>JACATO010001412.1:0-41792 GCA_018389105.1 Nautilus pompilius | reverse complement strand
TTCAATATTCCAAGAGAATATTCTAATGGTAATAAGTCAGTTCTTACAAGGAACATCTTTCTTGGATTTCAATTATTTTAAAAATATTTTTCAAAGTTTATGTATCATTGGTTTTTTCTTTCTTTCCTTCATAAGGTCTCAAGGTTTACATGAACTGAGCAATTATTCAAGGTGTTTTTTAACTCGAATTCCATTAGCAAATACATTTTTATTGTTACGATTACATTTTTGCTTCCAAGTAAGAGCAGCCCAAAATTCTACTACAACTTTACTAATTGACCAATTAATATGAGAATCACCATAATTTGGAGGGATCCTCACCAAGCAACAAACAAATTGTACGGTACTGCGCCACTAATAGGCAAAGTTTACGTAAATGAATAAATATTTTAGAGTTAAAATTTAACACACATTTAAAATTTTAATACAACTCCTAACATTTAAAAATATTATTTATTTAAATTATTTTTTTAAATGTTTTTTTAGGTTTGCTGTGAGTGAGTAATAAATTTCAATAGGAAGAGCACCATTCCTAGCATTGTAAGAGCAACTAGAATTTAGTTTCACAATTAGTAGTATGTTTTTGTGTTGCTATGCTAAAAATAAAAAGCTCACTTTTTGGGCAGCAGATGGTCTGGTGGTTAGCTCACTGCCTGCTGTGGCAGACATCAGTTAGATCCATGCTGGAGACCTACCATGCCCAATATTTCCCTCTCACTCCACCAGTGTTGGTAACCCCTCACTGAGCTCCGCTCCACCCCACAGCCAAACAGGACTTCTAGTAGTAGGGACTTTCCACTACCTGCTAAAGACAGAAGTGCCAGGCCCCTTAGTTGCTGGAATAATAAGGCTTGTTAGTGTAACTATGCATAGATGACCTCCACCCCACGTTGTAGAATGAGATCCAATCCTCTTAGAAATTTTAGTTTTAAGTAACAAACAGAAACAGAGCCCTTTATTACTGTGGTTATGGCAGCACAGTAGTCCAGTGGTTAAAACACTGAATGGTTACTCAAGAAAGGTCAAGGGAACCAAGTTTGCTTCCTGTTGGAATGGCTCATTTTGGTAAACCACCGAGGCAACGTTTCTTTACACTCTTCTTCATCATTAAACAGCGTGGGGGTTTCCTTCCACATCTAAAAATGAAGAGCTCTGGTAGCCATTTCACCCCCGATGTCAGAAGTTCCAGATTCCATGTGGCACGGTACTTGCAATCAGAAAACCACATCACTGTTCCTTCCCCATGGCTGTTTACATTGTCAGAAGTACAACAACAATAGTCTGGTTATTATATTGCATACATAAAGAAAACCACAATTTTGTTTCCCAGATTTCTCAATAAATTTTTACACAATCAATTCAATACAAAACAGATAAACAAACAAAATACATTCTCAAACAAATTTCAGAAAATGTTGCACCTGTGGGGAGGTCACTGGCTGTCTGAATCATCCATACTAACCACTATTACTGCTGTCTATTAGAATAACCGGAAAAAAATTACTGATTTAATAATCAAAATAAAGAAGTGAAAACACTGCTTATTAAGATAGAAAGATGGATGTATGAGGATGCAGCATTAACCTTTTCCATTCAAAAAATGCAATGTCTAATAGGCAAACGTGTAGAAAATTTCCAAGATAGATGCACAAAATTAACCTTTCTGATTAAAATTATTTAAAACATTTAAAAAGTCACGGAATGGCTGAACCTAGCAGTATGACTTAGCACAGTTCAGTAATCCAAATGAAAACAAAATTGGTATTTATAAGTGCAGAAAGTAAAAAAAAAGACAGACAAACAATATTGATTGGTTTTCCTAGAATCTCCTCACTGTCATTACTTGACACCAAGTCTGTTGACCTTACTCTAATACTCCACTGAATTATAGGAACTGAAACTTTCAGGATTTACGTATTTTCTAATTACCTGCTTGCCATATTTTTTTGCAATTTTTTCTGAGATGGTCATCACCTGCGACGTTTCTGAAATTTGACAGTTTGGCTGGAATGACTCTATGGCAGCCTGTCATTGACTGTGGCTACTCTAAATGGCTCAAATTAGTCTGGTAAACAGAAATATTGCAGCAATTTCAGCATAATGATAGTGCACACATACTTGTTATCTGCCTGCCCACTATAGACTCTAATATATAATTAGTTGAAATATGCAATTTTCAGTCTCTACATCTGATTACACACGCATTATGGTATTCATACATTCACACACAAAAGCATTCAAAATTGAGGCAAACCATATAAAAGCTGCTCTCAGCCTGCTTCAGCACCTTAAAAAGTATTATTCCAGCAACTACACAAAAATTAAACAAAGTGCCAGAACTTAACTAATAATGGGATACTGTCACAACTTCAGATCTTTTTTATCAGAATAACCACCTTTCGTATGAATATCTTTTGGGCATCCTGTTCAGTAAATTTTTTAAAAATATTGCCTTGTTAGTAACTCTCATTCCTCTTGCTAGTAGTTCCATAGTTGACTGACATTTCACAAAAGTCCAAAGGAGAGTAGAGGTCCAACTATGTTTTCAGAAATCTCGCTGATTTTTCCTAGTAAATTATGTGTATTAAGCTTAGCAGAATGCTTCAGATCATTATCCAATTTGCCATCCATATCAACCTCATTTGCAATTCATTGTCTCCTTGCACAGCATAAAACTCATGCAATTTTTCACAATCATGCCTCACCATATGAACAAAATGCTGCTTGTATTTAAGAAATTATAAGTAGATTGATCAAAAAATGCATGTGTGTTATTTAGTAACCTTTTTTTTTTCATATATATTTCATGTCCGCTTCCTAAATTATAATATGCATCTATTTTTTCCAGTCAAGAAATTTACTGTTGTGCTTTTTACGACTTGAAAATTACCAAGAGAAACAAAGAACAAAACATGAAAAACATAGATAATGGCTCTGCTAGAAGCTAAAGGGAATGAAGTAGTAAAAGTAGTTCATTGCCAACTATGCATTACTGATGAAGATTAAATACTTTCACAATGTTGGTAAACTTGCACTAATGGGTCATTAACAGCCACTGAACTTTACTTTAAGACTCCACTGGGCCATGATGTCAATCATCTTAGTACAGAGTAAACTAGAATTGGTCATCTTTTTTAAATTTGTCATGAATATTCATAGATTGTCAGATGTTTTCTCAATAAATGACTGACTTTATTGTTTCGTCTTTAATCAAATTGTGTTGATAATTGTCAGTTTACTATTATTATCATTCTTTATGGTTCATGTGACACATCATTGTAAAAATGCTACACAATTCTTTTCCAATCAATATGCAAAATCTTACAACTATATATATTCCTAAATCCATTGTGACCTTTTCTCTTCTGTGAGAATGTTATTAAGTTTCATCAACTACACTGCCAAATAGCCCCTCCATACTTCCACATTTCTACCACTCTGCTTCATCTGACAGCACTGTGAAAAATATTTGGAATTCCAACAAAAGTGTTCACTACACAGTGCAGCAGACATCAAGCCTCCGAGAGAGCAGTACGGATAGAAAACACAGGGAAAGAGGAGGAACATCTAAAAGCGGGGACAAATATATATATTATGTTGAGCAAACTAAATTGACAATTTATAGCATAGCTGAATAGTATAAAAAACCTAGTCACCCTGACAACAGTAAAAATGGGTCTTAGAGCTGCTGGTTTAAAATATTGTGTGGATATTTAAAAAAAACATGCTATGCATTCTAACAGACCAAGAAAGGAAAAAGGCTGGACTGCACAAATACTGAACAGTAGAAGACTGGAACAATGTTATGGATTGATGAGTCAAAGTTTGAGGTGTTCTGGTCCAAACATAGAATGTTTTGCAGACAAGTTGAGAACATTGGCAGAGAGTAGTTGTTCCTACAGTTAAACAAAAAGGCAACACGAAGGCTTGAGGGTGTTTTGGATATAATGCAGCTGATCTTTGTACATTAATGGAACATTGCGTTGATAAAAGAGTGTTATCAGTCTTCTGAAAAGACATGCAATTTTCTTCTGGCAGTTGATTAATGTGCAGCATTTATTTGCAACAAGATAATAACCGTAAACACATTTCTTAATTATGCAGACAATGTGTGCATATAACAGGATCCCCCCCCCAGAACATAGTTTTCACTAAAATCATCTAATTTATCACCCATAAAATTTTTAGGTGATGAACGACAAATCGTCAGGAAAATGATGTCACATAACACAAAACGGCATAAACTCAACATCATCATCATAATAATATGCCAAAGTTACTTCATGGACTCCCAAAAATTTGCAAAGTTGTTATTCGAGCAAAAGGCAGAGGGAGTTACTTTGATGAAGCAAAGGTTTAAGTCACAAGTTTTTTATTTTTGATTTCTTTTGCATCCATCTACTGAATCTTACATTCACTATTATGGTGAGAAATGAATAAAATGGTGATATTCTTCTGTAGATAATTGTTCCCACATTTGTGTTTGAAGCAAACCTTTTTGCCAGTAGTTCACATATAACTATATATGAGGATACAAACAATATACACCCTGATGTATTCATGAATTATAAAATATATATATAAATATTAATGGTGATTTCAGGTCTGAAAATTATGGTTCTGTTAAACTGTTAAAAGTAGGGTTTAGTTTGTTAGAATTTAATTATTTAAAAAAACACAACACTGTTCTATGCAGAACAGGTGGGTAGGTAGGTAGGTGGGAGGGTAGGCAGGCAGATAGGTAGGTAGGCGGCAGGTGGAGTAGGTAGATAGGTAGGTAGGTAGGTAGGCAGGAGTAGAGGGTAGGTAATAGGTAGGTGTAGGTCGGTAGGCAGGTAGGCGGTAGGTAATAGGCAGGTGGGTATGCGGCAGATAGGTAGGACAGGCAGGTAGGAGGGTAGGTAGGTAGGTAAGTAGGCAGGTGGGTAGGTAGGAGGAGGTAAGGAAGGTAGGTAGGTGGGTAGGTAGGTAGGGGCCTTAAGCTGAAGGCAGAAGTAATTTTTATCCTGATCCATTAAGACATTTTTTCCATTTTGCCAGATGTAATCTGATAATTACAGTACACGGTAATACACGGGCTCATTAGCCATAGTCAGTACAGTATTCTTACCTCTCCACCACCCACAAACAGTCGGTGTATCACCTACAACAACGAACTCCACCATCTTCTTAAAGTATTGTATTTCTCAACTCCGAGTCCAACCGGCTCTCGGCGGTTTCCTGTTTTAAACGTCGTAAGTATAATATTTTTTAAATATAACAAACAACTCACTGTATGTAGAAGTAGTGAAATATCCCATCGCCGACGAATACCGACAGATGACCGCAGTAAAATCGCCACAGGGACAAACGACGCCGTCAATTACTTCAACACAGGAATTCATTCTCGATGGCCGTCGTCATCTGGATTCCGTAATAATCCCCGTCCTCCAAGCCAAGATATCGCTGCATTACCATCAGCACCCGTATCTATAACCAATCAGTCTGTGTAATCGGTAATCTCCATCAGTAATTTGTCGGTTATTAAGCAAAGTACGGAACAATCTGCTGCTGGAGCTCGTGGACGACCACGAGGCGTTTTAGATAAAATAGGAAACCGAGTTTTTAAGTGAAATTTAAACAAGTATTTTATTTACGACGGTAAAAATAGGAAACCGCCCCAGCACTTTACAGTGATATCATCATCATCATCACTGGTGATGAGAGATTAACATCGACAAAACAAACCAAACAGGGTCAGGGACCCAGTCCGCCCGCCATTGTAGCCGCCGTCGTCTGCCCGGCCGGCCGCCACCTTCACCACCTACATCACATCACCGTCGGCTAACTCCTCCATCAATTACTCCTCCGGTTAATTTCACAAGCCAGCGAGATAATGTACTCGTAAGGAGAGACAAACCTGAGAGTTTAGAAGGAGACTCGCAGTCCGTCTCCAGTTCTTCTGCCATCCAACTACACGACCTTTAACCTAACATGGCGCCATTTTCCCGCGGGGAGACATCACTCAGCAAATCTATACTCTGAATAATATTTGTCTTATTTTTAAGTTAGAATTTTATTAATAATGTTTAAAATATACGTATAAAATTTTAAAAAATTTAGTAATTCAATGTCAGCCTTAAATTTAATGTTCAACCATATTTGGTTCCAAAGTAGTTTTGGCTAAAACCCTGTAGTTCTAACATACACAGGACCGTTCATGTTACAGAAAACTGGGCGATGTGAAGTAAAATATCTTAATGCATTAAAAAATTCTTTCTTTCTTTTTATTTGTCTGTAAACATTCAAAATTAGTCTTCAGTATCATTGTAGTAGGAATAGTGGAGGTATCTAAAATAATATTTGTTAGATATGGTTGTAGATGTTTTCTGATTAGAAAATTATTCTCGTAATTACCATTGAAGGAAAACACTGTATTTTACATGGGCAGTGAAAATATCGTAGCAATCCTAGTACCTAGTGAAGCAATTTTTTACATTCCAGACTTCAGCCCTTAAAATGAAGCGGCAACAAAATATACTAGAGTTCATGCGAAAAATCCCAAGAACTGAAAGTTCAAAGGAAGAGGCCAGTGAGGATGTAACACAGCCATCTTTGATGAATGATACTGATGAAACTTCTGCTTCTGATACTGTGCCACCTACAGCTGAGGCAGATGCCGCATCATCTCTTCCAGACTGCTGGAGTATGAAGCAATATGAGAGTTCCCAAAAAAATATGATGGATTGATTGTTCGTAGCAAGAAACTTGGTTGTGATCACTGTGCCAAATTTGATTCCTTAAGCATGAAGGGAATTCACGTGTCAATTGAATGGGAAGCTGCAGTGTTGAAGCCTCAGGGAAGGATAAAACCATCCACCAAGCATCTCTCAGGAAGAAATGAAAGAGCATTTTTCATCAAAGGCACATAGTGTTTGTGTAAAGCAACTACAGAGTAGTGCAGATGATGCAATTACAAAATGCATTGATAACACGAACCAGAAACATTTTGCCTCTACATGCAGAGTTTTCAATACGGTCTACAGTTTAGCAAAAAAGCAGGCATTTTCTGATGTTGAAGATGAGATTGAGCTTCAAATAAAAAATGGAGTTGACATGGGTGTTGGACTTCATTCTCGCAAAACTGCTGTGAAAATAGTTGATCACATTGCAAAAGAGATAAGAAATTAAATATTTACCAAAATTATTGGACAAAATTTTAAAATCTGTGTCATCGTGGATGAAGCTTTAACCATATCTAGTAAGCCTGTGGTTGTAATTTTTTTGAAGATTGTGATCTATCACCAACAATTTTCTTTGATTTGGTCGAATTGGAAGGACAGGGAGCAGAAACAATACACGCATCTTTGTTAAAGAGTTTTGCACGATGGTGGATTTGATAATGAATATTTGAGAAATAATTTGATTGCTTTCTGTTTAGATGGGCAAGTGTAATGCTTGGCTGCAATTCTTCGGGTAGGCATTAGACTTAAAAATGATTTTCCTAACATTGTCATTTGGCATTGTTTAAATCATTGTTTGTAACTTGTTCTGGATGATACAGTCAATGATATAAAACAAGTGAATCACTTCAAAATATTCATGGATAAAATCTACACAATCTTTCACCAATCAAACAAAAACAAATGCAACTCTTCAAAATTCAGAAGAACTTGGACAACAAATCTGAAGATAGGTAGAGTTCTGGGACCAATACAGGCTGCTTGCAGTCTAAGATCTGGACTTTGCTGTGTGGCATCCTTATCCAGCATTGTACAAATATATCTCTAGTGAGACAAAACATTCAGGGATAGGTGCCCGTCTTTGCAACAAGCATTTCTTGGATGATTTGGCACTGATGATAGACATACTGCAAGAAATTTCCTTACTTTCTAATGCCCTTCAAGCTAGAATTTTAACTTTGCCAAGAGCTGAAAAACTAATAAAAAGGTCCATTAAGGCATTTGAAATGCTCAAAGAACGTAAGGGAACCTTTGAAAAGGAAATTGCTGTCAGAGTTGCTTCAGATGCCTTTAAGGATATTCAGTTCGTTGAAAACAACAAAGTTGTTAATCTACCGCGTCAAAAGCTACTGGAGGCAGTGATAGAAAATATGAAAAACAGGTTGATGGACTGTGATCATTTAACATCAAAGAACAATGAACAAGAAAATGACAACAAAATTCATGAACTGATAAACTGCTTGAGCCAAATTCGTGGAATACTGAGGAAGTTGTTGTACCCTGGAAAGCTGCAGAAGAAAACTGAGTGAATTCAGTGAAGTTTTCCATCATGAAATCAGCATTAATGATTTCTTGACTATGTGGAAAATGTCCTACAAATTCCCACAACCCTGCGATTCCTCAAAGTGTACAAAAGGCTAAAAATATTATCAGTACTATTGCTGTCAGTTCTGCAGAGGCAGAAAGAGGTTTTTCAAGAATGAATATTATATATTCAGATAAAAGAAGCTGCCTTACAGTTGAGAATGTAGCAAACCTTATGACAATTAATCTGATTGGCCTCCCATTGGACTCATGGGATGCCAATCCTTCGGTCAAAACATGGCTTAGAAAAAACCACTCTGCTGATGACAACAGGGTCAAACAAAAGAAAGCTAAAGACATTGATGACAATCAAGTGGCTATTTGGACATTTTTAAAGTGAAAGATTACAAATGTTAAATTAATAAAAGACTCAGGTAAAGTATTTTTATTCTTACCTAGCTCAGAAAAATGAAGAATACATAAAATCATAAAATTTATAAACAGTAATATCTATAATTAATAATAATTCAAAAAGCACAAACAATCAAACATGTATATGCATAGATATATCTTCGTATTACTTAGTTCATTAACTATATAGTCTAATATAGAGTCTCTTCTATGTTATTAAAGTGATGCTTTAACCATTGTTTAGACATTTTTTTAATTTGGGAAATAATTATAATTAATAATTTGATTTGCTAACCTGTAGAACACGGCAGCCCAAAGATCAACCTTTGGACCTATGTCTAGCCAAACCGACAACATGCTGTTTGTGAGAGAGAGAGAACCGGTTCTTAAAATATTTGAATCCCACCACTGGGTATAGTACATCTGATAATGTAGCCAACCTCATGTTACAGGACAAGTTCTCCTTGTTTTATATTTTAAAAAATCAGCAATAATTTTGTTTCATTGACATTTACTTTTTAATTTCCATTTATTATTCATTCATTGTGTAATACAAATATCTGCCTCGTTCTCTAACTAAACTCATCTCGAAGCTGTCATTGAACATATTTTAAATAAAACTTAAAACAGATGACTAAATGAAAACATCTGAATCACAGTATCACCACACCACGGTTCTGTCCCCTCCCCAATCCTTGCTGCCTGATGGAAGTTTAAGGTCTGATAATTTTATAAGGCATACAAATACTCACTATAATCTGATCTGACTAGAATGCTCACTATCTGTATGTAAGATTTTGGTTCTTTTGCCTCAGCTATTACACTCAGCCTGTAGCACCAATGCTATAGTTTTTTTCCTTGATCTTGTCAACCAACCCGTCTTCATGGATTAAGCAGAGTCATCTTACAAAGTCACCTGCCCAGCTTATCTGAGTTTAGCCAAACTCCAATGAATACTGAAAGTTTATCCTGGTTGTTCAAGCAAAGTTTTGGTTTTGTAAAAGTACATTAACAGAAATAAAGACAAATCAATCAAAAGATTATTCAATATTTATGTTTTTACTGTTTCTTTCAAAAATCTAATATTGTATTCGCTCAATGACTGTAAATCAGTTTTCTCAAATTGTGTGGATTTGCAATTTTGTTAATAAGACAATTTTGCACTGCTTAATTTTTGTAATCAGATGAAGGTTGCAGCTCATGATGTTTATCAACTTTGGGCAGAATACTTAGTTGATGGCTACTACGGTCATGGAGAATTGTGATCACAGGTTTTACACAAAAATTAAATTTGCACAACTGAATTTTGTATATAATTCATGCTGGCAACATAGTAAGGACATATTCATCATCTGTAAAGGGTGAAAATTATCATTTTAATGCTATTTTTGGTAAACAGCAGGTAATAAATATGCACCCTGTTTACTCGCACTTTAAATGTTTTCCTAATAATTTTTAACATACAGACATTAATTCAATAAAAGTGATTTTAAAAAATAACGTGATTCCAGTTTGTGCCGTCATATCACTGGAGTCACTGCTAGTTTGCAAGAGGGTTCCTTCACTTTTGACATTAAATAACATAGAAAATTCCATCAATCCCAAAGTTTAGAAAGTTTAAAAACAGTGTATCGTGCAAAATGTATCTGTTATATCTGAACGTTGAGTTGGACAACTTAAGTCAAAGTACTGCGATACCTGACATATAAAGGGTTAAAGTTATTTACCATTTTCTAAAAATTTTAATTTGAATTAGAAGGCATCCTTCAGATATTTAAAACTTGTAGCCTATGAATTAACATGAAACATCTGGAAGCTCATCATTAAGCTTTAGTATTAAAAGAAAACGTTTTTTACATTATTCTCAGAGCATAAAAACAGCTTTAATGGAAATTGTCATCAGCATATTGGTTTTACATTAACCTTCATAGTATCTCTGAACATCATAACCTCAGATGTTGTTTTTCTTAATGTTACAACAGATAAAAACAATGACAAATAAATTGCTAAATAGTTTACCAACAAACCAAACATTTCTCCTTCTTTCTGAATTCATATCACCTTGCTTTCTTCATTAGTGTTTTAAGGGAATAAACTTGACTCATACCAGGTTTACATTTCCATAATCTCTAACTTGTCTGTCTACAAGAGAGTCTTTCATGTGTCTCCTTCACAACTCTGACGTGGTGCTGTTTGATCGTCTCTAAAAGCATCGAATTTACGTTTGGATTCCGAGTGAATGTGCACATTTTGAATCTGTCAATCACGTGAGCAAACTGAATTTAATCTGATCTTAATTACCACTGAAAGTTATTATCTACTGGCTGATGTTTCTTAGAGAAGATATTCCAAATGTTAATTCACACATACTTAAGTTCAGTTTCAGACCTATTACACCACATTTCATTGAACCTTCACCTTACCATTTTGTGTTTTGCTGTACTACAGCCTTTTTAAAATTAGAGAGTAATGATCTCTATAGGTTATATTTTCACTGGAATTTTAATGAAATTATTTGGCCTGTTAATGTTCGCTGTATGAATATAGTCTGTTTATTAAAAATTGTTACCAGTAGATTCTTGAGCTAATAACCAGAATAAAATGACAGACTTACTATCTTAGATCCATGTTTGAGAAACTGACGACCAAAATGTGAATACCAATATAATTCCAAGCTTCTTGAAACATTTCGGCAACAGATTTTGCATTCTTTATCCGTTCATAAAAGATCGCTCTCATTACTTTATCACTTTAATTCTATTAACTATATGGCAAAAATAAATATAAACAAATATTAACAGAAAAGCATTAACAAGTCAGTAAGGAGTATCCATAAGAACCAAATATTTCACAGTTTACTTTCAGACTGATAAACTCGAACAACATTTTCAATGATTTAGAAAATAATTCCTACCTTTAGGATTTTTGTAATTTTTCTAACAAATTCTGTTTCTTACAGTGTTGCTACAACTTTTCTCACATAAAATAATAATATATATATATCCACAAAATATGGTGAAGATATCAATCATTAGACAGATCATAACTATAATGTGTAAAGGCAACGTGAATTCGATTTAATTAATACCTAAAAATCAAACATTCTTCACATGGAATATTATTTCTTATCTCATACTCTACTTTACAGTACAAAACTGGAATGACAACCATGAGAATTCTTCTGACTCGACCCACTGAAAATCAACCCTAATATAAATGTGTTCTATGTTTGTTTGCCACCTATGATAGCAATATAGTAAATTAACCTCTAAAATTTATGAAATTAATGATGTAACTAAAAAGAATGTGATTCCACAGAGCCGGATATTTCATCACATTTAGCGCTACACCAGTTGATTTACTAAGTGCAATATTTTAGCAGGCAGTTCAGTTATTTACAGAAAGTAATTCCTATACAAGTAAAATTGTATTTACTCCTGACCCACAAGTTTTAGAAAACTACATAAATTTATTCAAAAATTAAAACATAAAAGTTTTTGTTCATAATCAATAATATTATCATGAATAACAAGTATATACAACTATATTTTATATAATGTTTAAAGTCTTTGTTTACATTTTTGACAATTGCAACAACAAAATGCCAGGCATCCAGATATCAACCAGAGGCCGGAGCCAGTAAGGTTAGCTGGCTGTTTGTGCTGTGATGGTGGACACTCATCTAATGTGGCACTTCAAAAATACATTGTTTGCAACTACTGCTACAAGGCCGGTCACATTGGCTCAGGTTGCACATCTGGGAAATGGGTTGGGTGGGGGGAAAGACAAATGCAAAACCAACTTCCTCAATACTAATCCTGGCCTACAAGAATTAATGAAACAAACCACCTGTCATCTAGAGCTCTCAGTTGTTTGACCCTTTCCATGTTAGTTCCAATAAATAGACTGAATCAGTGTTGATTATAGTTGACAGTTGGGTGAAATGTGGAGATGGACATTGGCACTGTTTCTCTCAATTATTAGCCAGGCAGCTTTCCAGAGCCTATGGGGCAAGAGAGCAACCCCATTTTTGCTTGACCAATATACCCGCAAAGATCTTATCTCATCATTGTAACATAATAAAATTAATACATAATCCACCAGTAAAAAATGAAGGAATACTTCAAATGTCTACCATTCAGCCTTTATTCCATGTTCTTCTTGCATCCACAATAAAAATGAAGCAAAATTGGCAAATGTGGACATTTCTGATGGCATTAATGCTATGTATTATTTGTAGACTAATGGAATTACATATCACCTTGGTTTTCATAATCTGAAAATGGCAATATCAGCATTTTAAGTTCAAATTATTCTTTTGTTACTTTTATAATAATAAAGGTAATATATTTACATATTATTGGTTTTGCTGAATTGTCAATGATACCTTTATAGCTAGAAAAATTAATTATAGAATAAAATATCAATAACTAATCAGACATTTAATGTTTTTAATTAAATCTTTTATTTAAAAGATTTTCAAGTCAACCATAAGGAAAACAGACCAAAACCAAATAACAAAAATAAAGACAACATTTTTTAAAAAATGCACAAAACAAAATAATAAATTCCTAAATTAAAGTCATGGCATGGACATTTTTCTAAAAAGTCTTCAAAAACAATACATATATCACTTTAAAATTTATACATTAGAAACCAAACTACAACAATTTCACAGGTAAAATTGAGACTAAAGCCTCTTTTTAAAACATTTCCTGATGTGAAGTAGCTTCGGTTCTCTAAAACAGAACAGAGAATCCAATTTTCTGTTTCTAAAATATTAATTATATTTCTTCAAGGTGGCTTGAGACAGTGCACTTCTGCTGCTGGTAAATAGGTTTTGAATTCTGTAAGTAAAAATCAGTTTTGGTTGTTGTACCCAGCCTATCTGTGGAGTGAAGCCGAACTGGTGTGCATCCGTCGCTGTCTCACAAGTTCTCGTTGGCAGGTCCATGTTTTTTTTCTAGCAAAAGCACCAGTGCCTGACGCAAGCCTGAGTCATTGCTGCAGCTGGCAAGCCAGCGGGGTGAAGGGAAGCCATATGGTTGTTAATGTAAATAGTTGTGGACTGCTGCCTAAACAGAATTGCCATCAGCAAATATACCCCTCTGATGACCACCTTCATGGATCAGAAAAGATGAAAGTCAGACTTACTATAATCAGGTGGATGTTCTGTAATGATGCACAACAATGCTGCCATACTCAACTACCCAGCACCATGCAGTTATCTCAAAAATCCAGCACAGTAAATATGACAGATTTTGAAAAAGCCAGGCTCTTTTCAGGCATATATATCCACACAACCATACATAGTTCATTTACTCTATATTTTTGAATTACAAATTTTCATGGTAGCTGAGGATAATATCTCTTTTCAAGCATCAAATATTTGTCAACTCATACAATCAGAGAGTCAAAGGTACACCAGTTTACAATCGTTTATACATACGATAGATAGGTCCATTGGCTATGGTGCTTCCAATGAACTGACTTTAGTATAATACAGACAGAGATAAGACAGATTAAAGCTTATCTACAATTCAGTGGTAGAGATACAGTATTCAGCATCCATGACAATGAAAAACAAAACCACCATCTTCAAATGTACAATAGTTTTTGTTATCATTTAATACTACACTTCTATTTCACCCTAAACATTTTGTTTAAAACTAATAATAAATACATTATTTAACAATTTTTGATTGCTGTTAGAAACAATTTTGAGAACAAGCAAAGTCTCCTGTAACACACATCCCATGGAGTTAAGGATCCAGAGGACATCACAACCTCTGAAGCAATAGCTCCAGAGGAAGGTGTCCAGCCCCTGGAACAGACAAAGGTGTGAACTCCTCACCCCCAAATAGCCAAAAATCAAGGAGACGAGGTCCCAAAGCGGACCAGCCCCGAATCTAACCCACCCAAACCACCAAAAAGGGAAATAACGGAAGACAGCCGGGCCCGCTCGCTGGAGGCCCCTCTCCGACACTTTTTAGAATCAGTCACAGCCCCCCATCTATCTGTCACAATGACTCAGGGGGTTGATGGCATGGAAGTGCCCACCCGAAAAGGTGCACTTTCATTCTGGACGGATCTTTAGGATACAACTCTGTGACCCCCAGGACGATGAGCCAGGTTTAGCGATCACGTGAACACTTAGCTTATTTTCCCCCTTTTCTCAGTGAGCTTTAGTTTACCTGCCAACTGTAAGTTATTTAAATACTTCTGTCCTTATTCTGTTTGTTCCTATCTCCACTTAGTTTCCTTTACAGTTGTTTGTATTTTTTCAAACTTAATAAATATTTTAAAAAACGATGGAGCCTCAGCCATCAACCTCCTCAGCAGGTTCCAGCTGTGCCAGAACGGCTAGACAAAGGAAGGTAGGGGCTAGCAATAATAATCTGAAGGACTAGGAGGACAACGGAGAAACACAGACGGTCGGTCCTTCAGAGATTTCCTGAGGGAGTCGGACACGGATCCGTCCACCCCTCGGAATCTAAATTCCGAGAAGAGCAGCTCGCTCTTCCTCCAGGCCAACAAAGCGGTAAGTTGCCTGGAAGTCGGGAAAGCGTCGCTCGATGCCAGACTCAGCGAGAAAGTCTGCGCAGTCATCTCCAGCTATGGAGGAGCCATCGAGATGCTGAATTAATCTCGACCAAAAGCCTCTCCATTAACGGAATAAACTATACTGTAAAGGGGCCAGTCCCGTGGTCCGGGTAAAGGTCCGCGGACTGCCCCTGGCCAAGTGTGGAAAGGTAATCGTACCCTTGAAGTACGATGATTTTCCTGAGTGTTCCTCTCAGGACAGAGGAGCGATAAAAATGATTCTCCGGGAGCCTATCCCGAGAAGAACCAGAGAAATGCGGACATATTCCTTCTCGGTGGTCTACAAAGACCAGCCTACAGAACCACCGTTTTGTAAGATCTGCAAAGAAAGGGGGCAGGTGCACCGAGGAGAGTTGCCAGAGCGCTGAAACCCCTAAAGATAAGGATCCTCCGAAGGAGCCCTCGAGGAGAAGAACACCACAGACGACTCAACCTGTGGAAAATTTGGCTCCAACAGATCAACAACCCGCGGAGGACGCCATAATCCCTCCAACTTCAGCTCCAGAGGAAGATAACCTGACCTGTGGAAACAGTAAAACCGTGAGGAGACATCAGTCCGCCCTGAAGCTGCTCACCCAAAGAGCAGCAAATCCAAGACTAAGACATCCAAACGCCACCCGAAAGGAAGGCGAGGAAAGTGGGGTTTTGGATGCGTTTGCCAAGGACGTCACGCCATGAATTTGCAAAAATGAGACAGGATCTGGTTGATGGCTTCTCGGCCTTCTCTGGCTAAGATCTTCGTGTCTAGTCTGCGGATCCCGCGTTGCGATACAGGAGAGCCCTCATTGAGGCAGTATCCTTCGGAGCCTCCAGGTAAGTGTGTTTCTTTCTTTTCCTTTTTTTTCAGTGTGTTTATTTTTTTTCTCCACATGGATCAACCACCATCTACCTCGGTGGCAACCACCTCTTATGCAGACGTGGCCCGGCCTTCTTCTCCGCCTTCCGCCAAGCCTGCTGATCTGCCTGACCGGCCGTCCTTTTCGAGCCTTCCTTCAGGGCCTGGAAATGAGACCAAGAAAATAAGCGGCCAATCAGCTTTTCGAGGAACTCCTCCCTGTTCCTCTACGGGAGATGCGCCGTGAACAATGTGGATGTTGGCATGGCCATCCATGAAGCCGGGACTTGGGACCAAGGTTCGGGCGGTGCTCTCCGGCTCTGGGGGGGCCACAGAGATCCTCTGCAGCTCCCCCAGGATGCGGAGTTGCTATCGAACCCGCAACCTGGTGGTTAAGGGGGGTGGGTTACCCCAAGGGGTTCCAGTCCGGTGGCCTGATAAAGGTCCGCGGCCTCCCGTTGGCCACACCCAATGCCATTCCTGAGGGCATTTCTTTCCGGTTTGGGAAAATTCTTCGGCCACTTAAGTACGACTGCCTGCCGGGATTACCATTTCTTTCCGGCCAGCGCAGTCTGAAAATGATGTTGCGGGAACCGATCCCGCCGTCGATACGAGAGGAAATCGACGGGCGATACTACACCTTTCAGGTGGTGTACCGGGTCAGCGCCCGTGCACCTCCTTCTGTGTCCGGGTGCAGGGAGACGGGACATACAGAGGCTACCTGTTCGGATATCACCCCGGAGCCAGCGCCGGAAGCCCTCCAATGAGCCTACACACCAGCACCATCACCTTCACCGGAGCCGACGCCGGAGCCTGTGCGGGTAGTGATGCCTGCACCGATACCGACGCCGACGCCGGAACCATCTCCGCCTCTGACACCTGCACCCGCCATGGCTCAGCCGGCGGAAACTCCCTCTTCGGAACCTGTTCCGACACCACCTCAAACGCCCGTTCTTGCTCGGTACCTCCCCCTCCGTTGCCGCGGAGGGTTAGGCCCCGGGTGTCCCGGGCGGCCAACGAACGGTGCGGGATTCTGCACCTGTCTCCCCCCCCAAACCAAAGGAGCGACGAAGATCGAGGTCTCTTGAAGCTCCTCTACAACAACTCCTGGAGGCTATCTCAGTATCCTCCTGTAACTCCGGGGGCTGCTGACATGGAAGAGTCGCCCGAATAAGGGAGACCCTTCCATTTCGACTCCTTTCGGACAACCTAACCCCACTTAATGTCCTCGGACTATAGCACATCTTTGTGATCATGAATAGACGCTTGAAATTTTTATCCCTGAATTTGAGAGGGATAAAATTCAAGTCCCAGTGGAATACTTTCCTAGACCACCTACAGCATTCAGAACTTTCCTCTATAATATGCATGCAAGAACTCCACTTACAATCTAATCAAGAATTAGCTAGTTATTTTGCTAACTGGTCCGGACTAATCCACTCCAGCCTTGAAAAAGTAGGTAGGGCTAAAGGTGTTGCTATTTTAGTACATAGTAACCTAGGTTTTCAGAGAGCACTCTTATAGTGATAATCATGGGCGTATCGCCATAGTTATTTGCCAAACCCAGTTCCAAAGAAAAGTGATGATCGCTTCAGTGTACGCTCCCACCGTCGCGAGGGAACGGACACTGTTCTTTCAGAACTTCAATGATATCTTAGAGCAGGAGCTTAGGTCTCACCCTGCTGATGACATATATTCTAGGTGATTTTAATTGTGTCCCATCCCATGACCTCGATAGGCAGGGACCGGACATTAAGAGTAGGACGCATCTGATCGGGGCGCTGCAACTGCAAACCATGTGTTCGCAGTTTGGCGTGGTCGATGCGTATAGATTCAAATACCCAGACGCGTTGTCATACACTCACTTCAGTAAAAAGTCAACGTAGCAACTAGAATAGACAGAGTGTATGTCTCTAAACACGTAGCGCAATCACTTCAAAGCGTTTCGCACGACGCCTTCGCGGGAAGTGACCACTTCCAGGTTCGGGCCGAGATTCTTCTTCCGGGGAACGCCAGGGGACCGGGGCTCTGGAAGCTCAACAACAGTATTCTGACGGAGTCAGAGTATGTTGAGGGTGTACAGAGTCTCTGGGAGGACTGGTCGCTTCGTCGGGCGGAGTTTCCGGACCTACTGGAGTGGTGGGACTTAGGTAAGGCTAAACTAAGGAACTTTAGCATCACGTATAGTCAGGTGCGTACGGCTTATAGGCAATTCTTAGAAGATCAATTGACAGACTCTTTAAAATTAGAACTAAAACAAGCGGCCTTAGGGCTAGATAGAAGTGATAAAATACAAGCCATCAAAACCGAGTTAGCGAACTTACAATTACACAAAACAGAAGGCGCTAGAATTAGGGCCCGAGTACCGGCCATGAACGGCGAAGGAAATAGAATGTCTTTCTGTGGTTTAGAGAAATCTAGGGCAGCAAAGAAATCTATAACCAAGTTAAAAACTAAAGACGGCCGCGTTCTTACTAGTACAGCAGACATCCTTAGGGAAGAAGCTCGCTACTATCAAGATCTCTACACTAGGGCGGACACTTGTCCGTCTGCTCAGGACAAATTCTTGGCGTGTCTAACTCTTAAACTAGACCCCCTAGAAGCCGAGCAATGTGAAGGCCCCTTAACCGTCAATGAAATAAAACAGGCCATTAGGGCCTCAAATAAAGACAAGTCCCCAGGAGATGATGGCCTTACGCTGGATTTCTATAAGAGGTTTGAATACCTCCTAGCTAAGGACCTGACATCGGTTGCGAATAGCGCATACTGTAAGGGGGTGCTCTCAGAAAGCCAACGTACTGCCACTGTCGTCCTGCTGCCGAAGGAGGGCGATGGGGAGTGCTTGGACAACTGGAGACCCATTTCCCTCCTAAATAGCGACTATAAAATCATAGCTAAGGCGCTAGCCAATCGGCTGGCCAAAGTTATGGATAAAGTTATCAGTGCTGATCAGACCTGTTCAGTACCAGGGAGGAGTGTCTCCGACACTCTTCATCTGTTCAGAGAAATTACAAGTAGGCTAGACACGGAAAATTCCTTAGGAATCATGCTAGCCGTCGATTTTCAAAAAGCTTTTGATAGGGTAGACTGGAATTTCTTCTTATAAGACACTTAAAACCCTTGGATTTGGGGAGTATTTTCTTAACTACATTAGACTAATCTACGCACACATACAGACACATTTAGTACACAACGGATTTCGTTCTTCGTCCCTCCACCCTACTCGTGGCATTCGGCAGGGTTGCCCCCTGAGTGCCATGCTTTTCGTCATTGCCGCCGAACCGCTGGCCGCTTTCGTGCGCCACTCCACCACCATCCAGGGAATCCACGGAACCAAGATCGCGCAGTATGCGGATGACACCACCACCCTCTGCTCCGTGATGAGGCCAGCCTGGCGGCAGCCTTCGATGCCCTTGAGGCCTACGGAAAGGCCTCAGGGGCGAGAAACCAACCTCAGGAAGACGAAGGCGGCGTGGCTTGGGGGCACCCAGGCGCCACTTTCGCAGTATCCAGTTCAGTGGGTGGAGGACAAGATACATCTTTTAGGTATCTTCTTCCCCCTTAACAACCGTACTAATGTCCTGCCCCTTAATTGGAATCCTGTTATTAACCAAATCCACGCTCAACTAACCCGCTGGTCTTCCCTTAACCTCTCCTTCTTCACAAAAACTTTCTTATTAGTACTACTGCACACCGCATTTATTACAAATCTAAAATTATAGGGCTGCCAGGTTGGGCGCGCACCTCCATAGACGCCGGTTTTGACCGGTTTCTGTGGCAGGGGCGCAAACACCTGGCTAATACTCAAATAACAAGACTCCCTCGAAAACAAGGAGGACTAAACCTCCTCAACCTAGCGAGCAAAACAGGTGCTCAACTCCTAAAAACGGTATTTGATATCATAAGGACTGTAGATAGAATTTGCCACCGTGGTCTCTTCTTAGATCGCGTAGCTACGGCCTTTAATATCTCTGATGGTTTGCATGTTTTAACTAACAAACTAAAATTATATAGAGCCACACGCAGACTTCTAACCGACTACCACGTAACCCTTCTCACTACATGGATCAATTCCGACATTAACATCAATACAGACAACTCCGTAAGCCTAGGGACTAACGTAGTTGATCTAGACAAATTATCTCATCGGGATCTTTACTTCTTCCTGTCGTCGCGCCCGATCACGGAACCAGACTACAGGGGGAAGTGGGAAGCTATTCTGGATTCTGGCCCTCTTCCATGGAGTAGAATTTGGACCAGCAGCATCAACCGCCTGGTGGATGGGTATTCCTCCGACATACACTGGAAACTCTTACGACATGTACTCCCTACGAGGGAAAATAAACATAAATGGAAATTATTAACTTCTCCGAAATGTCTCGCTTGTCCCGAGCAGGACGACACGGCCATCCACTGTCTATTCTCCTGCCCCGGCAACATAGAACTGTGGAGCCTAGTCCGCGATTTGGTCTACCGCATTCAGAGTCCCCAGCGCAAACTTACTTTGTACTGGCGCATCTTTGGATTTCCCACTTCTAGTAAAAAGGATCGTCTTTCGAACTTCCTGGCCTTCTCCGCTCAGCGGATCGCTTGGGGTAGTCGCAAGGCTTTAGAGGGCGACCAGCCCACCTCAACCAAAACACTTTTTCAAACTTACGTAGCCACTTACCTACGACAGAAATATACGATCATGCAGTCCAGCATTACGGACAGAGCGATATACTCAGCCACCTGGCTCATCAACGGCGCTTTGGGCACGATCACCCCCGACCAACGCCTTCACCTCACCTTCAGCTGACAATCTTCTTCTTCTTCTCTTCCGTGACTACTGACCAGACGACCTGCAACTTCACTAGACCAGCCCCCGGAGTTAGTTCAACCCGTCGGCGAGCCATGGTGCAGTTCTGTCCCTGGCGGACCTCCGTCACCTGACACCGGTGGATTTCTTCTCTCTTTTGCTCTTTGTTTTTGTCTTCTTTCTTTCGTTTTTCGTATTTCAGAAAGAAGATTTTAACCTCCAGAAGACTTTTATCATCTAACACTCTCACCACATTCCATAACTTTACTTCATCCCCAACTTCTCTTTATTCATAACTTTCCCTCCCCACTCCCCTTTTCCCTCTCGGATCTTCTTCTTTCCTTCCTCTTTTCTGCAATCTTCATCTTCACTGTGGAATTGGGTGTTGCACAGAGGACTGGTCTAGGCCAGTCCATCTGGGCACACTACTTCCCGGTTCAACCTTCCGTAGGGACCCTTTCGGTCTCCAACGAGGGACTTCCTTCTTTTGATTTAGGTTTTGCACATTGGAATGGGTTTTGCCCACCCCATGTTCATCTTCTTTTTCTTCTTCCAGATCTTCTGCTGCCCGTTTTTCAAGTCAACTTTCTACATAGAGGGAAGAACGTTGTTTCCCTTTGCATTCACAATGGCTTTTTCGCCAAAATTAAAAATTAAAGATCCTCTCCCCCATCCGGTTGGATAATTTTACGAATAAACAGTGGTCCCCCCATCCCAGCATACACTAGGGACAGGCGGAGAGTAAACTCCGTTTCGAGAGTCCAGCCTTTGGAAAAATCGTACCTCTCCTGCCGCTTTGCGAAGGAGTTTGGGTAGCCCGCTGCTCTCACATAGCCTTCCTCCCTTTAACTTCATCTGCAACACCTACACAAAAAAAAAAAAAAAAAAAAAAAAAAAAAAGATCTTTGAACTTATTCATAGAGGTTGATTTGCGTTGGTAGATGAACGCGTACTACGCTGGTAGCCTACACGACATCTTTCAAGGTAAGTGGTTTTTGTTGTCTCCTTTTTCCAGCATGGAACCTGTTCCTTCCACGTCGGCAGACAGCTATGCCAACGTCGCCAGGCCAACAGCGGCTCCAGCTTCACCATCTTTACCGCCCCCAGAGGTACCGTCCTTTCGACCTTTTTGCAGGGGCTCGAGGAGGATCAGGACCAAAGCGGCCATAACTTTCCAGAAGAACTCCTCCCTCTTCCTGTACGGTGATGGGGCAGTTAACAACGTGGATGTCGCGCAGGCCATCTGCAGCGCTGGCTTGGGTAACCGGGTCAGGGCTGTTCTGACCGGCTACGGGGGGGCCATGGAGATCCTCTGCACGCTCCCTGAGGATGCTGCTCCCTCTCGAAAAATTTAGTGGTGAAGGGGGTTGGATATCCCCTTCGTGGGCAGCCCGGTGGCCTGGATAAGGTCGAGGCCTTCCTCTGGCCACACCAAATGCCATTCCAGAGGCATCTTGAATAAATATGGCAAGATACTTCGGCCCCTACGGTACGACTGTATGCCAGGTCTTCCCATTTTATCCGGGGCGGAGTCTCAAAATGCTCCTTAAGGAACCAATTCCTATCGGATCAGAGAGGAAGTTGATGGCCGGATGGTCTCCTTCCAAGTTGTGTACAAGGACCAGCCACGTCCCCCCTCCTTTCTGTACCATTTGCAAGGAATCAGGGCACAGGCGGCTACCTGCTCTGGCCTGCCTACCCTTTCTCCAGTGTCATCACGCCTGTAGCTCAGCCGGCGGTGATTAAAAAGCCAATCGTCGTTGAGCTTCTGACATCTCCTACGGCGCCTCCTCCCGCCTATTGTTCACCTCCTCAAGAGCGAGGTTACCAAAGAAGAAAACGGCAAGTCCTCCTCAGGAAGACCCACTTCCTCCACCACCAACTCCGAAGAGGTCGCGGGCGAAGACGGCAAAGAGAACCGTGCGGGACTCTACGCACCTCTCTCACCCCACCTAAACCAAAAGAAAGAAGGCGCTCCAGATCTCTCGAAGCTCCGTTCCAACAATTATGGAGGCTATCTCCACATATCCTCCTAGTACTCCGGGGGTTGATGGCATGGAAGAGTCGCCCGAATAGGGGAGCCTTCCTTTCGACTCCTTTCGGATACTTGATTCTTTAAACGTCCTCGGACAGTAAGACTTTTTGTGACTATGAATAGACGCTTGAAATTTTTATCCCTGAATTTAAGAGGGATAAAATTCAAGTCCCAGTGGAATACTTTCCTAGACCACCTACAGCATTCAGAACTTTCCTCTATAATATGCATGCAAGAACTCCACTTACAATCTAATCAAGAACTAGCTAGTTATTTTGCTAACTGGACCGGACTAATTCACTCCAGCCTTGAAAAAGTAGGTAGGGCTAAAGGTGTTGCTATTCTAGTACATAGTAACCTAGGTTTCCAGATAGAACACTCTTACAGTGATAACGATGGGCGTATCGCCATAGTTATTTGCCAAACCCAGTTCCAAAGAAAAGTGATGATCGCTTCAGTGTACGCTCCCACCGTTGCGAGGGAACGGACACTGTTCTTTCAGAACTTCAATGATATCTTAGAGCAGGAGCTTAGGTCTCACCCTGCTGATGACTTATATATTCTAGGTGATTTTAATTGTGTCCCATCCCATGACCTCGATAGGCAGGGACCGGACATTAAGAGTAGGACGCATCTGATCGGGGCGCTGCAGCTGCAAACCATGTGTTCGCAGTTTGGCGTGGTCGATGCGTATAGATTCAAACCCAGACGCGTTGTCATACACTCACTTCAGTAAAAAAGTACAACGTAGCAACTAGAATAGACAGAGTGTATGTCTCTAAACACGTAGCGCAATCACTTCAAAGCGTTTCGCACGACGCCTTCGCGGGAAGTGACCACTTCCAGGTTCGGGCTGAGATTCTTCTTCCGGGGAACGCCAGGGGACCGGGGCTCTGGAAGCTCAACAACAGTATTCTGACGGAGTCAGAGTATGTTGAGGGTGTACAGAGTCTCTGGGAGGACTGGTCGCTTCGTCGGGCGGAGTTTCCGGACCCACTGGAGTGGTGGGATATAGGTAAGGCTAAACTAAGGAACTTTAGCATCACGTATAGTCAGGTACGTACGGCTTATAGGCAATTCTTAGAAGACCAAATGACAGACTCTTTAAAATTAGAACTAAAACAAGCGGCCTTAGGGCTAGATAGAAGTGATAAAATACAAGCCATCAAAACCGAGTTAGCGAACCTGCAACTACACAAAACAGAAGGCGCTAGAATTAGGGCCCGAGTACCGGCCATGAACGGCGAAGGAAATAGAATGTCTTTCTGTGGTTTAGAGAAATCTAGGGCAGCAAAGAAATCTATAACTAAGTTAAAAACTAAAGACGGCCGCGTTCTTACTAGTACAGCAGACATCCTTAGGGAAGAAGCTCGCTACTATCAAGATCTCTACACTAGGGCGGACACTTGTCCGTCTGCTCAGGACAAATTCTTGGCGTGTCTACAACTTAAACTAGACCCCTAGAAGCCGAGCAGTGTGAAGGCCCCTTAACCGTTAATGAAATAAACAGGCCATTAGGGCCTCAAATAAAGACAAGTCCCCAGGAGATGATGGCCTTACGCTGGATTTCTATAAGAGGTTTGAATACCTCCTAGCTAAGGACCTGACATCGGTTGCGAATAGCGCATACTGTAAGGGGGTGCTCTCAGAAAGCCAACGCACTGCCACTGTCGTCCTGCTACCAAAGGAGGGCGATGGGGAGTGCTTGGACAACTGGAGACCCATTTCCCTCCTAAATAGTGACTATAAAATCATAGCTAAGGCGCTAGCCAATCGGCTGGCCAAAGTTATGGATAAAGTTATCAGTGCTGATCAGACCTGTTCAGTACCAGGGAGGAGTGTCTCCGACACTCTTCATCTGTTCAGAGAAATTACAAGTAGGCTAGACACGGAAAATTCCTTAGGAATCATGCTAGCCGTCGATTTTCAAAAAGCTTTTGATAGGGTAGACTGGAATTTTCTTCTTAGGACACTTAAAACCCTTGGATTTGGGGAGTATTTCCTTAACTACATTAGATTAATCTACGCACACATACAGACGCACCTAGTTCACAACGGTTTTCGTTCTTCGTCCCTCCACCCTTCCCGTGGCATCAGGCAGGGTTGCCCCCTGAGTGCCATGCTTTTCGTAATCGCCGCTGAACCGCTGGCCGCATACGTAAGATCTAACCAAGATATCCAAGGAATAGAGGGGGCTAAGATAGCCCTCTATGCCGATGATACGACGCTCCTTCAGGACGAGGCCAGCCTGGCGGCGGCTTTCGAGACCCTGGAGGCCTTTGGGCGGGCCTCCGGGGCTAAAATGAATTACCACAAGACAAAGGCGGCGTGGCTTGGGGGCACCCGGAGGCCGCTACTTCACCATCCTGTTTCGTGGGTGGAGGAGAAGATCAAGCTGCTAGGTATTTACTTCCCCCTTAATAATCGCACTAATATACATCCCCCTAACTGGAACCCTGTCATTAAGAAAATTAAAGCTCAATTAACCCGCTGGTCTTCTCTTAATCTCTCCTTTACTAAAACCTTCCTCATCAACACCTACAGCACACCCGCATCTACTACAAATCTAAAAATTATAGGGCTGCCAGGGGGGGCGCGCACCTCATCGACGCCGATTTTGACCGGTTTCTGTGGGGGGCGCAAACACCTGGCAACACTCAAATAACTAGACTCCCTCGAAGACAGGAGACTAAACCTCCTCAACTTGTGAGCAAACAGGTGCTCAACTCCTAAAAACAGTAATTGATATCATAAGGACTGTAGATGGACCAAGATGGCAAATACTTTTTCTTGATCGCGTAGCTACGGCTTTAACACATCCCCGACGGCCTGCATGCTTTGACTAACAAACAAACTATACAGAGCCACCCGAAAACTTCTAACCGACTACCACGTAACCCTTCTCTCTGCATGGATAGATTATAACGTTAACATAGGAACAGACAACTCCGTAAGCTTAGGGACTAACGTAGTTGATCTAGCCCAATTATCCCATCGTGACCTCTACTTCTTCCTGTTGTCGCGCCCGATCACGGAACCGGACTACAGGGGGAAGTGGGAAGCTGCCCTAAACTCTGGCCCTCTCCCATGGGATAGGATTTCGAGCAGCAGCATCAACCGCCTGGTGGACGGGTATTCCTCCGACATACACTGAAAACTCTTACGAAATGTACTCCCCACGAGGGAAAATAAGCACAAATGGAAACTGATAACTTCTCCGAAATGTCTCGTTTGTCCCGAGCAGGACGACACGGCCATCCACTGTCTATTCTCCTGCCCCGGCAACAGAACTGTGGAGCCCAGTCCGAGATTTGGTCCTTCGCATTAAAAGTCCCCAGGACAAACTCACTTTGTACTGGCGCATCTTTGGGTTCCCTCCTTCGAGTAAAAAGAACCGTCTTTCGAACTTCCTGGTCTTCTCCGCCCAGCGGATCCCTTGGGGCAGTCGGAAGACTTTAGAGGGCGGTCAGCCCACCTCAACCAGAACTACGTGACGATTTACTAACGGCAGAAATTATACGGTCATGCAGTCCAGCATCACTGACAGGGCGACATACTCGTCCATCTGGCTCATCAACGCCGAATTTTCCGCAGGTAACCGTCTACTACTCAGCACAGAATGAACAACAACCTACAGCTCATCACCAGGCCAACCCCCGGAGTTCACCTCCGTCGGCGGGCTACGGTGCTTTCGACCTACGAAGTTTCGTCCACTTTCGCCACAAGAACAAGATTTTAAAAACCTTTCTCTTCTTTCTTCGCCTTCGTTTTCAGAAGAAGAATTTAACTTTCGGAAGAATTTTATCATCACCTTTACCTTTCCTTCATTTCCACCTCCCAGCCACCATCTATTTATAACTTTCCCCTCCTCTTACCCCCCCCGGACCATCCTCGGTCCTTCCCTCCTATCAGCGTGCTTCACTTCCTTCAGTTGCGAATTGGGCGCTGACCGGGTCGATGGTCTTTCCACCGTCTCGACCGCGCTACTTCCCCCTCAAAACTGCTGCAGGGGTCTTCTAGTCCTCCTACGCGGGAGCTGCACCCTTCAGGGAACGGGGCACCGGTCAGCGCGATGACCTTTCACCTCGCTGTCCGGGCTACTTCCGTCTTCCGTCCTTTTCGCAAGGCGAGGGGAGAACGTTGTCTCCTCCCATCGGCAAATCGAGGCCGATACAGAGATCCCCTCCCCCTCCGGTCGGATGTCTCAGTGGCCCCTGCATCACCTCTAGGGACGGGCGGAGAGCGAACTCCGTACCTCTCCTGCCGGCTCACTCACGGAGGAGGTCGGGTAGCCAGCCCCCTGCTCTCCCCTCACAGCACTCAGCAGATTTCCGGTGTAGAACGAGACCGAACCACTCAGGACCCATCGCGGCCGGTAAAGTTCCTTTGGAAGACCATTTCTCGCCGGAAGTAAGGGGCCGTTTCTCTCTGCTATTTCCAGTAATCTCCAGCTCCCGTAATCATTAATTCCCTCGAGGAAAAACATCACCTCCACATCATCATCAGCTCAGGGGATTCCTTTTCCGGATTGGCCCCGTAGACAGCTTTGTATAGTGTAAGCCGCCCTTTTAGGGCTCGTCCAAACCCCTCCGTGATAGTCTCGGTCCCCCCTCTGTCTCCAGGTGGATTCCACCCCAGCCCTCTTCATAGTCAGTTTTCCCTCTGTTTCTTTTCCTTTTCCAGCTCAGAAGCGCGCGATTAACTGTCAGCTTGGTGTAGGTCGGCCATCTTGGCTCAGCTCCTCTTCACACCACGTGGTACATGTCAGGCGCGCGCCCGTTCTCTGCTTCACACCCTGGTCCCCGCGCCTGCTACCCCCAGGGAGGCCGGGTATCACCAATAGAAAAGCCTACAAGGTTTTCCTTTTGCAGCAGCGGACCTCATCAGTGCGGTTTTACGGCGTAGAACTTCGGCCATTTACGGCACCGGCCGGGCGCCGTAACTAGGTCAGCGCCACGTGCCGGCCTCCCTCCGTCTCCTCCTGTCCGTCTCCCTGCGCCAATCTCCTCGATGTCTGTCTATCCACTCGTTAGGCTCCTCGACCCGTCCCCCCCCCGGTATTTTCGCATCACTGACAGAGCGACAAATGCATCCATCTGGCTCATCAACGCCGACCATCAACTCCGCCCTCACCTCATCTAGCCAGCCACCACCTCATCTCACTCCAGGCCAACCCCTTGAGTCCCATCACCACCCCACGTCCCCGTCGCGGGCTGTTCACCTTTCTGATGATGCCTACGTTTCGTCTGGGGACTAAGATTTTAAAACTCCTTTTCCTCTCTTTATCCCTTCTCCCCCTTTTCGTTTTAGAGAGATTGTAATTTTCGGAAGATCTTATCTCATCGGCATCCCTCTCCGTCTCCCAGCCTCCATCTATCACTTCTTCCCTCTTTTGGACTAACCTCGCTTCTCCCTCTCTCCTGCAGCTTCATCACCTCTGCTCCAGCTTCTGCCTTCACGATGTGGAATTGGGCGTCGGTCAGCATGACGACTGTCACCGGGCAACCTCCCGTCTACACCTCGACCTGACGTCATCTCCGACCACCACGTGACGAGGGGAGAACCTGTCTCCATCCATTTTCTCCTCACGCGGCACTTTAAGCCTCATCTCAGACTCTCACCTCCCTCATCCGGTCACCCCAGCATACACCTCAGTGAACTCTGTATCCGAGAGTCTCAGCCCGACAAACCGTCCCTCCTGCCGCCTCACGGAGGAGTGTGGGCAGCCCCCTGCTCTCACCAGCCTCCCCTTCAAACCTCGGACGACCCCGAATTCCGACAGCAGAGCCGTTTTATTCGAAGATACAGCATCTTCAAGGTAAGACACTTTTCTAATGCAAATTTATTCAAATTTCCGTGCGTTTTGCGTTTTTCTCGAGTTCCTCGTGCTGTGAATTTCTCAGCCCAGCGACCTATTGTTAGTTAGTTTTCTCCATCCTGTGTTCACTCTTCGATTTTGGTGCCAGATTAGTTTAGAATGGACTTTGTTAGTCAGAGAGGGGCTTTGGTGATTAACCCTGTGTCAGGTTCTCATGCATATTCATTAGGTGGGCGGATCACTTTCCTGCTATTTATCTCTTTGTTAGCGCGTGCTGAGCCCTCAGGTTATTGTCTGTAGATTATCGCGTAGAGCTCGGGTTATTGTCTGCAGGTTATCGCGTAGAGCTCGGGTTATTGTCTGTAGATTATCGCGTAGAACTCGGGTTATTGTCTGTAGATTATCGCGTAGAACTCGGCTATTGTCTGTAGATTATCGCGTAGAACTCGGGCTATTGTCTGTAGATTATCGCGTAGAGCTCGGGTTAGTCTGTAGATTATCGCGTAGAGCTCGGGTTATTGTCTGTAGATTATCGCGTAGAACTCGGGTTATTGTCTGTAGATTATCGCGTAGAACTCGGGTTATTGTCTGTAGATTATCGCGTAGAACTCGGGCTATTGTCTGTAGATTATCGCGTAGAACTCGGGCTATTGTCTGTAGATTATCGCGTAGAGCTCGGGTTATTGTCTGTAGATTATCGCGTAGAGCTCGGGTTATTGTCTGTAGACTATCGCGTAGAGCTCGGGTTATTGTCTGTAGACTATCGCGTAGAGCTCGGGTTATTGTCTGTAGACTATCGCGTAGAGCTCGGGTTATTGTCTGTAGACTATCGCGTAGAGCTCGGGTTATTGTCTGTAGACTATCGCGTAGAGCTCGGGTTATTGTCTGTAGACTATCGCGTAGAGCTCGGGTTATTGTCTGTAGATTATCGTGTAGAACTCAGGTTATTGTCTGTGTTTAATACTTAGAATAATTTTAGGACATAAATTATTTTCCTGACTTAGATTAATTACTGTGACAGGATCCCTCTCTCCTTTGTTCCCCTCCACCTGACTCGTGCTCTGTTTGCTTCACCCTTTGACCACCGACTGTTTTCTGTCGCCTTTACTAATCATCTCTCTCTCTCTGTGTTTATAGTAACTGATGGAGCCCCAGCCGTCAACCGGTGATGCGGAATCGTCGCCGAGGCTGTTAAAAGCCCTGACGTAGGGATTAATCCAACTCCCGCGAAGGACGACGGGGCCACCGGTATTCCGTCCTCCATGGAATTCCTGCAAGAGCTGGATATGGAGCCAGGCAACCGGAAGAACCTAAGATTGGAAAAGAAGCTGTCTCTTCATAGACTGGAACAACAGCATGGCCACCTCAGAAGTCGGACGGCCTGAACGAACGAGTGAGGGCGGTGCTCAGTAGCTATGGGGGGCGGGGCTACTGAGATAATTGGCAGTTCCACGGCTAATGCCGAACTCCTCTGTACAAAGTCTAAACGTAAAAGGGACCAGCCACGTGACGAGGGGAGCCAGCCCAGTTGTGTGGGTAAAGACCCGTGGACTCCCCCTCACCACTGGCTGTGCGATTCCCCAACAAATTTTGGGGAAGTACGGGAAGGTGTTAATTCCCTTGAAATACGACTGTTTGCCAGGTTTGCCCTTCCTGTCAGGACGGAAGTGGCAAAATGATCCTGAGGGAAGCAATTCCCAGAAGAATCAAGGAGACGGTCGATGGAAGGACACATCCCTTCCAAGTCTTTTACAGAGACCAACCAAGTGCTGCCAAAACTACAAAACGGTCAGACACCAAGAACAGGTGCCCATCCATGGTAACCACGGGCGAAGGAATCGAGGTGGAAACCACAGAGGAAAAATCAAAAGACCAGCAGAAGGTAAGTGAAACTACTGCTACCTTAGAATTACCGAAGCCTTTGGAAAAGAATAAAAAGGCTGAAGAGAAATCGCCAGCCAAGGACCAAAATCGTAAAGATCCTGGCAAAACCAATACTCCAACACCATCTGAGGATGAGGAGGACGTGATCCTCCTCTCCATACGCAAAACAATGCGCCCGAGAGGTGCCAAACGCACAATACGAGACTCCATCCCTCCTAAGGGGAAGATGGTGGAACCTCGCAGGGCTCGTTGTTTGGAGCCGCAACTTTCAATGGATACTCAATCAGTATCCACAACTCCTCAGGAACCTGAATCGCTCCCTCCCTCCCCTGTTAAAAAGACTCAGGGGCACGGCCCCATGGAAGTGCTCACCTAAATAGGTGTCGCTTTCTTTGGGCGGATTTTTCGGGTTTAACTTTGAGCTGATTAAGCGATTGTCCAGACGTTTGGAATTTTTATCCCTGAATTTAAGAGGGATAAAATTTAACAAACACTGGAATGACTTTCTAGATCATCTAGAACATTCTGCAAACGATAGCATAATATGCATGCAAGAGCTACATCTACAAAACAAACAGGAAATAGATAGATACTTCACTAACTGGCATGAAACAATACACAAGTTTAGACCCTATAGGTAGGAAGAAAGGTGTCTGCATTCTTCTCCACCATAGTCCAAATATAGAAATAGAACTCACCTTCAGTGATAATGAAGGTAGAATAGCGATAGTTTGCTTTAAAAATCAGCTCCAAAGAAAAGTGATCGTGTCGGTGTACGAACCTACAGTGGAGAGGGAGCGGACGTCGTTCCTTCAGAACTTCAATGATATCTTAGAGCAGGAACTCAGGTCCTACCCTGTCGAAGATATTTATATCCTAGTTAACACCTACAAGCACACACATATTTCCTTAGCCTTCCTTACACAGACAGACAGATGACAACTCAGATATACTTATCAGAATATTCCAAACTCAGCCAGAATTCCTTTTTAATTAAAAAAAATGCAAACTAGGGCACAAAAATAAAATGCTGTAAAATATGGAGAAAGTGCCTGGTATTTACAGCTGATTTAAATGTTTGTGGGGCTTTAGAAAACTTCAGTAGGTTAGCTTTTTATTTATATTTTCCTATTTACATTTCAATATAGCAAATCTAAATATGTATAGTATGTATTTCAAAGCAATGCCTTTGTGTTGCTTTTGGCTGGCATACGTGTGAACAATGTCCATATAGACAAGACTACAAAGTATATCCCATTCAGCGTCAATATGGCAAGATTTGAGAGACTACTTTGAGTCGTAGTAGTTTGTTGCAAGCTTTTGATCAGCTTTAATTTTGAAAAGGATCAGTTACCAGAACAGTTAGTGACCATGTGTGAGATAGATCTTCAAAGCAATTTCTATGTTAGGAAAAGTAACTTGAACATCATTGTGAAGTATGATATTATACATAAATGTTTCCAAGATGCAGTCGTCTTCCTTTTTGATCCAAAAAGACAGAGGAATAACTGGAACACCAAGGTTGATATCCAGATCTTGCTTGTAGAAGTCCAACAACTTACTTGCATCAATTGTAATAGAATCAGGGTCCACATCCAAGAAGATTACATAATTTGCTGTAGGTTAAGTGAAATTTCAGGCATACCAAAAGCCTGTTGATACATTATTGACAGACCTTATTATGAAAAGCTTCCTTTAGCGTCAGCTTAGTCTCAGCTTTTGGCTGCTGATGCACAATATGATGAGCTCAACACCTTTTACCTAACAATCTTCTTTTCCTGAAAGAATCTTGCCAGCTTCTTCAAAATTATCATGACTAAATCTTTGAGTGACTTCAAAACACCAACCACAGAATTCAAATTGAGTTACACTGCTTCCAAAGTTTTGCTGATGTTGTTGAAGTGCTTGCAAGATAAAATTCCTGTCTTAAGTTTACTCATTTGATCATATGGTCCTCATGCTTTACTGCAATATTAGCCACAGAATTCCCCTATGTTAATCCTAGCACCTTGAATAAATATTAGAAATGTTCTGTCATTTCTTTTCTATTATGGCCTGTTGACCTAAGAAAGGTTACAAAGCGCTACACAGGCCGATTTAGTTTGAAATATTGCAAAATGACAGTAAGTTGGTGAATGTGAGCATTGTCTTCACATGAATCCAAAGATATTGAATAATATTTTTTTCTGTTTAACTCGATCAATCAGGACATCTACAACACTTTTGCCATGACCTAAGTCAGTTCCTTGCACACACTTGCTGATAAATAATTGATGTGTCTCTTGCCTTTGTTAGCTTTAGTCTGACTGTGCTATGCCAAGAATGTGTTATACTTTGCAATCAATTCCAACAGACCAAAGTAGTCACCATTGCATGCAGACCTAATTGTTTGATCATTACCTCTCATAGCAAACCCTTACTCTGCAAGAAATGCTACCAACATCCATTACGAATCCTGGCTACTTCACTTTGATGTTCACCTGGTATAAGAATAGCTTCAGGAGAAGGTCCATTAGTAGGTCCAGATGCATCACGTTGTAAGAAGATACACTTATAGGTACTTAGCAATTCTTTACTGCAGCTCCTGCTGCTTCTCTCAAATACTTCATCACTGTGACTTGTTAATTGTTTTTTTTTCTTTATTTTCCATAATATGTTTTAAAAATTCTCACTGATGAAGTCTCAAGAATAATGTGAGAGCTGACGACTTCCCCTTTTCAGAACTGTTTGGGTAAACAACCTGTTATCTGACCCTAATGGGATCTAGAGATGGTTGGATACCTAAACCAGTGTTGTTGCTTATCCAACAACTTTCTTTAGTTTTGTTCAGTAGTAAAGACTGGCTGAACTATTTTAAATATTAGTTAGATAACATGCTGCAACCTACCGTCAAGCAAGAAGTGTAAAGGATGCTAACTATTTCACAAAGGTTGGATATTTGAAAATGAATTTACTTGGCTTATATTGGAAAAGTCAGATGTCAAAGACCAGATGGATAACTGGAAGTCAAATGACAGGTGGTTGACTGATTTGATTTTCTTCTATTAAAGCATTTTATAATTTGATACAATACAAATTCTAAAAAGATGATAACATTTTCTTTAAAGTTTGTTTGCAGTGTAAAATTTTATGATTGTGTTTTTGTTGTTTTTATAGTTTGTGTTATCATGGAGTGGATCCAGAATTTTTGAGAAAGTTGGGGTGATCAATAGAAATGGCGGTGGTAATATGGCACATCTCGGAAACTGGTTGGGTGGGGGAAAGACAAATGCAAAACCAACTTCCTCAATACTAAGCCTGGCCTACAAGAATTAATGAAACAAACCACCTGTCATCAGAGCTCTGTTGTTTGACCCTTTCCATGTTAGTTTGGATAAATAGTCTGAATCAGTGTTGATTATAGTTGACAGTTGGGTGAAATGTGGAGATGGACATTGGCACTGTTTCTCTCAATTATTAGCCAGGCAGCTTTCCAGAGCCTATGGGGCAAGTGAGCAACCTCATTTTTGCTTGACCAATATACCCGCAAAATACAGCCCCAAAGATCTTATCTCATCATTGTAACATAATAAAATTAATACATTATCCATCAGTAAAAAATGAAGGAATACTTCAAATGTCTACCATTCAGCCTTTATTCCATGTTCTTCTTGCATCCACAATGAAAATGAAGCAAAATTGGCAAATATGGACATTTCTGATGGCATTAATGCTATGTATTATTTGTAGACTAATGGAATTACATATCACCTTGGTTTTCATAATCTGAAAAATGCAATATCAGCATTTTAAGTTCATATTATTCTTTTGTTACTTTTATAATAATAAAGGTAATATATTTACATATCATTGGTTTTGCTGACTTGTCAATGATACCTTTATAGCTAGAAAAATGAATTATTGACTAAAATATCAATAACTAATCAGACATTCAATGTTTGTAATTAAATCTTTATTTGAAACATTTTCAAGTCAACCATAAGGAAAACAGACCAAAACCAAATAACAAAAAAAAAAGACAACATTTTAAAAATGCACAAAACAAAATAATATTCCTAAATAAAGTCATGGCATGGACATTTTTCTAAAAAGTCTTCAAAAACAATACATATATCACTTTAAATTTATACATTAGAAACCAAACTACAACAATTTCACAGGTAAACATGAGACTAAAGCCTCTTTTTAAAACATTTCCTGGTGTGAAGTAGCTTCGGTTCTCTAAAACAGAACAGAGAATCCAATTTTCTGTTTCTATAATATTAATTTATATTTATTTCTTCAAGGTGGCTTGAGACAGTGCACTTCTGCTGCTGGTAAATAAGGTTTTGAATTCTGTAAGTAAAAATCAGTTTTGGTTGTTGTACCCAGCCTATCTATGGAGTGAAGCCGAACTGGTGTGCGTCCATTGCTGTCTCTGCAAGTTCTTGTGTGGCAGGTCCCATGTTTTTTCTAGCAGAAAGCCCCAGTGGCAACAGTTCGACTGCCAGCCCCCGTCCGCAACAGCAGCCAGTGGCCTGACGCAAGCCCGAGTCATTGCTGCAGCTGGCAAGCCAGCGGGGTGATAGGGAGCCATATGGTTGTTAATGTAAATAGTTGTGGACTGCTGCCTAAACAGAATTGTCAAACAGAATTGCCATCAGCAAATATACCCCTCTGATGACCACCTTCATGGATCAGAAAAGATGAAAGTCAGACTTACTATAATCAGGTGGATGTTCTGTAATGATGCACAACAATGCTGCCATACTCAACTACCCAGTACCACGCAGTTATCTCAAAAATCCAGCACACAGTAAATATGACAGATTTTGAAAAAGCCAGGCTCTTTTCAGGGATATACATGTATATCCACACAACCATACATAGTTCATTTACTCTATATTTTTTGAATTACCAATTTCATGGTAGCTGAGGATAATATTCTCTTTTCAAGCATCAAATATTTCTCAACTCATGCAATCAGAGAGTCAAAGGTACACCAGTTTACAATCATCTAGACATACGATAGATAGGTCCATTGGCTATGGTGCTTCCAATGAACTGACTTTAGTATAATACAGACACAGAGATAAGACAGATTAAAGCTTATCTACAATTCAGTGGTAGAGATACAGTATTCAACATCCATGACAATGAAAAAACAAAACCACCATCATCTTCAAATGTACAATAGTTTTTGTTATCATTTAATACTACACTTCTATTTTGCCCTAAACATTTTGTTTAAAACTAATAATAAATACATTAACAATTTTTGGTCTTTGTTAGAAAAATCTGTTGAGAACACAGCAAAGTCTCCTGTAACACCACAACCCCTGGAAGTTAAGGATCCAGAGGACATCACAACCTCTGAAGCAATAGCTACAGAGGAAGGTGTCCAGGCCCCTGGAACAGACAAAGGCGTGAACTTCTCATCCCCCCAAATAGCCAAAAATCAAGGAGACGAGGCCCCAACGGACCAGCTCCGAACGTAACCCACCCACACCACCAAAAAGGGAAATAATGGAAGACAGCCGGGCCCGCACGCTGGAGGCCCCTCCCGACACTTTTTAGAATCAGTCACAGCCCCCCCTCTATCTGTCACCATGACTCAGGGGGTTGAAGGCATGGAAGTACCCACCCGAAAAGGTGCCACTTTCATTTTGGACAGATCTTTAGGATACAACTCTGTGATGCCTCCAGGATGATGAGCCAGGTTTAGCGATCACGTGAACACTTAGCTTATTTTACCCCTTTTCTCAGTGAGCTTTAGTTTACCTGCCAACTGTAAGTTATTTAAATACTTCTGTCCTTATTCTGTTTGTTCCTATCTCCACTTAGTTTCCTTTACAGTTGTTTGTATTTTTTAGAACTTAATAAATATTTAAAAAACGATGGAGCCTCAGCCATCAGCCTCCTCAGCAGGTTCCAGCTGTGCCAGAACAGCTAGACAAAGGAAGGTAGGGGCTAGCAATAATAATCTGAAGGACTATGAGGACAACGGAGGAACAGAGACGATCGGTCCTTCAGAGATTTCCTGAGGGAGTCGGACACGAATCTGTCCAACCCTCGGAATCTAAATTCTGAGAAGAGCAGCTCGCTCTTCCTCCAGGCCAACAAAGCGTTAAGTTGCCTGGAAGTCGGGAATGTGTCGCTCGATGCCAGACTCAGCGAGAAAGTCTGTGCAGTCATTTCCAGCTATGGAGGGGTCATCGAGATGCTGAATTAATCTCGACCAAAAGCCTCTCCATTAACGGAATAAGCTATACTGTAAGAAGGGCCAGTCCCGTGGTCCGGGTAAAGGTCCGCGGACTGCCCCTGGCCAAGTGTGGAAAGGTAATCGTACCCTTGAAATACGATGATTGCCTGAGTGTTCCTCTCAGGACAGAGGAGCGGTAAAATGATTCTCCAGGAGCCTATCCCTAGAAGAACCAGAGAAATGTCAGACATATTCCTTCTCGGTGGTCTACAAAGACCAGCCTACCGAGCCACCGTTTTGTAAGATCTGCAAAGAAAGGGGGCAGGTGCACCGAGGAGAGTTGCCAGAGCTCTGAAACCCCTAAAGATAAGGATCCTCCAAAGGAGCCCTTGGAGGAGAAAACACCACAGACGACTCAACCTGTGGAAAATTTGGCTCCAACAGATCAACAACCCGCGGAGGACGCCATAACCCCTCCAACTTCAGCTCCAGACGAAGATAACCTGGCCTGTGGAAACAGTAAAACCGTGGAGGAGACATCAGTCCGCCCTAAAGCTGCTCACCCAAAGAGCAGCAAATCCAAAACTAAGACATCCAAACGCCACCCAAAAGGAAGGCGAGGAAAGTGGGGTTTTGGATGCGTTTGCCAAGGACGTCACGCCATGAATTTGCAAAACCAGGTGAGGATCTGGTTGATGGCTTCTCAGCCTTCTCTGGCTAAGATCAACCCGATTTTGCGCTAGAGACCCTGAAGGACGACTTGAAACCGAATTCTCGGAAGTAGAGACCTTTTGGAGACCAGCCCGACAGATTCGTCGAAAGGTAGGTGTTAGTTTCGCATAGTTTCCGGCTTATTTTTGCTTATTTGCTTTCAATACGTTCGGCTTTTGTCGCTTTTTTAGACTAGAAACTCCACTGTTAGTTAGCTTTTTGACAAAATTGTTCACTTTCGCGTTTTTGAGAGAATAGATTAGGGAAATTTCTGCAGTTAGAATAAGTAGGATAGGAACTTCCGTTCCGCTAGATAGCATACTTCAGCTTCCGGTAAGCGGAACGTTTTTCCGCATTTTTCTGAGATAGAATCAGACGGTTTTTGTTAGAGTATTTTGCGTTTTTGTCAGATGTTATTAGCTGTAAGGACATAGGATATTTTTGCTGTAGTTTAGATTATTTTAGGTTTTAGTGTTAAAACTTACCTTTTCAACTTAAATTTTAGAACTTAGAAAATTTTTCATTTTTAGGACTTAGAAAATTTTTCTTAGTTCTTGGTACTTAGAAAATTTTTAGGAGATATAGGATATTTCTAATTTACAAATAAGTGAAAAATTATTCTAAGTTTTAGCGGTTAGTGTATTTTACGTTTTCCCGACTCTTGGGAGCTAGCCTAGGTCTGTAATTCGATACTCTACAGCCTTTGTTTAGATAGGCCCCGCGCCTCGCTGTCTGGTTAGATCTCTGTTTTTCTAACGACAGTTTTTGTTTTTATAGCTGCTTCACCCCTATTTAAGATAAACCAACTCTGCCACTTCTAAAAACTTTTCTAACTTTATCTCTTTTCTTTTTGTTTACTTTGATTCTTTCTTTATTGAGCGTGAACTGTAACGAGCACGTGATGGACCCCAGCCATCAACGAGTAACATGATACCATATGCTGAAGCCCTGGCAACAACGAGCAACAGCATGGCGGAAAAGGTCGATGGGGGCGACGGAATACCGACCTTTTCTGGGTTTTTGAGGGAGCTGGACCTGGAGCCGGCCTACCCCACGAACCTAAATTTGAAAAAAAGAGTTCTCTGTTTATCCACTCCCAGAACAGATTGCAAACTCCTGATGTAGGCCAAGCGTTAGTTAACGCTGGCTTACAAGACAAGGTAAGAGCAGTGCTTAGTACAGCGTTTCTCAACCGGGGGGCCACGAGCGGACACCGAAAAATGCAATTCAGAATGCAGAAGCTTGGAGTGTATAATTAAGGTGACGAGACTCCGGTCATAGGGGAAGAGTTTTTTTTTAAACAATTTGCCTGATTTTTTTACACAGTGTTTAGGCTTTATTTTTGTTTTGTTTTGAAAGAGCACTTTTTAAACCAAATTTTTTAACCGTGTTATTGTTGTTCAGTGGCGAGGCTACAGGGGGGGGGGCAGGATGGGCGACCGCCCCCCTGGTCGGATTTTGGTACCGTCGGTCGGAAATTTACATGTTGGAAAAAAAATGTTCTTCACTAGCGCTATTATTTCACAACTATCACATCATTGAATTAATTCACCTGCATCAAAATTTGTCCCCATTATAATGGTCCCCTATAATGCTATTATGTACAGTACATTTTTTTTCCAACATGTAAATTTCCGATCGACGGTACCAAAATCCGACCAGGGGGGCGGTCGCCCCCCCCTGTAGCCTCGCCACTGTTGTTGTTGTTGTTTTTCAGATGTCGAAGGTTCGAAAATGGAATGACAGCTACGTCAATTTGGATTCACGAAGGTCATTCGAGATGGCATGGACTGCGCGCAATGTCTGCACTGCTCAGTGGTGATGGCAAATGCATCACTACGTCCTTCCAAACTTTCAAACCATCGTGACAAGGTGCATCCCCAAAGGAAAGATGATAATATTGTTGCTCTGTCTACGAAACGAGCACGGTACGACCGTGAAGCGACACTTCCAAAATTTGGATTCCGGCCAGAAGAAAAACCTGCTCTTCAATCCAGCTACGAAGTGGCATACCGAATTGTGAAGTGCAAGAAGCCGCACACTATTGCTGAGGAACTTATCAAGCCATGTACAGAGAAAATGGTGGAACTGATGATCGGACCAGAGGCAAAAAAGAAAATCCAGCAAGTTTCGCTCTCTAATGACACGATCCGCCGACGGATTGATGACATGGCCGCTGATGTGTGCCGTCAAGTTTGCTGTGAAATCAAGCAAAGCACGCTCCAGGCTAGCCTTCAACTTGATGAATCTACCGACACCGCTCTGGAGAGCCAGTTGATCGCCTTCGCTCGCTACGAGAAAGAAGGAAAGATGAAGGAAGCGTTCTTATTCTGCAATACCCTGCCAACCACAACGACAGCAAAAGATGTCAAAGCCATCGTGGACTCTTTTTTTGAAGTGAATGGACTCAGCTGGCAGAATTTCAAGCACATTTGTACTGATGGTGCCCCAGCGATGATTGGCGTTAAAGGAGGGTTCGTCACGCTTGTGAAGAATGAATGGCCCCACGTGACGTCTTCCCACTGTTCACTACACCGATATGCTCTTGCGTCAAAAACTCTACCGCCGCGTTTGTTGGAAGTCATGGACGTTGCGGTCAAAGTGATCAACTTCATTCGTGCGAAGGCCAAAAATCATCGGCTCTTCCAACTTCTGGCCAACGAAATGGGAGCGCAACATGTGGGACTTCTGTTTTACACCAAAGTTTGTTGGCTATCGAGGGGGAAATGCCTCTCTCGGTTGTATGAACTCCGGTTGGAGACAGAAATTTTCCTGCGAGAGAACGAAAACAACCTCCATGTCCACTTCGACAATGAAGTTCGTCATGATGCTCGCCTACCTGGCCGATATATTCGGCCGACTCAACGAAATGAACCAGTCTTTGCAAGGCCATGATGTGACAGTCAGTGACGTTCAAGACAAGCTTGCCGGACTGTCTGCTCGAATGGGAGTCTGGCAGGCACGAATCGAGGCCGGATCCACAGCCTCGTTTCCTTTCTTGGACGAGCATCTGCAGACGCAGAGGATTGAACTTCCCATCGGCATCAAAGATTGCATCATTGGACATCTCGACATTCTCTCCGCTGAGTTCAAATCTTATTTCGACGATGCTCCATTGGATGTTCCATGGCACAGAGACCCATTCAACACCGAAATTGAACCTACTGAAGACGAAGCAGAGGAGCTCGCAGAGTTGAAGGTCTCAAAAGCAATGAAGCTGGCCTTCAGTAACAGAGAAGACCTCTCCAGCTTCTGGTTGTCTGTTCAGGATGCATATCCACTACTCAGCAAGAAGGCATCCGAAATGCACGCTCAATTCGCCACAATATACCTTTGCGAATCTGGATTTTCTGACCTGGCGACCATTAAAACGAAGTCCAGAAACCGTCTTGATGATGGGAACGATATTCGCCTTGCTGTGTCCAAGACGGAGCCGGACATAAGAGGCCTCGTCACACGAGCCCAACAGCAAGTGTCTCATTGATTATATTGTTCAGCAAAAATTTTACTTTGATTTATAATTTAGTGACTGAATAAACAACATAAAACAAAATCTGCATTTTTTTTTTATTGAAGGGCAGGGGGCCACGAGTGTTAGCCACTCGGTGAGGGGGGCCATGGGCTATCAAAGGTTGAGAAACGCTGGCTTAGTAGCTAGTGAGATAGTATGTACAAACCGCCGAGAATGCTGAGCTGCTATCCACCAAGCAGCTTCAAATAAAAGGAGTGAGTCATGATGAGAGGGGCTAATCCACTAGCGTGGGTTAAAATAAGGGGTCTTCCCCTAACAACTGGGTGTGGGGGCCCCCAAAAGATCCTTGAAAGATATGGGAAAATATTGGTCCCATTTAAATATGATTGTCTCCCACAGCTGCCATTCCTATCGGGGCAACGAAGCGGGAAAATGATATTAAGGGAGCCAATCCCAAGAGGATACATGAAGAGGTAGACGGGATAATGTACACTTTTCAGGTATTCTACAAGGACCAGCCCAGTCCTCCACCATTCTGCCAAACGTGCAGGATGGTGGGCCACACAAAGGACACGTGCACTGGGCTTGAGGACCTTAGGAGAAAAAGGGAGAAGGAAACAGCCAAACAACAAGTAGGTGAAAATCCCCTCCCGATAAGAAAAAACAAAAGAGAAGAAAAGATAAATCGCCTTTGAGCGACACTAAGGAGGTGATAAAGGGAGATGAAACTCCTCCTTTAGCGACACTATGCCTCTAACAATGAGGATATTTAATCCTCTGTCAATAAGAAAAACAATA
>JACATO010001411.1:35000-43077 GCA_018389105.1 Nautilus pompilius | reverse complement strand
GAGAGAGAGAGGGAGAGAAGACTGCTCGCTCTCCCAGACACCACCAGCAGCTTACATGGACAGCTTCCCACCGCGGTTATCTGTCAAAATGTCTGTTCCAGATAATTTTGATGGGCGGCGCCCATGAACCGCTTTCGTGCTAATTCGACTCTCCTGTTGACGGGTGTCATTCATCGTTCCAGCCGCTAGGAGCGCTGCAGTACCACACGATGAAACATCTAGCCAAAAAGATCTCGAGGAAATGGCCTGGCTTCATTTTCCTCCTCAACTAAGAGTTTTTTTTTTTGTAAAATCTGTCACCTTTTTGGAGATTTTACTGATTCCGTTGAAATTATTTGACATCTCTCTTTACTCTGTTTTATTTCTTAAAAGTTATATTCAACTAAAAAAAAAAAATTGCTTCGTACTCAAAAACTGGCTCGTCAATTTCCTTTTGTTTTCTTTTGAGATTTATATCAAATTAAAGGAAATGTTTTAAACTTAATTTACAAGTAATTAATTAATGTTCACATTTTTAAAGTTTAAAAAAATACTTTAAAGCTATCTTATGCACTTTTACACAAACTAACTCCTAAATTTGTCATATAAATGGTTGTAAATGTTTTTTTTAAAATTAAAATGACCAGGAAGACGAGCCAGGTGGTTACAGATATAAGTTATAGCACCAGTAATTCTTAATTAACCGTATAGATGAGGCTATAATGGACGTCACATGGCTACGTATAGATAAGGCTATAATAGCAGTCACGTGGTTACGTAGTCTCGTCTATACGTAACCACGTGACATCCATTATAGCCTCATCTATATGTATGTACGTGACGTCCATTATAGCCTCATCTATACGTTTAATTAGGAATTACAGATACTGTAACGACTTACTAGCTATAGATATTTATAGCTATACGTCTTTGCACAAACTAGCTGTAAAATGTTTGTAAATACACTCTTATTTCTTTCTTAAAATTTACATTAAATGTTTAAAACATCATCAAGTCTTCAAATCTGCGCCCTTGCATATATTTCCCTCCTAGCCATCGAAAGAATATTTCAGACAAAACATATTCCTGTAGCCTTATATTTATCACAAATATTTAATTGTATTTTCTTTTTTTCAAACGAACTAACATTTAATTGAAAGCAGACATCATACTCCATCATTATGTTGTATTTAGATATGTTTCGACCATAAGCGGCTTCCGTGAGATCTACCTCTACCGTTCCAACACCTTTTGTCTGTTAAAATTGTTTTATAATGTAAACAGACAGTTTCGCTTCTCCAAACAGCATAATCTTGTTTGGAAATATATTTAAAGAGCCTTCTTCGTAGCTCTGCTTCAAACCGCTGACAGCAAACGAATGTTCAGCTTTGTGGAGATGTGCAAACATTTTACTTAAAAACAAACAAACGAATTAATGGGTTGACAACTTTCGTAGTTTTGCATTCCCCTTCATTAATTTTGTTGCATTTTTTTTTTTTTTGAAATTACAAAAATTAATAAAACAAAAGGAACTACTATATAAAATTCCAAGGAAATTTCTTAATAGAATTGCATTATTATTAGTAGTAGTACTATTAACATTGTTATTTGACATATTTTCATTTGCTCAGTGTCTCCTGTCTACCGGAAGCTTCTCACAGATCTAAGGGAGGTAAGAGAGTGTACTGGATAGCTAAGGTCTTTCTGTTCCAAGCGCTGCCTTTTGTAATTCTACTATAGGTGCCTTTCCTGGGACCTTATCTGGGTTCTTGTACGTGTTATTCCTGCTTAGAGCAAAAGATTATATTGGTCTTCACTTCTCACATCCTGGTGACCCCCCCCAATCTGTTTTGTATTTTGGCAGCTTCTCTACTTGGATGCTTCCCCTCTGATGGTGTTGACCCGTCAATACTCAAGCAGATTATCTTTTCTTTGTCATTCTCGGTGACGCCAGGGAAGTTTGTTGCTTTTACTTCTCTGTCAGTGTGTGCGGGCTCTTATATTATTATTATTATTATTATTATTATTTATTATTATTATGCGTGTTTAAGTTTACAAAAACGCTTTTACAAAATATTGTTAAAATAATGTGTACTTTCACTTTTCCCGTAGCCAAGAAACTTCAGATCTTCTCACCAGTCACATCTACCGCTGCTCATGAACCTTTCATTAGCTTCCGAAAACATCCAACAATATATTGGTATCGACGCGACGTCACTCCGCAGCACGTGTTACTTGCGATCGTTTTCCTAGTTATCGATCTCACGTCTACATGATTTCCCAATATCATCGCTGTTATACGGGAATGGACTTCTTACTTTCTGGTGGCAGTTTCGTGCTTTTCCTATCAACGGTGTGGTGTCTAACGATGGGATATCTATCGATTAAGTTTTACCCATTTCCACCCACTCTCCCAGTATCTTGTCTTGGTGTTTATGTGTCTATTAATAATCTTCGTGTAGCCAGGGCTTAGTGTGTGTGTGTGGGGGGGGTGGAGACAACGTTACCGTGTATAGTTTATCGAGTCGTATACTTTAGGTGGCCCATTAAGAGTCGAGTCAAATGGCATAGATTTTTAATACTCTTTCTTGCGTACACAAATAAAAAAAACAAACAGAGAGTCTTTAATGTGTTTTTAGCAGTTGTCTCCCTTTACCAGCGAAACAGACGCCGCGCGGTGTTTGTTTGTTTTGCACGGATGGGTTTACTTACCTTGCCAGGTAATTCGCCAGGCGGAGTACCACTTCCCCGAGGCCACGGTTTCGGGGAAAAGCCGAGCGAATCTGAGCGAATCTCCGGAAGGGGGGGGGGGGAGGATGGTCACGAGGTTCGAAACCAAACCGAGAACGAGACCGGCTGGAACCCGGATGCAGGCGGGGTATGGGATGGCGCAGAGAGTACATGAAAGGCCTGGAAAACTGGGGCGTCCCGTCCCCTCTGCAAAGGAAACCTTTCATTCGAGATTTTGTAGGGGGGTTTGGGTGCCAAAGGTGGTCCCGCCGACACTTCTCCGATGATTTATCGGCGGTGTCGCCGCCCTGGTTCCCGATGGACTCGAAGATGGCGAAGTCCGTCAGAGGTCGCTCCTTTCCATAATAAAGTCGGTACGCAGGAGCGGGTTTCCTGAGCCCTTATGCTAATCGCGCATCTTTGGTTGATTCTGCGCGTGCACAAGAAGTGCGGCGTTCTCGAAACGTCGTTACCGTAGACTGCTTTCTTCCCTCCTCCTCCTCCTCCTCCCACCGTCGTCTCTCAGCTTCAAAGATGGCTTTCCGCGACGCTTCAGCGGTGTAGTAGGATAACGAGTTGTTAATCCCACCAAAAATAAAAACGATTAAAGTCTCGCCAACCGGCGGATTGCGAATATTTATCGTGTAGGCTGTTGATAATCTTGTTGCAAAGTATTCTCAAAAGATGCGGGGAGCAACGTGGTCATATTACCCGAACTCATCAACTGAGACAGAAGAGAAATATGGTTTCTGCCTGCCGCTGGCTGACGGCGAGCGGACCGATTCCAAAAACCGACGCTTGAAAGCATTTGTGATGGCTGGTGGTTCTCCAAGACACCTCGTATGTAATTGTTACCGTATTAAACGTTAAATACAGCGCGGATACCGGAAGCTAACGTGTTGACAACACGCGGAATCAATGCGTCACCATTTCTGTGCTAATGGTCCTGACCGTCTAAAATTAGCCACCCTGGCGGACCGCCAGCAAGTTATTACCTGAGAAACCTCTCGGCAATAAACTCGGCGTTAAGCGGCCATTGAGGCATGAGCCCCCCAGTCTCTCCCCCCCCCCCCAAACAACGCTAATTCCGCTTTCAGATTCCGATAGCGGATTATTCCAGATTAGGCCGCCCGGAAGGATGGATGGCGCTCGAAGGTGATAATAATTCTAGTCCTAATCAGAAAACCGAAAAAGGGGGGGTGGGGGGTTAAAAACTTCGTGCTCCCAAGACGTAGCCGACAAGTGTCGCCCAGCTCGGCGTACTCCACGAGTTGCGACGGCCTGCTGCCAGCGCCCTCTGGTTAGTTTCAAACGTCGCCGCGCGGCCTCGAACCCGACGAGCAGCGCGCGCGCCAGATGGGTCTGACGCGGATAGCGCAAATATCCGCCCGATGTCTTGCAGCCTCTATCATCACAACATCCTGGGCTGCCAGCGGAAAACAGCAAAACCGTATTCCCCGAAATAGCCCAGCTATCCCCGCATGGACTCCGTGGAGAAGCTGAAAGCGATTTTACTTACTTATATAGCAATGATCTATGGTTGCTTGGAAACGATTACATGAGTGTAATAAATAATAGACAACAAGCCATTTGTTCAACTTTATCATATATATATATATATATATATATATATATATCTGTGAAGGAAAACAAATAGCTATTTTTGCAATTTATCGATCAGCAGCAATTGTTTTGGTTTGAAAAGGTAAGTGACTGTTTCGCGACAAATATTCTCTTTACATCCAGTTTGCATTTTATTTTAATTTTTAATTTTAAAGTTTTAAATATATGAGTTATATCGAAAGGCGACAGCTAAAAAGGGTTCTGTGAGGAAACGCTGGCTTGTCCGGCCACGGCGTGTGAAGTAATTCGCGGAGAGGGGAAGTTGAGAGGTAAACGAATCAGTGCAAAAGATTTGCCTCCCTTGGGTAGAAAATATAATTAGCGATGCATATCGCCTTCAGGTGGCAGCATGTGTGTGTTCTGCTAACAAAGCAGCACATACACACACAAAAAACCCTCAAACAGAAATTGAATCGACTTATATGATCGTTTAGGATTAAAATTTGGCAGGATTAGGCTAATGCACAATCGAAGTTAAATATCTGATTGCTTGTGAAACTACGAATATTTTGATGGGAGCCGATAAACAGTCGACTCATCTATTCAATTAGACATTTTAGAATCATACTGCCATGTTGTCAGTCTGCGATCTTTGAATAAGTTATTCTTTAATAATTAAACAAATAATGTTCAATAATAATAATAATAATAATAATAACATATTTTTTTGTTTTTTCACTTCATGGCAAACTGGAAGTTGCTGTTATCGTTGATAGAGTACCTCACCCTACTAAGTTTGGACACCTGTTATTAAATAGATTATGTTAGTTCTTTGTGGAACACGACAAATAAAGACAGACAAGCAGTAGCGGGGCATGGACGTGGACGAAGAGCTGCTCTCAGCTGACAACTCAGGTGGTTTTCCTACTGGACCAGCCGAGGTGCCTCTACAGACTGCGGTGTTTGAAGTCAGGTGGACGGAAATGACGTCGTCGGTCGGTTATTTACATTAAGTCAGGTGGACGGAAATGACGACTTCGGTCGGTTATTTACTGTGTCTGACGCACGGGCGACATCAGCAAGAGAATCTTGACGGTGAGTGCCAGGTGTGGCGAGTAATGGCTAGTTCTCGTCGTAGTGTCCCTGCCGAAGAGCCCCCACCCACCCTTTACCGGGGCCGCGATCCTGCACCTATGAGATTCGTCTCGGTGACCGTTGTTGATGATATTATCGGAACACGATGTTATGCCAACTGGACGTCCAATACATGCACAATCATCCCTTAAATATATACAACCTGACCTGGTCAGAAGAGGGAACTAAAACTAAAGCCCAACGTATTCCTTTTAGACCCCAAATTACCCTAGCAGCAGTTAGATACGTTTTATATTCTTCGTTTATTCATTTTAAAATATGCTAATTCAGATAAAAGAATTATAAGATGTTATGAAAGAAAATTAATATTTTATTAACAGCAAATATATCTACAAAAAAAAATTAAATTATTTGTTTGGTTTTTTTGTTTTGGAAAACGGGAAGCAGGGGTTATCACGTCAGGCCGGTGGGTAGTGCTAAGCTAGACCGGGAATTAGTGCCAGGAAACTGGCGGTTCGCAATACATTTTCTCCCTGCCTTCTTTTGTCTTTAACTTTTGGCTCTTCGTCCTCCAACAGCAGCAACAACAACAGATTGAGTTATTTAACTCTGAAAGGGTTCAGATAGCTTTTACGCTGTTGGCCTGGAAAGGGTTAAATCAAAGACGAGCCAATAAGCCAACGGTTGTCGGGACCATTCGCTTTCACGCTGCCCTTAGACTCCTTGCTTAGATTTCGACTCAGGATTTGTTTGCTGGCTGCTCAACGGTTTCCAACAAGATCCCTTAAAGCTGTGCCCATCAGCAGCCCCCTTGCGACCGCTCCCGAATCTAAGTTTGAGAGATCGAGATTTCTTGTTATCGCTTCCGGAATTTGCTCGATGTGCAGTATTTTAATCATTAAAGTTTTTCAGGAGATAAAACAGTGAATAGCCCATAAAAGGAACTGATTGTTTGTTTTTTTTTTTACGGAGAAGATAAAAAAATATTCGTTATCTCACATCGATATGACAGCTGGTGGCAGTGTATTTGAAAAAAAATGATAATAAAGAGAGATAAAAGGAGGCGAAAAAGGAAAAAAACAAGAACAAATGAGAGATGGTGGGGAGAGAGAGAGGAGAGAGAGAGAGAGAGAGAGAGAGAGAGAGAGAGAGATGGAGAGAGAGAGAGAGAGAGAGAGAGAGCGAGAGATGGAGAGAGAGATGGAGAGGAGAGGAGGAGGAAGATGAGAGAGAGGAGAGAGAGAGAGGAGAGAGACGAGAGGAGATGGAGAGAGAGAGACGAGAGAGAGAGAGAGAGGAGAGCAGAGAGACGGAGAGAGCGAGAGGGAGAGCTGGAGATGTAGAGAGAGCGGGGGTGGGGCAGAAGAACACAACGCTTCTTAAACGGGTCTGTGCCTCGGAATAAAGGCCCCAACAGCTGTGTTTACACGTCCCGATGCCGGTTTTAATTGCCTCAAGACTCGAGCTGAGATAGGTCTGGGGAGGTAAGGCGATCATCGCCGCCGCCCCATGGCCCCCCCCCGAACCCACGGCCGGAGTGCCAACGCTATTTTCTCCCATTTCAATGACGGTGGCAACAGCAGCCTTCAATCCGGATAAATCGGGCCACTTGGAGCTATTTTATCGGACACCGATCAGAGACGGGAAAAGGGCCTCAGCGACACGATAAATCTTGCAAAGGATTAGTACATGGCACAGGACGCTGAAATAATTGTAACATTATTTGATTTATGGGCAAAATAAATATCGCTGGTATTACAAGATGCGTGCGCGTGTTCATTTAACGATACTGATAGCGGTTGCTTTGGAAACCGTGACGTACAGAACCGCAGAAGACCAGCCTGGATTTTAGTTGGCAGTAATTCGGTTTAAATAATATAATAATAATAATAATAATAATAATAATAATAATAATAATAATAATAATAATACTCATAATAATAATAATATAAGTGTAGAAATTTTAATCCTCTTACGGCCAAGAGGATATGTATAGTTAGTTACTGATTTTGTCAGTTGCTAGGTTAATGGTATGCGTAATGGAATGCTGTTATATTTTTCTTTTGTTTGAAACGTGTGTGTGTGTGGATGAGGTTTAGCTCTTCTTTCTGTACGTATAATATAAATGTGTGGTAAGAATTAGAAATCTGGTTCTACTTGAAAGTTTTATTTGTACACGGAGGATGCGTCTACCTGTGTTCTGAAGGTAGAAATGCAGCTAAACAGAGAAACAAACAACTGTAGCTTTCTTCACGAAGAGGTGGGGGACAGGGACAGAGCTCTCCCGGTTAGAAACCAGGAATGTCAATTCGCTGGTGGAGGGAGAAGGTTTATTCGAAAATACTTTATTATCCTTTTTTTTTCTGTTTGGAGAGGCCAAGATCTATCGATCGCAGCTGATCAGCTTTAAGTGTCAAACGGCCGCTGGTGATTGATAAGTTTACGGAAGTCCGCGCGACTGAACCAACGACCAGAGTCCACGCCGCACGAGCTTTAATTCGGTAGCCTGCTGCTCCGAAATTCGACACGTTTCACGGATAATGAATGGCGCAGGGAGAAGTCCTTGCCGGGCTCGAGCTTGCTGAACGATGGATGGTTCGGCCTGATGCGACTGTGGACCGGCGGAGAGGCGCTAGGTGGGCTAGCAGCGGTTCTCCCGCCGCATTAGCAACGAGCGAGAATTTGTGGACTTCTTTGGTGTTGTGAGATT
>JACATO010001411.1:0-30000 GCA_018389105.1 Nautilus pompilius | reverse complement strand
GTTGTTAAGCCATTAGTTTTCTCCGAATTTAATTCACGCTGTCAGGCTGACTTAATAAACTCTCAGTCTCATCCAGGTGGTAGATATAAATTCACACTAGTACACCAAGACCGCCTAATGAGGTTTGTGAATATTAAAGTCATTGAGTCTAAGCGAGCAGTAGAGGTAGCCTACAACTTAACTGACATATTTACGTTGATAGGAGCACCGTCAGTGTTTCAGAAAACCAAAATTCTTTCGAGCTTGAACTGAAAACTGTGTGCGGTAAGCTTCAGCACAGTCAGAGCCAGGGTAGTGCTGAGAGGGTTAACCGGGATGCGGGGAACATGTTAACAACACGGATGCACCATGAAAAAAATCCACAATCGAATGAAGGCCTACGATTTGTTCGGCTGATGGAGAACGGAGTCTTTCATGCTGCCATTAAAGGGTCGCCATACAAGGTTGTTAAAGTTAAAGTTAAAGTTGGGCTTAGCCCGCCAAACTTATCACAAGATATTTTAGAGAATATTAAAAAAGAAGAAGAGGTTGAGGAGATTATTGGCTCACATTTTGACACCTCTCATAGAGCGGTGAGACCAAGATTCGACATCCATTGAAATCCGGTGCGTTGCTTGCTTAAAGGGGAGGCGGTGGGACTCATCAGTACCCCAGAACTGTGGACGTCACGGTTGTGCCGTTTGTGGCGTACATTCCGAAGAAAGCGATGGGTATGGAGCACAGCCTTTATGGCCGTTGTGCAGTAAAAAACAGAAATGCGATCAGTCATCGAGAAGAAGCCAAAGATAATCTCACAGAAGAAGCAAAAAAAAATAATGAGAAAGTCATCTGAAAATTAAAAAAAAAGGTCCTGCCAGTAGAATGGGGATTTACAGTTCGGATACCTGTTTTCTAAAACCGATAAAGGCCGGGAAGACGTTTGTAATATATTAGCTGTTGTCGTGGAAGTAGCGAGTGACGGGTTCTAACGCTTTGGATCCAAAGATGGGATCTGCGAGCAGTTGAACGCCAGATCTCAGCTTTCGACGTGATTTTAAAAAAAAAAAGTAAGAAGAGTCTCTTTAGCTTCGACAACGGTCAGAAAGATAAGGAATCACCCAGATCTGTCGCTACTTGGCGATCAATCGGAACTGGGCAAGGATCTGTGAAATGCTCTTGCTAGGAATCGTGTACAATGCCTGGATCACAGTGTTCCTGTAACACATGCAATGATTTTTGTCCAAATTCATCGGCGACAGTGGCCGCTTGATGAAGGAAGAAAAAATAAAGAGACAGATAAAACGCCACTTTCCGGGAACGATAAGATGCGCGCATGCGCTTTACTCGAGAGAGTCTGAATGTTGCGGATATGTTCTTGACATCATGGTTTCTCTTTATCAGTTAGAAACGAAGCGATTAATTTAAAACGGAATTCAGTGGAACATGCCGTGTGAGAGGCAAGAGAGGGAGCCCGGGCCAGTTCCGGTAGTTTTACCTGTTCTCATCCATCAAAACATCTCGCGCTCTGGCGGGTGTTTATCTGGCGAGGGGGAGATAAGAGCGTACGCACGACAGGCTAATACTGTAATCAACGCCCACGTGTTCTCATTAACCCGAGTAGTTCAAGCAATCCCTTACTATCCCTCGATACAATATATCCCCCCCTAACACTCTTTTCAATCTTTAGACCTCTCAAACAGAATTTAGTATGGTGTGTGTTAGGCATAATCGAGAATATAGTTAATAGTTAGCTTTGTACTTTTGATGCAAAATCTTGCTTCCACATCTAGAATCTTTCCATTCTAACTGTAATTATGACAGATAAATTCCTTTTAAAAATACTTGCATTATAATATTTTTTTTTCTAAGTTCCACACATCTATGTAGAGATACGTATTTTCTTATCTACCAAATGTTTTGCTTAGCGAGTTAATTAAAAATTACTTCGAAGCACCTCGCCGGGTTTTGTGTATGAGTAAGATTATCTAAAGACAGTGAACCAACCGCGGGTTGTTTCCGTTTTAATTAGATGCCAACACCTACGACAAACTCTCTCCGAACCAGGTGTTGTTTTTTTGTTTGTTTGATTGTTTTCTTTCTCCCGCCTATAATTGGGAGGATGCGGCAGTGCGGTCTGTTATTCGACTGGAGTGACTTGCCGACAGCACTATTTCATCTCGCGGACTAGTCTGATGTTCGATAACTGATGCCAAGCCTCGGACTTGCAGCACAAACACAAGCTTAACAAGTCCTCTTCACTCTGCACATCTCTTTTTCTTTTTTTTTTTAATTTTAAAACAAGTGCTCTTTATCGGGTAGTTACTCTCTCTCTCTCTCTCTGTACATCAGAGGTCAAGGACATTGAATTACCATGAGAAAAGCATACGCATCGGTGATGGGTTAATTCCGATCAGTTTCCGCTGGTCTTTCCGGGTCTCCTTCAGTCCTAATAGTTCATATTTTCTTTAATAGAAATTTCGGTAACGAAGCGTCGCCATAGTTCATCTTTTAGCCAGAGTGTTGTAAGTCCACGGTATGCTTATATATAAAGCTATTTAGACACATTTTTCCTTAAAGCATGGAGGTATCACTCGCGAACGTCTCTCTCATTTATAATTCAAGCATGTCCGGGTCCCCGATTTACATACCCGGCCACTGACTACCATCAAACGGGCCACCGAGACAGGCAAAAAAAACCCCGCTAAATATTTATGATAAATAAGCGATTCTTTGTTGTTTCTTTGCAATCACGTGACGATAACGGGAGCCGTTACTATATGACAGGGTTGGAATTAAAGAGAATTCTATCGACGAGGAGGACTCTTCGCCTGCCAAGACGATTTTTCTTTTTTTTTTAAAAAAAATTTGTAGCTAACATTAATGTTAGTCATCGAGTCGGCTCCGTCAGAACACTGCTTCCATCATAGTTCGCATTAGCACAGCTGTAGAGTTCGGTGAGGTGTGTTCATTGGCACGCGGCCCTCGCTGGAAATACACAACAAACAACATGAACAGGGGGGGTCTGCTGTATTCAGCAGCATCTCTGTTGTTTTTGTTGTCAAGACGGCTCGAAGATCCAACAAGAAAGGGCGAGAGATGAAAGTCTCGGAATTCTTCACTAATCGGCTCTGTATGATTCCTTCGGCCGCCTCCGGTTTTCTTTTGCATCTTGAAATGTGAAGAGTTCCAGTAGGGATGAGGTCTGGAATGCTAGGCCCCCCACACATGACGCAGGATTGGCAACGCTTCGTAGCGGACAACCGTGACACTATATTTCCTCACCAAGGTTGTCTCCCTTGTAGACATCGATGTAGAGAGAGAGAGAGAGAGAGAGAGAGAGAGAGAGAGAGATGGGGTGAGAGATGGAAAGAGAGAGAGAGAGAGAGAGAGAGAGAGGATAGAGAGAGATAGAGAGAATCAACTAAAAGCCGTAGTTTAATAGTATGTTCTATCAACACGCAATATTGCTACACCTTAAAGAAACCACCCAACATTAAACATGGCCGACTTTTTCGCCATGGCAAAGCAATGCATGCAGACGACACATAATTGCTTACCAATAACCCTGACCTTTTTGTACTTTTTTCTTGCTAGGCCAGGATTTAGTAATATTAAAAAAATCGTTTAAAAGTGGTCTGCGAGTAGCTGAAACTTACTAGGGCAGAGACAAGCAATACATTGGAAATCATAATACACAGAGATAAAAGATGCATAGATGACGTGGTTCCAGGTGCACGCGACTAAAATCGCCAAGAGTGATCAAATAATTGCCAGCGGGACTTGTCTCTTCACAGGATTAAAGCCTAATGAGAGAAAGACACGGGATTCAGGCAGCGACAGCGCTTACCTCACATGTGACATCACGTGACCTCTTTTCCAACTTTAGAGAGAGAGAGAGAGAGATTTTGAGAGAGAGAGAGATGGTGAGAGAGAGAGCGATGGAGATGGTGAGAGAGAGAGAGAGAGAGAGAGAGAGGAGAGAGAAAGAGAGAGAGAGGAGAGAGAGAAGAGATGATGATTGATGAATTATGATGATGTCAGTACAGAGAGAGAGAAAGAATAAAATTCAACTACATCGTGTTTTAAAAACATGAATTTTTCATTTTGAGGTCATAAATAGGTGAGTACGGAGTAATCGACATCAGACCGTACTTAAACACAAACTCTAGTGCCAGCTGATGAAGAGGGAAGGAAGGACTTTCGGTCCTACAGTCTCGCCCAGGAGCATCTGACAAGTCAGTCGACCTCAAACAGAGACCGCCATCGGCTGTCATTAGACCGGTGTCCAAACACTTGTGCCGGAATCGAGTCTACTGGCAATTGATAGCTGCTCGACTGGAAGCCGATATCAGGCGCAAATTCCTCGTTGTTTTTTTTTTACCTGACCACTCGACTCCTAACCCTGCCGTCGATATTTCTCAAATCCAGACGGAAACTGTTCAGCAGGAGCCATTCTCTCAAGCATTCCGCCCTGAACGTCCATCGGTGGTCTGGATTACCGTCGTGACAGAGAAATTCCTAGCGCCGTTTTACTACAACTGGCCTACTGCAAAGAACTTTCGTTCGATTACCAATGTTGACGTGATCGATGGATAAGATGGCCAAGAAATATATAGCTTTCGACCTCTTAGGCTGTTTGCTTTTGTGTTTTTGCTCTCGCCAGCGGAGTTACCATTCTCATATCTCTAAAATGCTGTGGTAAGCAATGATATATTTTCAATCGTTCGGGTTCTTTCAAATGTCCAAGACAAGAGGACCAAACATTCTAGAAACTTCACGCCAAGTTCTCGCTAATTCTTTCTCAAATAAAGACTCCTCCATTGCGCAGTATACACAGATGTTGGCGAACCAAAACTTTATACGACCTTAACAGAACGATGTACTTTTATGTTTGATGTTCTGGTTAAACTAACACTTCTAACATTCCATTTGTCTTGTTATTCAACTGAAGTTCTCCGCCATTTGAGACTTTGGTAAACGATTACCCATAACTATTGCGCGCCATAACGACGGCAGTGTATTCCCGTCACCCGTTTTAATAACTTTACATTCTTTCAGCATTAATTTTAATTTTCCGCACTAACTGATCAATCAAATACATTATTTAAGTTTGCCTTTCTTCTCAGCGTTTGCACAGGCGCCATACCAGTAGCAATCCTTTTACTATTAACATCCATTACATCATCAATATGGATTGAGTAGTCAAGAGTGAAACATTGGAATCTATCTTCTGACCATCAGAACAGATCTGGTGAAAGAAAATCCCGATTGCGCCACTCTATTTTATTTTTAAAAAAAACAATTCATCGTTTTTCATCAATGTAGTTTACGATCTCTGTCTCCCGGCAGGAGTGATGAAGGGAAGATTGCCACGTTACTTTCGTTGTAAGTACCGGGAAAGTCCCTATTACGCCATAAAACACCAAGTTACTCGAAAGAGAAAGTTCTTTACAATTACCTCAGCTGACAACCATCGATTTCCGACAGTTTCTCTCCAGTCGTTTTAAAAGCATTTATCTCGTCATGGTAAATTCCCACCCGAATCATTCATGTAACAGCCTATTACCAGCAGTTATATCCATCCAAGTCGTTCGTCATTGTTTTCGAAACCGGAAACCGTGGTCTAGAGTTGTTTTTTTTTTCCTTCTTTTTATAGGTGTGGAAGGAAACCAGAGTGTCCCGAGACGCAGGAAGAAATTCTGCCAAGGTAGGTGAATCGGCACGGAGAATCCGGACCTCCTCATCCTTAACAGTCCGGCAGGTTACCCAGTGGAATACTGCGCCGCTCGATTCGTATTGCCTGCTGTCCTGCGTTTGGTGAGTCTCCAGCTGTGGCCAAGAATGAGCTGAATGTGTGCCTTCCTGGATTAGCAGGTTCTTTTGAAAGTTTTCAAATCAACGACACTCACTGTCCTCCTGAAAAGGTCGCCATCTAATCTCTAGCGCGGCAATGGACCAAATCACGTGGGCCAACTACCCGTTGTAGCGTTGGGTGTTATTAACGCCAGAGGGGAAACCACGTGACGCACTCAAACTGATTTTCAGCACCGAAGAGGTCACGGATGTTCGCATTCCTTCAAACATCATCCGACTGGCTCCGAGGCCCGAATATCCTCTCTTCGCCGGTGACATGAAGCCATCCCGCCGGTTTTTGCGTACCTGCCGCTGGAGCAGCCCGTATTATTATTATTATCGATCCCGCTTATTGAAACAGGACGGGTTTTCCAGGTAACAGTGCACTGGGAAGGAAATAGAAGGAAGAAAAAAAGGAACGATAAAATGCTAATGTTGGGATAAATTAGAAATCTCGTGGTCGAAATAATAATAATAATAATATATATATATATATATATATATTTTTTTTTAAAAAAAAAAGCCTAGAATTTAGCTGCATCTTTACTCTTGTGCTATGATAAATGATTCCTCCCTGAATAGGGCTTTCAGTAGGCTAACGTGCGGGAACCTGAGAGTGGATTTTTTTTTTTTTTTTGGATGTCTACAATTATTAAGGGCCATCACTGATGATGATGTTGCAGCCCCGCTCCGTGATGGGTCTACTGGTATGGCTGCGCTACATCGTAGCAAGACGATTTTTTTTTTTAATTTTGTATCGCCCCCCATTCAAAATCTCCAGCCGTCATCAGGCGGTCTTCCATTCTTTACGCAAATCGATCGCCCGCGTCACGACTGACAGCTGTGCCGAGGAGGGGGCTGGAGGGGGGAACCTGATATCGCGAGCCAGCGATCATCAGTCAGTGACGGACGCGGTAGGACGCACCGACCATTCGATGGATAGCTGCACCGGTCGATGCCGACTCCTCCGGATGGGATGGGTTTTTTTGTTGTTTTGTTTTATTTTCTCACAATGATCGATCGCTGAGGTTGCTATCGGAAAGTCCTGCGAACTGCATGAAATACTTCCGGTTCGCTAATAAACGGGAAGCCCTTATAAGGGGGGAAAGTATGGCTGAATCGTATTCTGAAGTAAACGCATTAATAAAACGTTATTTATTAGAAATCACCATCTACGTAATCCCCGGCGGTGTCCAAGAACGGGGCTGACAGCAATTTGTTGTTGTTGTTTTTTTTGTTCTTTACAGAAGATAAATAAATGCGATCTCTCAAGACTCGCTTCCATAGCTGGCAGTACTTGGTACGCCGCTATTATAATAATCAACTGGGTGAGTCTAATTTCGCTTTACCGAGAGAAGAAACAAAAAAAATAAAAATAAAAGTAGGACTTGTTTAACAACGTTTATAAGGCCATCGAAGACCCTACGGCTTTAGGACACGCACTCGTGCTGCTTCGGGAAAATGTGGCACGTGACAATATTCATTACTTCCAGCCCCTTTGTAGCTTATTTAATTATAAGCAAAAGATGTTCGGAGAGAACCATTATTTTTTTTTTTTTCGTATGGGAGATAACTCGGTCTTTCGGTTTATTCTTTTATAGCCAGATTTACCTCCCCCCCCCTCCCCACAATAGCTTTCGTGCAAATGCCGCTATGGACACTGGGATTACTCGATCATAGAAGGTATCCTGCCCAAAACGAGAAAGGTTACCGTTATTACAAGAATGCGGCCACGAAACAAAAACTGTGGTCACAACAGCTTCCTTCTACACTGCCGTTTGGCTAACTTACCAACAGTCGAAAAGTTTCCGACAGCCCAGTAAATCCGTCGAAAATCACTCCTTGTAAACAGATTTAATTTTCTTCATGGCTCAAGGCATTTGTTTTTTTTTAAAAATGACTGATTTTTTTAAGGAAATTCGAGTAACTTCGATGTCCATGATTTCGCCTAGTCATAGCTCTCCTGCCAAGAAGATCACAAACAACTTCGTGTACGTCATAGTTGTGCATGGGGTTCGTACGAGGTGCGGCTAGATGACTTCAGAACCAGATAAAGGAAATAAAGCATAAGTCATTATTAAAAAACAAAACTAGTAGATCAAATCGTCAAAATGTACTCCCACCCCCTTTTTTTTACCAAATGAAAGAATTGCATTTTGCTTTGTTACATATATATATATTTAGGTATTTTAATTTTTGATAAGATAAATATTAGATACCAACATACGACGCCATTGTCTTCACTTTATTAAAAACTACTTTATTTTTTAAATGGCCAAACGTATTTATTTATTAACAGTATGGATAGCTCCTTTAAGACAATCTTTCAAAGGTGGAAGTAAAACGGATCCTCGCTGGAGAAGTTTGGCGAAGGTGAGTAGCTCCGCGAGAAGGATAAGTGGGATTTAGTATGAAAGAACAAAAATTTGTCATGTGAATGTGATCAAATAGGCGAAACAGTTTCCGATCGTACTAAGTGAAAGGGTATCTCAGAAAAACCGGGTAAGCGTCTTTATCAGCTTCTGTTGATGGGATGACAGGGTCAAGGGGCGCAAATATCATTTATTAAGAAATGCGCGAGAAACGAACGACAATTTCTACGTGGTCTTTGCACGACCCGAAAAAGTGAGAGCTATTAAATGTCGTGTAAATGCGAAGTATAGATGGCTTTTCGCTTGTTCCAGTTGTAGTTAGGCGTGTTCTAGAAAGCGAGAGACTATGACTGCTTGTACAAAGACGAAGATCGATTTTTCTCTCAATTCTGAACACTTTGGCGTCAAAACAGGTTTTGCTGCCAGGCTGTTTTATAATTCAGTGTCTCCCATGTCAACGAATTCATGGTACCAATGGAAAATTAAGGTCGAAGATTTTCGTAGATTTTGCACCTTGTGTCCGACTAATCACGATTTATAACGTGCTTCCAGAACGACCACTCCGATGTCAAAAACTACAAGAATTACGGCTGGTAGATCTAAAACTGAAGAATTCTGATAAAAAATGTTTCGAGTACTCATGCGATGGGGGATACTTAAGTTGCCTGATCTTCTCAGATTCCTAACTATGGAGACAGTTCCCAGCAATTGCCGCTAACTTGCTCACTGAAGATGCGTATTTTCGTGAATGAGATGGGGAAGCAAAGCGCGGAAGATGCGCATTTATAGAGAAGTGTCCCTTATAAAACAAATACCGCATAAAATTAACTATGGCCTGTAATGGGCATCATGGGAAAGGTCCATATTCCATAAGTGTTCCGCTTGAGCGTATAGATTATTGATGAGAGATCAAAAGCTTCGAGATAACCGAGAGTGGTTGAAAACGTAAAAGAAAAATAGCGAAGCATATTTTTTTAATCTAAAAACTAGTTTTAAGCTAATGAGTTAGATCCCAGGGAAAGGCGAACGGACTGACTCGGAACTCTTATTATCATAGATCATTGCTTTTCAAAAAAAGATATTTGCATGTTTTAATTTAAAAGCTCTTCGGGGGCGGAGTCTTCGATAAGTTGGCTGGCGTGATTTAAGTGAGAAGTACGAATGCCTGACTTAAGCGTAGCTCTTTCCTCGCGGGGTGGGAGGGACGATTTTCGGCTTACCGAACCAGTTTCTGGGTGTCGCTAAATCGATAAACTCCATTGGTCGAACACCGATAATACTCGACGAATCTCGCATTTTCGCTACAAGTTAAATGCACTTTTTATTTGCGTAGAAGGTAATATATATATATTACCTTTATTAATGCATGTACAACGTTGGAAGAATTACTGTAATCTGTGCTTATTTGATCTCGTTCGAAACTTCGTAACTGGTGAGATTATTATTCAAACAAAAGTACTAAATACATCGATTTCCCTTAAGCCTACATTGAGGAAATTGCAAATGGCGCTTAACCAAGGCGTAATTCAAATAGAACGAAACTCGTCAGACAATGTGGCGTTTGTTATCAACTTTATAAAACCGAACAGGAAAACATCCATAACCTGAACTGACTACTGCACTGGCTTCCAGAAGTCAACCAACAAATCAGAAGATTTTCAAAATGGCTGATGTCTTATTCAGCAAATATTCAATACAAACTTCTCCCCCCCCCCTCAACAACCTTAATTTAAAAAATGTAAATGAGTTTTCAGAAACGTGTAAATTAGCTTCGGAATAAGGGACTGGCTTTTATTCGTATCAGGTTTGGTTCTGTTAGGATATTTGTTTATAAAGGCAACATTGCAAGTAGGTGGTCATACTTGTTTGGAAGACGATCTAGAGTGGAAAGAGGCCGCCGGGACAGTTACAGACTCAGGTGTCGGAATAGCTAAATGTAGACAACACTGTGGCTTCACGGATATGGAGATAGTCTCAAATGCACAGAGATATTGTCCAAATGCCAGTTCGAGGCCGACCACGGGTCCTAACACCTAACAGATGGTTGTCACGTGTCAATTGCTTGTCTTGCACGCTGGTGTCCAATTTTTTGGTTATTTGAGACCAAAGCCCGAGACTTTCTACATCAAATAGCTTGATTATTCTAAGACCTCATTTCAAAGTGTGGTCTTAATTGTACGTAGGTAAGTGAGAGATTCTTCGATCAGTGCTAATTTCTTAAACGTTTTGAAGAACCGCCTCCTTCAGCCGTATCTAAAAATCCCCCCAAACTGGGAAAATACACCACAGAGCTGCGGGTTTACTCTCTTAGTTGCTGAATCCGATACATGTGTTGTGTTTTTTTTGTTTTTTTTCAGTATAGCGGATTGTGTACACCGAGGATTATTATATAGGATAAACTGTTTGCCTGCTATGGTTAGTGCCCCTGTCTTTATTCGCACATTTTCGAGACGAATCGTTCGACCGCCGTCGCCGCTACGGTCACCAGAAGAAAGCACAAACAAGTGATCCGATCCGCCTGTGGGCGCGCCGGCTATCAGCAAAAACTCTGATAACTCCCATCTCATCCACGCGACTTTGTGAAATATTTATTGAGGCTACTACGCTTCGCATAATTTCTAGGCAGGTAGCTGTTTGATTCGGAACAACAAATAAAAGCCTCGCCTCGTTCCCCCCGTTGACCATACATTATTAACTGGTCTCAAACGCCGTGGACCAATAATGGACCGGTGGGATTTGTTCTGCGTGGCTTGGGAGTTCTTTGTGAGGCAGGAACGTTTACTCTCCAAACAACACACCCCACCCTCCAATCAAAGACCGCGATTGATGATGATAATAATAATTATTAATATTATTTTTTAATAAAGCCGCTTCTCGAGCTACTTTTCAATCAGCTCTTACCTGGACGCCGATCGAAATGCGAAGCGGTTTTATATTAAATAAATAACTGAAAAGCATTAAGATGATTCGATATTGTTATTCATAAGCTTGGGTAAAAACGAATGATACGGGGGGGAAGAGGATGGAGGGAGGGGGGGGACGACAAAGTCGCTGTATTGGGCAAGCATAGCGGACTGCGGAACAAAAGTAAACCAATGATAACCGAGAGCAAACGACGATGGATTAGGCTTCAGAAGTTCCATTTGTTTATATGAAGATCCCCCCCCCGGTTATGTAACTGGACGCGGTAGCATCCTTCCTCCAATAACAGATAATCCAAATCTGGTCTTACATCGCTCGATAATTAAGAAAAGAAAATAATCTCTTAAACGGATTAACAGTCTGGGACATTCTCCGTAAATCCAGATGCTCCCCGCTCGCTTTTATAAATAACCACGCTAATCAAATAAGCGGCCAGGAAGATGTGACAAGGTCAGGATAACGGGATAAAGGAGTCTTAAAGAACCAGCAGTGAGACAAATATAAAACCTTAGGTTACACATTTTTTCCCCCCTTTTTTAATTCTGGAAATGAATTTTCTCGAATTAAAAAAAAGAACCCGAAGCTTTAGGCGGAAAACTTATAGGCTAAACAGCTTTTCAGTCTTCTTTAAGCCATTTTTACTTTTATATTACGCGGTAAACGTAAACGAAATCCGACATGGTGACGATGACCGGTTCTGGTAGGTCGGAGTTTCATTGGTCGTTGCCACGGTAACACTCGATGGTTATAATTGCTTATCGTTTCGCTTCGCGTCAGTCTCAGATGCATACGAGTTCGGGTACACGAGGCGAAATCCCACGGTGGGTGGGTGGTGGGGCACATGCGCGGTTTGAACCGGTGGTCACGTGGCGTGCTACCTAACAACTCCCAGTCAACTCTCAAAGCCGCATAATATGCAAACATAAAAAAAAACAAAAACAACAACAAATATACAAAAAAAAAAAAAAAACGTATTGGTTGAAGGCCGGAGTTACCTAACTCGTCGGTTTCACGTCCGGGTGTCCTTGTCGGCCGCTAGGTGGCTGGCGCGGTAGTCATAAGTCAAAAATCACGGGAAATCCTCGTGACCACACGTGGTTTTCAATATTAAGAAAAAAGATCAATTCCATCTATTTGCTAGCGTGTACAAATAAATTATTTACTGATTAAATCAAGGGAACCAGAAAGCAAGCAAAGAGTAGAACTTGTTTGTTGTTGTTTTTGTTTTTTTTAAATAAAAAGGTAAATCAAAATTAACCATGCCTTCTTTTGTCAATAAATTCATCTAAATTATGCAAATCTAACAGGGTATCAGAAACAAAAAAATAAAGATCAGGAGTACCAATGAAATGGTTACTTTGAAATCCTACATTTACACTTGGTCACTTTATCTTTGCGTATTTAAAATAATTGCATTCATTTTTTAAAATGTATATAATGGCATTTTCACATTTCATAACGTTATTTTACTTTCGTATTTGTGACCTCCGACAGGCTTTTACCAATACTTCCTATAAACCAAATGTTTACGAATGGTTATAAACGAATTCAATTTAAAGTTTGTTTTCAACTCAAACTACCAATTCGAGCCCATCGGGTTGTATACATCCATTAGAAAATTAAAAATAAATAAATAAGAGAAGGTTTTTTAATACCAATTTTAGTATATATATATATGTATATGTATACACTATTAGTTTTAATTCCGCGTCAGGTTGACTCCTTCTGAAATGGATTAGCAAACACTGGAAACAATCTTAGCATCAAGCGGAGCGATTACTAAATTCTCGTTTCGTTAAAGGCTATTCATCAAGAGATTCTCTTCTTCTTTCTTGGTGGTGACGTTGTTGTTTGTTGTGTTGTTGTTTGTTGTTTTTTTTTAAATTTTGCTGTTCGAATTTCCGCTGCGAGTTTCTGGGCGATACTTGTACGACTGCAGAAAAACTATTTCCTTCGATTTGTTTTAAAAGCCAGCGAAAGAAGAAACAATGGCATTTGGAGTAAATCTTTGCAAGTTGCCAGCATCTTCCTTCCAAAAAAAAAAAAGTTCTAAAAAAAAAACGATAAAAGAAAAATGTTTTGTATTTAAGAACTAATACAAGTTTCTGTTTGTTTGTTTGTTTGCATGTGTGGAAGTCTTCGTGACTGCCGACAAAAAGCAATGCGTTCAATTTACTCCGCGCACAAAAATAGTTTTAGTAGTTTTTACTCGATTTATCTCCTTAGAAACATGTGGGCATTTTTTTGTTGTTTTTTAACGTTAAAATCTTTCCTTTTTTAGCTCTGAAATATATAAAACGATCTATGCTTTTACTATTACAGAAGCGGGATATTAGCTGCTTCTACTGATTTAAAGGGTGCAAGGTCCGTGCTCTACTACTTACTGCTGGTGTAAAATAAAAAAAAAAACATTTACAAATTATTTGTAAATGAAAAATGAAAAAAAAAATTTATACTTAAAAGAAAATGAGATACATATATATATATCAATCGAATATCATTCTGTCCAATGCATGACAGTCTTAATATACAGTAGTGTTGTATTTATTATATACCAAAGACTGTTACAATAATCGGTATTAATTTGTACTACAGAATATATGTATATTTGGGGTGGGAAACCAAGAATCGTCCCTAGGTTGGGTCAACACCCAGTACGAATATTAACCAGTCCCGATTCCTAACCATTGGCGTGTTGAGAACACCATTTACTGCAGATGGATCGCTTCTAGATCTGGCTGTAATAACTGCATACCAGTGAGGTAACTAATAATATATACACTTTTTTCCGAAATAACAGAAGTGGTGTTTTTGCATTTAGAAAATATTTATTGTTATCCGTTCAAAGAGTCACTCTGGTTTTTCCTCATCTGCATCTGTTGGATATATATTTTACATAGATTATTTCATTATTCAAATTTAGTAAATGTTTTGTTGTTGTTGTTGTTTTTTTTTAAAAATCCGGAAACGTCTGTACCGGAAGTGACGTTCTGCCGTGCGCACAAAATGATTCGTCGTTGTTCGTTTTAAAAGTTTAAAAATGGAGGAATAAAAATGGAGAATCATTGGTCTTAATCAGGAGGTGCGAATGGGGGGGGCCCAGCAATCTGACTTTGGACCCTAACGAGTCGCCTGATGTCCTCAGGGTCATACACGAAATCCTAAGAGATCCATTCTCTTTGAGAGAATCTGGACCGACCAAACGCCGAATGGTAAAAAGATCCACCCGTTGTCTACATTGTCTGTTTTTTAAGTTATGTAAGGAAATGACAGGATAGTCTTGAGAAATCGTGGGTTAGCAGGGACTCGGAGCATGGCAGCAAACCTCCCTGTAATTAAGAGCCCCCTTAAGAAAACTAGCGGCCATTACTTCTGTTACTCTGTTTACGGAATTCAGTAGACCACAGCGTCAGTATCGAGTTCTTTTCCTCTCAAAAGCTTCCACATCGACCCCAAAAAAGATGAAAGAACCGTTTCCTTTTCCCTTTTTTCCTGGCAAAGCTGAACGACAAAATATCTTATATTAAAAAGTCTATCATCACTGTTTTTTTAACGACATCACAAATTAGTTTTCGGTTATTGCAAAACTGTTAAAGAAAGATTTTTTTTAGAAATTTCCATTGCAATTCGCTGGGAACGGATGATTTTCATTTCTTAGGCTGTATGCCAGAACTTTCTTGCTGTTCTTCCTGACTTCGGTACGAAACGTAATGTATTATTATTAGTGTATTAAAGAAGATCCTGCAGTCATGGCCAAAGCCCTTCCAAATACCTGATACTTCTAACCCACTCACTCCCACGTGTTGTCGTTACCTATAAGGTCATTTTGAAAATCGTCTATTTACTTGTTAGATACCAAGTTGTCTCAGTTCTCATTTTTGGCCATTTCCCCATTAAGTCTGTGGGAAGCTACACAGCGTTGGACACGATAATACCTCAACGTCACACCATCAGTTCGACTTTATCAAGCCAAATTAGAGAATTCTAGTATGGTCTAAAACGTTTGACAATGGCTGTAAAATAAAAAAAAACGAATAGGACACGGTCAGGAGTCTGAAGTTACTACTAATTTCTCTTTCTAATTGCTCTTTAGTAAAAAAGGAGAGAAAGAGAGATGACGACGTCAGTACAGAGAGAGAGAGAGATGGAGATGGAGAGAGAGAAATGACGACGTCAGTACAGAGAGAGGGAGAGATGGAGATGGAGAGAGAGAGAGATGACGACGTCAGTAAAGAGAGAGAGACAGAGATGGAGATGGAGAGAGAGAGAGAGAGAGAGAGAGAGAGAGAGAGAGAGAGAGAGAGAGAGAGAGAGAGAGAGAGAGATGCGTTTTACTGAATTACTACCGCACTATTAGTTAATACAGAAAGCCATTGTAAGTGATGTGCTTTACTTGAATGCGGAACTTAATTTCTTTGCTGACCTGTACGAAGGTGGTGAGTGGCCGCGAGAGAAATCCACAGTGCTACGGGCGAGAGCAACTGGAGAAAAAGCTTCGTGCTCGGAGACCAATGTGGCTAGTCAAAACAGATGGCCAACGTGCACCAAACCAAAACGATCAGCGCATCCAGACAAACGCGCGGGCTGATAATATTGCGGTCTGGGTTCGTTGCTAAAGTCACGTCGGTCCCTATACGACAACATTCGGCCACTCTCCCTGACGAATGTTGTTCGGCAGATAGCTTCAATCAATAGCCAGTGTAAATACAGCGGACAAAATCTCTCTCTCCATCTCTCTCTCTCTCCATCTCTCTCACTCTGTACGGACGTCGTCATCTCTCTCTCTCCATCTCTCTCCCTCTGTACTGACGTCGTCACTCTCTCTCTCTCTCTCTCTCTCTCTCTCTCTCTCTCTCTCTGTACTGACGTCGTCTCTCTCTCTCTGTACTGACGCGTCGTCTCTCTCTCTCTCGTACTGACGTCTCTCTCTCTCTCTCTCTGTACTGACGTCGTCGTCTCTCTCTCTTCTCTCTCTGTACTGACGTCGTCGTCGTCTCTCTCTCTCTCTCTGTACTGACGTCGTCATCTCTCTCTCTCTCTGTACTGACGTCGTCGTCTCTCTCTCTCCTCTCTCTCACTCTGTACTGACGTCGTCACCTCTCTCTCCTCTCGTCCTCTCTCCTCTGTACTGACGTCGTCTGTCTCGTCTCTCTCTCTCCTCTCTCTCTCTCTCTCTTCTCTCTCTCTCTCTCTCTCTCTCTCTCTCTCTCTCTCTCTCGTACTGACGGACGTCGTCATCTCTCTCTCCTCCATCTCTCTCACTCTTACTGACGTCGTCACCTCTCTCTCTCTCTCTCTCTCTCTCTCTCTCTCTCTCTCTCTCTCTCTCTCGTCTCTCTCCTCTCTCTCTACTCTCTGGCTGACGTCGTCGTCGTCTCTCTCTCTCTCTCCATCTCTCTCCTCTGTACTGACGTCGTCGTCGTCTCTTCTCTCTCTCTCTCTCCTCTCTGTACTGACGTCGTCATCTCTCTCTCCCTCTCTCCTCTCTCTCTGTACTGACGTCGTCATCCTCACTCTCTCTCTCTCTCTCTCTGTTCATACGAGACATGATAAATAAACACGTTATCGCAGATCTGTTAGTGATTCCAACCCCGCCTTCGGTGTACAAAGAGGCAGGGAGCTGACAAGTAAAGAGTAACTGGATGAATAAATGGCCCAAACCCTGTAGCTGTATCTTCCTCTCCTGACACACGACGGTTTATTTATCGGAGTAAAGAGTGGTGTATTTTTAACTCTAATGATTTATCCCACACACTGGCATCGTGGAAGGCAAGAATTCGATACTAACTGTCGCGCGAGCTCACCACCCTGTCGCTCCGAGCCGATCCGGACCGTATGGATTTCTACTGAACTGACACAGATTTGGCTCTGCAACGGAGAACGGAGATCGTTTCCCCGAAGAGCGCACAAACCGCACACGTTGAACTCCTGTATTACGCCTAGAGAAAGGACACGCGGCTAAGCCGGAAGCGAGGTCCCGTAGTTGTCAGGATTTCGGTGACGCTCCTTAATACGACAGAAAGTCTTGCGATCTCACCGATGGCAGAAAGCAGGACGTCAAGTAAAGTCAGGGTCGTGTGTGACTGACGGCTCGGACTCACTCCGACAGCCGTCACCAATTATCCGCATAAAGACCTCTCCGTCTTTAGCGTTTGACTCCCTGTTAGCAAGGCCCCTGGTCTTCTTTCCCTCTGTACCCAGCAGGTACCATTACATCGGATGCTATTTCTATTTTGTTTAAAGTAGCCGAATACTGCAGAAAAAAGGTTAAATTATACCGGAAAATATCAGACACGGGTCAGGTTATTTATTTAATATCTGATCCTTGCAGCCTTTTCGTTCCTTCTACATCCCCCCCACGTGACACCTCCATGGCAGTCATTTATAGTGTTTCTTTTTTAAAATAAAAGTATCAACCAAAAGTTTAGTGTAATATTTCTTTTAAAAAAAAAATGCAAGGAAAAGGTTTATCGTTTACGAAAGAAAATTAAATAAAGGCTGGCACAATGAGAAGAAATTAGAGACAGAGTCGTTTACAAAGATGAAGTTCAGCTTTAACGGATTTAAGATCTGTAAGCTCAGTAGAGCAACTTGCGGTCTGCCCTGACAACCAGATGGAGGCAGCCAGTCGCCATACAAACGGAGCGAACTCTCGACGAGAACCCGTCCCGTTTAAAGCTCCACGATCGATTATTGCCCGTCGTGGAGTGGCCACAGCTGACGTACTGAGATGGAACCGAATTTCCATCCTCCAACCTCACGTCGAACGATGTTTTTCATTAATTCGCTGCACGGTTCAGGGAGCGAATCCTCGGGCAGTTATTAACCGTAGGAACAAGACAAGACTGAGATAGGGAGTCAGTTTTCGATTGTCTCCCTTAAAAAAAGACAAGTCGTTGGGGGGGCGGCAGGGGTTGGTTCCGGAAGCTCTCGGCGTATCTTCTCACTTCTCATCTTCCTGGCAGGACAACCCCCTCCCAAAAATAACCCCTTTTTTTTATTATTTAGCTTTATGCGACATGTCACCGGATTTGCGGTATAATTTCTTCTAAGTATTAAAACCCTTAAGGAAACAAAACGGAAAGAAAAAAACAAACAAACGAAGAACGTCTGAATTATGAGGATAAAGAGTTCTTAACGTTCTGCATACCACCTGAGGTACATCTGCATCCGACTACCCCACAAATCTGCACTAGTCAGCTGTGTAGTTTTTCGTTCGCCGAGGTGATGCGTCTCGGAGTCGAGTTGGGCAGTCGCCAACCTTCAGCAGCACACTGTATCTCTTCAGTCCTTCGTGAGACTCTATTGTAGAAGCTGTTAGTGCGTTGGAATCTTTGCTATGTGGTAGTGGGAGCTCTTTAACTCGTTTTAAGAAAAGAGAGAACCTTTAGGACGGGGGGGTTTCCCGATGACGACGGCGGTCAGATAAGAAAAGGAAAAAAACCCCTTTGTCAACGATGTATTGCCTCCAGAAGGCGATAAATGCCCAAGGGATTGCTTTATTTAGAAAAAGTGGTAGAGTAAATAAAAGGCTATCCGCGAAACCAAAAAGATAATACTGACTGCAGGTAGATAAGAACCATTCCCGTCGTGTTCTTCTTCTCCTAACCTTTCTCTGTGTTCAGTGCTAATAACAGAACCGAAATATTATAACTTACGGCGATATATATATATATAATATCAAATTATTAGGAAATTATATAAAAAAGAGGCAGAGCTTTCCATTAGTGGTATAGTACGGTTGTTACGTCTAATGGTCAGGTGACCGACACGAACCAATCAGTTTCGCTGCACCATGAGCCGATGAACAAGTCTGTTTTATTTCCAGTGACGAGGATTAATGATTGCAATTTGTTTCCATTATTAAATATACATCAATTTACAAAAAAAATAATCAGTGCCGTCAAGATTATAAGTCACGAATGGACTCATGCATGAACTACACGACAAAACTTCATTTAATCCGACGATGAGTTCGTCATGAGCAGACAAACATCAAATTCGATCGAAAAATCGAATGGGTACCGGAAATTATTTTGATGAAAACGCAACTCTCTATTGTTGGATATCAGATTTTTAGCACAATAGTAAAAAAGGATAGCCGTTTCACAAACGAACGACATGTATTGGCAAACATATATATATATTTTTTAAAAAAACCGTTACCTAGTTAAATATTAACTCATCTTTTTTATAATAGAGAAAAGCCACGACAGAGATTTCGTTCCTGTTGCAATGTCCTCATAAAAGACCCAAAATGATCATCATTTACTACTTTACACTTTTAATGATATGCGGAAAGATTTATTTTGGCTACCCGTGTAAGTCATTAAAGTACAAATAAGTCTGTTCTTCATAGTAATAAAACTGCTTTAAATAAAAACAAAAAAAAAAAAAATACAGCAAGATTTTAAAATCAAAATTACTTTTTGCTGACATCCGGAATCTTCGCAATAAGCCTCGCGCACCATGGGAGAGGTTTTCACATCTTCTTAGTCGTGGTTTGAACACGTGATTACCTCACCCGCCACCTGGCGATTCGCGGAGCAACGATCGCAACATCTCCGACCTCTGACCGAGAGCCCGTTGCTTTTGCCTTTTCGGTAGGTAGGGGGGCTGAACCGGCGGGAAGCTGTCTGATTATACAAGCCCTAGTCTAAAATATAATCCACATGTTAAGATTGGCGCCGGGTAGCGACTAAAACTCTATCAGATTATTTCCAGGCGGTTAAATTAAGAATAATTAAAACTCATTTAAAGCGTGACATTCTGATTTGAAAATTCATTACTTATGAAAAGAAAATGCTAATCTTATTCCTTGGAGGTTAATCTGGAAGGTTTACCAGTATTTGTAACTTCCGGGGGAAAGGAGGCACGGTATCGAGATATTCTTCAACTAAACAGATATCTTTTGAACAGAGTCTGACGAAGAGTTGCCTGCCTTTGACGATTGACTCAGGGAACCACACACATCATCTCTACAGTCTGAAAATATTCTGTATAAAGATTCGTTGTCCGAATACATGGACTTCTGCATAGGTACTCGTCAACACAGATATAAATTAAAATATTATTTATCACATACGGGTAACCGAAGCGCTGTATTGCTGTCTGCGTACATCTCTTTGGCTATTGTTCACCTTTACAGGGTGTGGCGTGCAATGCCTCCAGGTAAACATACCGTAACAGTTAGATAATTGTGTTACGTGGAGGAAATCGTCAAATCTAATAAAGCTGTCACTGCGTAATTCGTTAAGACTGGCGTCTTGGCAGAGGCCGGCTTCCAAGAACTGTCTACCATCTCTTGAGTCAGAAATTGCTTCGTGAAACTTATTGCCTTTCTTTGACGAGATTTTTTTTTTAAACACCTCGTCCTAAAGCTGATGAAACCGGCAGCCTTAATCATAACTCCGGTCCCAACTGTAACCTCAAATCTATCCCCAAACTTAACTTTTAAGCCTTACCAATAATCCATAGAAATTAATCAATAATCCAACCCACCTACGAACTTGGCACTAAACATTTGTTCCCTTATTTAAAATCCCGGATGACGCGCAGTCAATAGTCCATTAGGTGGGCGCATAACATTACGAGCAATGAATCGACCGATTCCCTTCTGAAAATTTCTTTCATTTAAGAAACACCTCCTGAGGTGGACTTTTCTTGCCGTCTCTTCTCGGCTAATCGTGATTTATCGCTTAAAGAGCAAGTTCATTCTTTCAACAACTTTGAAAATTGCTGAGGTATTTGTCATGTACTCCTACAGAGAGAGAGAGAGAAAGAGAGAGAGAGAGAGAGAGAGAGAGAGAGAGAGAGAGAGAGAGAGAGAGAGAGAGAGAGAGAGAGAGAGAGAGAGATGGAGAGAGTGGAGACGACGCCCGGTTGCTGTTACGACCGTAAAGTCTCACACAGGAATGGTCGCTCGTCACGTCGCTGTGGACAGCCGTAACGGTGACGTCACAGTTTCCAGGTACTCTTCTTGTTTTTCTGGGGTGTGAAACCCAAGAGCAGGAGCGTACTCCAGTCAGATCTGAGAACGTCGGGGGGGGGGGGAGTTAACCGCTTGTTTACTCGTTGATACAGTGAAAAGACTCTGTTACTGTCCACAACCGTTACCAGTGGACGTGGAGCTGGTCGGGCTAGGAGGAGTGCGCGCCGCTGTGATGTCCTACCTGAACTACCTCTTTTACGTCTGCAGTCAGCTTCGTGTATTGATTGGTTTTTAGTTCATAGATTCATCGAACCGATTAATGTTCAATAATATAGTTATGCATTTTGTACTACCCACCACTTGCTTTTCTTTTTTGATAAATAACGTTTGATAACATCGCGTTGTGTGTGTGTGTTGTGTGTTGTGTGTGTGGTGTGTGTGGTGTGTGTGTGTTGTGTGTGTGTGGTGTGTGTATTGTGTGTGTGTGTTTGGTGTGTGTGGTGTGTTGTGTGTGTTGTGTGTGTGGTGTGTGTGCTGTGTGTGGTTGTGTTGTTGTGTGTGTGGGTGTGTGGGCGTGTGTTGTGTGTGGTGTGTGTGGTGTGTGTGTGGTGTGTGTGTTGTGTGTGGTTTGTGTGTGGTGGTGTGTGGTGGGTGTGTGTGGTGTGTGTGTGTTGGGTGTGTGGTGTGGTGTTGTGTGTGGGGGTGTGTGTGTGTGTTTTGTGTTGGTTTGGTGTGTGCTGTGTGTGTGGGTGTGTGTGGTTTGTGTGTGGTGTGTGTGGTGTGTGGTGTGTGTGTGTGTGGTGTGTGGTGTGTGTTGTGTGGGTGTTGTGTGTGTTTGTGTGTGCTGTGTTGTGGTGGTGTGTGTGGTGTGTGATTGTGGTGTGGTGTGTTGTGTTGTGTGTGTGTGTGTATTTTCTATAGGTGCCGCCGGACCGAATGGACGATGGATTTACTGTAAGGGTAAATGTAAGATTTTACTTTAAAATACACGAGACACTAAAGCAGACGGAAATTATCTTTCTTTCATCTTTAAAAAACGGAGATCAGCACGAAGTAGGAATAAGAACCGGCTCAATACGCAAATTTAGAAAAGTTTCATATGGAATAAAATAGCAATCAGACTGTTCCTTTTATTTCTAACCGGCTGCTGCCGCCTCAGCCCAGCGCCGGCCGGTTTACTGACGGAGGGCGCCATCTTTGCACGCACTTACCATCGAAAATAAAGTTGGACTTTCCGTGGGATTTAATGACGCGGTCTTTTGTGGCACGTGTAAACGGTGTCTCAGAAGAGTGCGTCAGATATCCGGATGCAAACAATAGAATATCGCGGATGACTTTAACGATCCTTTAAAAATGTTGCATTCGATAAAACGCAGCAAAGAATGATATCCGTATTTCCATATACGGTGTTTAGTTGGCGACTGCTTGTTGTTTTGTATCTTCTGAAAACTCGCCTCCATTACGGACTTCAAACTTTTTGAAGTTAACTTGATGATTTTCCTATTTCCATCCGGTCATTAGAGTCTTTAATAACCGCAGTTCGCCTAACTTAATCAGGTAGTTTTGATTATTTTCTTACCCTTTTCATCCCTAAATGCCAAGCTTACGAACGTAAGAATTTACCTGGAAATTATTTCAGTGCTTTGTTATCAATTCACGGCAGGTGAAAAAAAAAATATATAAATATATATATATATAAAATAAAAGCAGAAAATACTGATCTTGTACGGCAAATAAGAAACAAGAAATGTTTTTTTATTAAAAAAAAACTTGGGTTTTAACTGATTTTGTTGAATGGAGTAAACTTTGCATTCCGGGATTCTTACTTTCAAACTTGAGTCAGTAAGAGGAGAACAATTTCTGCAGTACGGAAATAAAATCAAACCATCATCTCAAAATTAGTTTAGGAGATATGGACCATTAGGCTGACATCTTTGTGTTTGAGAATTTTTGTTTTTGTGTATAGGTGTTCTAGTGTATAAACCTCACCGACATCAGTGGTACTGACGTCACGATAACGTGATCTTCAGTAAAGAAAAAAGGGTGCATCTTGAAATGAATCTGCAGAGTTCTTCCATCCAAATGCTATGCTTATTTTAACAGATACTTGTACCGACGTCGCCGTGCTCACGTGATTCCTGTACCGACGTCGCCGTGCTCACGTGATTCCTGTACCGACGTCGCCGTGCTCACGTGATTCCTGTACCGACGTCGCCGTGCTCACGTCATTCTTGTACCGACGTCGCCGTGCTCACGTGATTCCTGTACCAACGTCGCCGTACTCACGTGATTCCTGTAGCGACGTCGCCATGCTCACGTCATTCTTGTACCGACGTCGCCGTGCTCACGTGATTCCTGTAGCGACGTCGCCATGCTCACGTCATTCTTGTACCGACGTCGCCGTGCTCACGTGATTCCTGTACCGACGTCGCCGTGCTCACGTGATTCCTGTACCGACGTCGCCGTGCTCACGTCATTCTTGTACCGACGTCGCCGTACTCACGTGATTCCTGTACCGACGTCGCCGTACTCACGTGATTCCTGTACCGACGTCGCCGTACTCACGTGATTCTTGTACCGACGTCGCCGTACTCACGTGATTCCTGTACCGATATCACCGTATCCTCAAGTATATTGTACTGTTATACTGGGATCATTAATGCAATGACATCCTGCCTACACAGACATGATGTTGTATACTGAACAATGGATTCCTTGGAAAGATGGAACGTGGCGCCATCACCAATTTAAAAAAAAAAAAAAATCAATGACACACCTGAGTAATCTTATTTTTGTTTTTTTTTTAATAATAAAGACTGTATTATAACATGCGTATTTGTATAAAAACGTTGTATTTGTTTATAATAGCTCATCCTAATCTACATTAAGCGTAATTTTGCCTCTAGTTAATTAATACTTGTATAATTTAGATCACACGTTACGTAAATCATAGCGCATTAACAATGTCAACATGCTAAGGTTTGTGTACCTTCGTTTAGTGTTACACGTGCTGCTGGATCATCACGTGCCTGTCTGAGAGGTAATTTCTTGGAATCCGCCCAGCGGGGTTTTAATTTCGCTTTCGCCTGATGCGTGTTAGATCAGTGGGGAGACCCACCGCCCGTCACCTGATAGACCGCTTAGGAAAGCCGATTTGGTTTTCTTTCGCCTTCCAATTTCGTTAAAAAAGCTCTTGTTTCTAAAATCCTTTATTTATTACCTGTTTACCCCTAATTTACTTAACGACACGTGGCGAGGCAACATAAAACCTTCATGTATGGAAATGTATATACAGCGGTGGACGAAGGTTTAAGAACGAGTGCGGAAAGAACAAATTAAACGTTAAATATGAATGCCATAGATGTAGCAGAGTCCGAAAACCTGATGCTCGGATCATTCGGGAAAATAAGCGTGAGTCCGAAATGTTCCTTGACATTTTAAGGAATTTTGGTGCACCTACTGATCTTCGCGAGAACTGTCCAAAGACGGCCTTTGTGGTTTGGAATTGACGGGGCCTGTTGCCAAGAAGAAACTCCTCGAAAACGCTGACTTCACTTCGACAAGGACCATTTTCATTAAATCTCCAGCCAGCTTCTCTAGTCCGATGGATCGTTCACGGTTCCAGAAGTTTGGATCAGATGGCAGGTCTTATGTGCCGACGTGTGCCAAACCGACAAGAAAAGGTGGAGATGGGTCCATTACGGTATCGGGATGTTACTCCAAAAGGAAATAGGTCCTATTCATCGTATCCAAAGAATAATAATTCGGCTTGTTTACCTGGATATTTTGACCAATATACTAGAACCATATTCTGAAGACTGCTTCCTTCTTAACTAGATTTTGATTCACCATGAAGCAACATCTCACAGATCAGAAAATTCCAGCTCTAAAGTGTCCGACTCAAAGCCCTGATTTGAATCCAATAGAGAATTTATTGGACCGATATAGTCAAGACTATTAAAATAGAATATCTCAGAGATTCGGATTAATTGTTCCAAATTATTCAGTAAATTGACCTTATTTCGCACAGACCGAGTATTCGTCTTGTGGATTCAATGCATGGGCGCTGTCAGGTTGTAATTAAAGTTGATGGCCACGCGACCAAATACTAGATCTTTTGACATTAAAATGGGAAGAATTTAAATTTTGAGGCAAAAAATTCTTTGATTTTTTATCTATTTTTGGCGATTATTAGAAAATGCCAGCTCGAAAGTAAATTTCAAATTTATTAATTATCAAGTCGCTGTAAACTTCAGCCCTCGTAACACTTAGCCGTGAGGACAAGTTAATTAGCAGCCATTACAATATACGAAGTGCCGCGGTAAGTGACTTTTGGCTAAACGGGGTTGATCAGGAACGGATATATGAGAAGAAATTTCCGCCGGGAGTCATTTCAACAATCTATGACCTGAGGGAACAAAGTGTCATCGGTTTGGTACTGTAGATGATTGCACGGCGTTCACATGACGATGGAAGGCAGATAGTCTACTTTCTTGTTTACTCTTCATTTTTTTTTACGGCGAAAGACAAATGACAAGCTACACTTGGAAAAATCTCTGATCTTGTAAGCAAGGTAGCATTATTACAAGTCCATCGAGACAGAATGCGTCGTAGAAATGGCAGCAGGTGTATTCTTTGAGATACGTTTCCAAGGAAGCTTAAGTGGCGACTTTTTAAGGCTTATCTCGAACGCGGGACTGAAAAACAGCAAGAACAACTCACCTGCTGAGTTCCCCAAATTTAAGAACAAGGGAGTACTAGACGACGACGTCAGCTTTAAAAATGCGAAGTAAACAGGTTATCAACCGTCACAGACGATCTATTCTTTTTCTGCCTCTCTCTACTGACGTCATCTTTCTCTGTTCTGACGTCATACACATATATATCTCATCTATCTTCATCGCTACTCGGAGATAACAGATCGATGTTTGAAGTTCGAACGATTTAAAAAAAAAAATGAAAATTGCTGAGCTGCATTTCTCGCCTTAGACCTTTAAAACTAAAGATTTAGCATATCACGGTTCGTTGTCGTTAATTCCCATAGCGTCTCGCATTTCTCCCACCTGGGATTCCTCGCCAATCCGATCTAACGACAAAGTAAAGATTGCCTCGCGTTTCTCTCATTTGTTTCCGCCGTGTCCATCCCCCCACTATTAGCTCAGCCGTTTGAGAACCCATTCTCATAACCGCTTAAGAGGAACCGAAAGTGTTTGGTAAACCATCAGCGCAACTCCATCTATTACTTTGGTAGGTGCTCGTGCAAATTTCATTATTCTGCCGTATAAATATTTTTTTTTCGCGACTTATGTTTAAAAGATGAGTAAAATAGGATAAACAGAGAAGATCTGGTGGGTTCGATACCGGTTGGTTTTATTGCCTTTAAAATTAATATCTCCCACACATAAATCATCTTGAAAAAATAGTCTTGAAAATGGACAAGTGCACATCGGCAAGCTCTGACGTATGGAATAACGCTGCTATGTATAAACAAATACTGCATAAACAGGCCTAATTATGGAGAAGTCCACAAGTGAGCTGCTTCGTTACCTTAGAAACGGTGTTTAAGAATGCACGCGAACCAACGTAAACCAGGCTAATACCTTTCTACAGAAACAATAAGGGCATTCGCCGAAATATTAATTGTTACTCGTTTTTCTTAATAAATGCGATGGAGGAACTAAAATGAAGTCTTTACATTTATAAATATAAATTACCCGAGCGCAAGACAACCAGGTAAACCTACCAATGGTACTCGGATGTATGTCTTTAAGAAGAAAGCCAATGGCGTACAAAAGAGTTTCCGTGCATACAACTCGCGCTATTAAAGCGGACGTTGGTTGAACAAGGTGGCTAGAATACAGCTCAAACTTGGTCATAGTTTCTTGTCTTTTTGGATTCACTGTATTACCAATGTCACCAGACGAAGTGCCATCTTGTTCGTTGGTTGAACAAGGTGGCTAGAATACAGCTCAAACTTGGTCATAGTTTCTTGTCTTTTTGGATTCACTGTATTACCAATGTCACCAGACGAAGTGCCATCTTGTTCGTTGGTTGAACAAGGTGGCTAGAATACAGCTCAAACCTGGTCATAGTTTCTTGTCTTTTTGGATTCACTGTATTACCAATGTCACCAGGCGAAGTGCCATCTTGTTCGTTGGTTGCGTCAAAGAAATCAGAAGTCCATCTTTGCTTGGCATTTACATGGCATTTACTCTCGTTCTTATTGAATGACAGGTTCAATACCAGGTAATGGCGGGTTTGGGAAACTGACAACCGGGAGTGTTTTCTATTGTGAATGCCTTACCCGCGTACGTCGGCTGGCAGGTTCCAAGAAGAAATAATAGGTGAAAGACGTTTCTTTATTGCAATAACCGAAGAACAGGTAGAAGAGATGATGCTTTCCTTTCCTCAGAGTTTATTCGTTTCCAAACGCTTGCAGTGACAGAACGACTGCCTTAAAATCGATCAGTCAAATCGATTTAAACAAATCTTGTAATAGGGAACATTTTACGACGTTTTCATTTTAAAAATTCTAATTAAAATTCTTTAGCATTTGGCTATACGCGCATAATTTTATTTGAAACTTGTTGTTCTTTTCCGTTACAGTAATCATTATCTTTATTTACACTTTCCAATTATCAATAAAATCTCCTTTTAAGCAAATATTTCAGAATTAAAACTGGTCATCGGGGCTAACAGGCCGGCTATCCTTATGGGCTGTCCTACTCCGATCGTCAAACACCTGGCAGGTGCCCCGCTAAAACGAGAGTAACGAGGAAGGAGAACAACCCGGCATCCAGAAAACCAAGAGGAGAAGCGAGACGGAGCTTGACTGGAGTCTGGCGCCATTCAGCGGCAGCAGAGAGGGATGAAGGCGGAATACCTGAATACTTTCATGCCTGCTTACCTGCGTTATTTAATTCAGGGGGCACTGATCAGCGAGAGAATAAAACGGCCAATGAAATAGTGAAACGAAAATTTTTTTTTTTTTAATCTACAAATAATAAGGAACGTAGAGATAACCCCGGAATTATTTCGTAAAAAATAATTTCATTTTTTTTTAAATTAAAGGAGAAATCAGATGCTACATAAAGCGAATTTGGCGCAGAATTATTATCTGCAAAGATGTGTTCTGATTAATATCAGAGTAGGATATGTGTAAGAGATTATCCCCCTCCTGCAATTAACAGAGCTGGTCCAGAGAACCACTGGTTTTTTTGGCGTACAAATATCGCTATTAGTCTTTCTACTGTTGACAGATTTACAGTGGTGGAGGCTGGTTTCGAGCCCCCCCCGTCGATTGCTCCATCTCTACAGAGCGACTTCCGTTTCTGACATCTGCCCCCCCCTCTCTCTCTCTCTCTCTCTCTCTCCGTAACGACGCCATGTCTGTCTACTTAATGACGTTCATCTCCCTTTGTACTGACGTCATCTCTCTCTCCGTAATGACGCCATGTCTGTCTACTTAATGACGTCATCTCTCTTTGTACTGACGTCATATCTCTCTCTCCGTAATGACGCCATGTCTGTCTACTTAAGACGTCATCTCTCTTTGTACTGACGTCATATCTCTCTCTCCGTAATGACGCCATGTCCTGTCTACTTAATGACATCGATCTCATCTCCTCTTTGTACTGAGACGCGCCATCTATCTCTCGCGCTCTCCTCCTCTCCCTGCATCGTCTCCTCTTCTCCTCTCATCTCTCGCTCCTCTCTCGTCTCTCTCTCTCCGCTCTCGCTCCTCGCCTCTCGCTCTCTCTCTCTGTCTGTCTGTCTCTGCACACCCCTGTTCTTCCGCCTTCGAGGTCACCTCACGGAAGGTTGGGGACTGACCGAGCGAAATTACTTGTGTACGGTCGAGTGGAGGCCTCCGCGCCCCAATCGGCTACGAAACTGGTCGGACCGTCATCGTCACTCGTGCAAGGACAAGTCAAAGATGCCACAAACCCGGTGCAACTGTGAGCCTCGACACCATGAGATTTTTTTCTTATAAACTCTTTCTTCCTTTTTTTTCCCCAAACGAAATAAATCTCATGTCCACTGACTCAGCGCAGTGAAGTCCATCTATACCGGCATTTACCCATAGAATAATCATCATTGCATGATGTTTATTCGTACATTAGACACTTTTCTCTGTCTACGGATAACGTTTCATCATAAACCGTCCTCCGCGCGTCTCGGTGAATGTCATAACTTTCAAGGTAATCTTTAACCCTTCAGAGAGTCCCGTTCGTATATTTGTGGAAGGTCTGTAGGCAGCTCGTATCCGTAAGGACAGCACAGTCCGCAAAACCTTAGAATCGTGTATTTCCGGGGTTTGTTCTCTCTGGATCGATAGCCCGACCCCTCCCCCCGTAAAATATATACGAGAGAGGCCCTGAGAGGGTTAATTAGTCCTTTCCACTGTCGACGTCGATAAGATAACTGTGCACCGCGCGCGGTTACTTTATAAATTCTAAGAATTTGAATTATCGAAGGTGTGCATGAAACGTAAATTAGTATGATCAGATCGATACCTCCAATCAGCCATCACGCCTGTTGTTGCTTTCTTTTAGCAGCACTGAAGTGATACGTCACAACCGGTGACGTCAGAACCTCTCCCCACAAGAAACAAACAAAAAAAAAAAAGCTTACGCCACGGGTTCACACCTATGTACGAATATTCCTGGTTTTATTGACAGGAGAGCTACTGCGTCACTTGGACATGTCAAAAGCTCAAAGCTTACCGGAAAATCCTTTGACATTACTCATACGTATGAGTTAAAAATACGTTTTCTAGCATATACATTTTTTTTAAAAGTCATTTTGTTACAAGATTTAGGTATATATTTTTTTCTAAATAGAAAAAAAAAAATATCTGGAATTTTATTTTAATTTTGCTGAACATAGTTTACGGGATCTGAAGGCCCGGTTCCATGTGGTTTGGTTCGTTAATTGGTTAGC
>JACATO010001410.1:0-231842 GCA_018389105.1 Nautilus pompilius | reverse complement strand
AGCAGTTTCCATAGAAGATGCAAAGACTGCAGGAACTGCCTTCTGCTGAACTTACTGTAATGAGCTAAACCAGTTTAGCAAAAAGTTAACGAAGTTTTGTTTCAGTAATTAGATGTTGGTAACTATGTCTTTTATTATTTTTTCCTGTGAGTTACTCATCAAATTAAAGAAGAAACCTTTTTATTAAAGTGACATTTGTTCATTTCACTGTGATCTCACATAGCACCAACAGCAACTGTCTGTCGGTGGCAATAGCTGCAGACTGAAGGAATGCATTCCTTACAACTCTCTGTGCATGCACACTTAGTCCTGTTAGCATCTGTCATGGTTCAGGTATTATAAGCAACTGACTACATTTCTTTTTATCAAGTTTATTGGTGTGGAAAGATAGATGACCGTTTGTCATTTATGTGACAACTATACCATTGACAACAGAAACTCATCTTTAACCCTTTGCTTAGCATGCATGTCAGTCAGAGAGTAAGAACTGGTTTGTTGATTACGGAATCTTTTATTTACTTTTTTTTTTTTCCTTTTTTAAGGATATTGGATGCATTGTTGAAGTGGGAGGGTCTGACTGATTTTATCTGCCTGTACCTGGAGACTGACATTATTATTTTGTTTTCAGGTACATTCCAAACTGCATAAACTTTTCTGCTCGAACATCAGCCAATCAGACACAGAATATCATCATGTCAAAACTGGACAGGTAAAATTGAGTTGTTTCTTTACTTTCAAGCAAGGAATGCATGCAGAACTGCTCAACTGTGCTATATGTATTTTAAAGCTAAGCAATGTCTTTGCTGTACTTAAGATGACAGGCTTTATTCAGCCGTTAAGGCCAAGATCAATGGTACTCAAAGAATGTGCCCATAACAGCTGAAAAAAAACAAAATTATCAGATATTCTCATGCCAGCAAAATATAAATAAACTAAAGAGGGAATGTGGATGTTTGGGACTTGATTAGTTTTTCACTCTACATACTGACACTTAGAACGCCTTGGTTTTTCTTTTTGAGCTCTAACTTAGCATTGGCCAGTAATGAACCAAGTGAGTTTGCAGCTTCTCGAGGAGATGTAAAGCCACCTCACCATACCGGCTTTGTTACTGAGTTGACATCAGCATATGTCATCCTTTCTATTTTGTGTTTTCTGTGCTTTTCCATCTGCTGAGCAGGAAATCATTGTTTCTCTTTTCTACAAGATGCATGAATTTTAAAAAAAAAGTAAACAAGCAAGTAAAATCAGCTGTTAGGTTGTTGTTTATTTAACAAATGGATGCCCTCATTTATTTATTCCTATATTTTTAAAACATTGTACAGACTTGCTCAACTTAGTTGGTAACGTGAAAAATTATACGATAAGAGAGAGAGTTAGGTGATGGTGAGGTTCTGTGCAGCACCTCAAGCCATAGTACATAATGTGGCAGCAGACAAACTGGCTTCAGAATCTGTCTCTTTAGGAGAGCTTAGCCAAACATCCCGAGTTTTAACAGTAGACCCAAAGCTTAACAATAACAATGATGCTGTCAAAGGAGAGTAACTGAATGGAGATATGGAAATGTCTACCTGTTAAGGACAGAAGATAAAATCAGAATGAACTAGAGGTGATGAGCAGAAGAAATTTGAACAACTTGAGCGGTATAACTTTCAGTTTCAGATATCTCCTAATGGTGTGACAAGACAAGTTAATTATTCATTAGCTTTAAAGTAGTATTTAATTCTTACAAACAGCACATTATAGTTAATTCTGATGAACCACTAATAGCAAACATTTATGTTTAAAGATTTTATAAGACAATAAAATAAAGAATGTTCAAATGTGGATTTCTTAGTGGGCAGTGATCATGTCATCTGTGGTGCTTTTCTTGTGTCTTGACTACTCAGCTGATAGCATTCAGAGGATTTCTGTTCTCAGTCAGTATTGGTTTCATCCAACTACCTGCAGATGCTTTCTGTATTGGGATTGTTGTTGCTATGTTTCAGACGAAGAAAGGGGCTGTATGGCCCCCCTGTGGGGAAAAAGCTGGTGGTATTTGTAGATGACCTAAACATGCCTGCAAAGGAGGTTTATGGAGCTCAGCCCCCTATTGAGCTGCTGCGGCAGTGGCTTAACCATGGGCATTGGTATGATCCAAAGGACACCTTCAAAATCTTTCTTGTGGATGTGGTATGTATGCAGATATCTATATAAAGAACCTCTTAGTCAGAAAAGGGTGTGGAAAGATGGATGAATTCTTGACTGATGAGAGAGATAACCCACACACTCACATATAGACATTAACTTTAGTAATTATTCTCACTATTCAAACCACCCTGACATGCAGTATTATTATTAAAGCAGAAACTGAGGAGATTTTTCTTTATTTTTCATTGTTGTTTAATGAATTTGTATATAATGTTAAAGTTTGGATCAACAGACACTTTATCACAAATAAAGCCATCATTATTTGGCAACCGTAGAGAAAATGGAAACACATTGGAGGTTAAATGATGCAGTATATAAAAGGTAGAAAATTGGTACTAATGTCTCTTTTTTGTTTTGTTTTTTTTTCACTTATAGCTGTTTGTGTCTGGTATGGGGCCCCCTGGTGGAGGGAGAAATGATGTGTGCAGTCGCTTTACTCGACACATGAACATTGTTGCCATTGATGAATTTGATGATGAAACACTGAATAAAATATTTGGCTCTATAGTAGAGTGGCATTTTGGTAAAGGTTTTGATGCTTCTTTCATGAGATTTGGAAAGGTAAGCTGATCATCATTAAGGTGCTGCACAATAAAAATTAATTTTTAGGTAGATAGATATAATATTATTGTGAGAAACAACACATTAGAGAATTATTTTCCCACCTATTTAGCATTTAAAAATTAATTTGGCATATAGTTAGGTGTTACCTGTTTTCCTGCACAAATTTTATTGTTTTTAAAATTTGGAAACTACCTTACCTTTACTAAAAGAATTTTTAAATTGCTATTATAAGGTGTAGCTTTACTGATCGATGACTAAGTGTCTTGGAGTATTACTCTAACTCTAGAATGGGCTTCATTTATTTCTACTAACCATCTGGAACTTTTAAAAAAATCAGGAGACAAGATCAGCATTTGTGTTAAATAATAGTACAGTGTAAATTAAGTGTTGATATAGAACTGTTGTTTTATTAATATCTTAGTTTTTATAATATGACTTAATTTGAATTTTTCTTTTCCTGTTGCACTGCTTAATTTGTTCTTACATATTTCTAGATAAATATGTGATGGTAATGACAATATGTTGCAGCTTTAATTTATAATATGTTCTGTTGAGCAACTAAGCATAATTTTTATCTATTTGTCAAGTAAAATTAACCACTAAGATATTTTACTGTGTTGTCTTGTTAGTTCCTAGGTGTTAGGATTCATCTGATGTAAAACAGATGGAATATATAGGTTTCCTTCAATCACGGGAATGAACAGAAGAAACAAACAAAGGCAGTCTACAGATAGCCAGATTAGAGACCTGGTTTTAACTGAGCTTTCTCATTGCTCTCTTTCTCTCTATTCCTCATCTTGTTGTAGATGCTGATCCAAGCCACAATGAATGTGTACAAAGAAACTGTAACCAACTTTTTACCTACCCCATCTAAAAGTCACTACGTGTTCAACTTGAGGGATTTTTCACGGGTGATCCGTGGGGTGCTGCTTGTACCCGCAGAAAAAATGGTTGAAACAGATAAATTAATTAGGCTTTGGGTCCATGAGGTCTACCGAGTGTTTTATGATCGGCTCATAGATGAGATGGACAGGTAGGAATAACTAACAAGGCAAATATTATCAATTTTTTTTCATGTATAATGTCTAAGTAGTGACAGAGGTAAGAAGTTAAAAAGCTCAGTTCCTGCTGGCAAATTTTTACCTCCCAACCAGCCACTACTGTGATCAAACTCCCCTGTGTGTTGTCTCTGAAAATGCTGGTTTGATCTCCATCTAGAAATCGGCAGACTGAACTCAGAACGCTGCATCTGACTTAATACAAGTTTATTTGTAAGCACATGCTGTAATATGTTAACAGAAAGGTATATGAAACTATCCATTATTTATAGTAATTTTGAATAAAGATATTCTATCATTTTACTGTATTGAAATAATCAGTATTGTTTAGAGTTGTGGACCATCATTGGCGATGAAGTTGAAATCAGTGAAAATTATCGTCACAAAACCAAATCAGAACTGTCTCCAGGGTGTCTGTCAGAATGTCAGTAATTTTATAACAGCAGAAGTGGTCATAAAACCTTGAAAAAATGCAATATATCAGTTAAGTACTTTATTTGAAGCATGGACCGTGTGAATATTTTTGTAGCAGTATAATACATCAAGCTTTTTTATTTATGTGTAGGGATATCTTGTTCACTGTAGAAGGATTTCTGCTTGTTAAATTTATCTGTACAAGTGCCATCTTACTAGAACTAAACAATTTTTTTAAAAATTCAAAAAAAGACTTGGTCTTTTCCAAATATCGCATTAGTAAATAAAAGTAACGTTCAGTCCCCCCCCAATCTGTATCACCAGTGACAGTGCTGTCGTGTATGAAACCTGATGGAGCAACCCCCCCCTGGAACTTTCAAAAGATCCATGGATTTCAAAAATTGGCTGAGAGGGTGCAGAGTCTACTTGGCTAACTGCCTGGCAGCAGGTGCCACAAGGCTTCGAATTGCGGGAACTTGCATTTTTCTAGAGATCACTTTTCACACCACCGTTGTTTTTGCTGATTAATAGTTGTAATTAATTTTCCAAAGCAGGAAAGACGTTTTAGCCATTTATTTAACAAATTTCTTGTAGCGCAGATACGTTTTGTTGTTGTTGTTGTTGTTCATTTTTTTTCTTTTTTTGTAATTTTTCCTTCAGAGACATGTTTTTTAAAATTGTCAAAGAGACATGCCAGTCTAATTTCAAGCAGAGTTTGGACAAAGTGCTGGGACATCTCTCAAAAAGTGGCAAGGTGAAAGATGTCAACATCCGCAGTCTCTTCTTTGGAGACTACATGACCCCTGAAAAAAGTGCGTACGATGAGATCACAGATTTGAAAGAACTCACAACCACCATTGAAGGGTAAGGATTTATCTATTTATATTTACTTAGGTTTTTAAATTTCTTCTGGTTTTATTTACTGTGGAAGATGAAAATTGGTTTAAAACAAAGACAGACAGTGTTTTTCATAATTAATACGTGTCTTTTGTAAATGCTAACTGTTTTAGATAGTCTACAGTAATAGAAGTTAATGTTTCTTTCACTTAAACTACATCTTAAATCCTTCGCAGTCTTTGATTGCCAGCAATATCTTTTGTACTTTTAGAGATATGGATATAACCATTTCTGAAGTAATATAATGCCTTTAAATTTATTCAACAGCCATTTCATTAAGTATGTATCTTTGTAGGTCCTGTTGGATCACTCCATGAAATGCTGCTTTACTGATTTCGTGGCTATCTCTACAGTCATCTGTTTCTTAATGAAATCTTTGTTTCTGCCTGTAACTGTTTTCAATAGTTTAGAACATAGAAAGTCTACCAAGCCATCCATGCCAGCAATTAGTGGTAAACAAGATTTAAATTATTTTACCTACCCTTTCTGCACAACTACATAAGTAAGGGCCCAGACAGTGATTGACACTACTTTTTTTCCCTGCTATTTATCCGAGATTTAAATGCATTTACGTAGTTTATTATTTATTTTATTTAAAATTAATCATTTCAACAGGTACCTGGATGAATACAATACTGTGAGTAAGGCTCCTATGTACCTGGTTATGTTCAAGTTTGCCATAGAGCACATCTCTCGAGTGAGTCGGGTCTTGCTTCAGGATAATGGACATGCGCTTCTTATAGGTGAGTTCCTGGCGGCCATTGCCCGAAGAGGTCTAGCATGTGGGATGGAAGAGGGAGAGGGTAAATGATACATTACACTGCTTAGAGAAAGGCTGGCAGTACAGAATGATCATTTTTTTGGTTGGAAAGCAGCTGATCCTACAACGACTAATGGTTACTTCATTTATAGTTACTCGTCTGCTATAGGCCGCCTGTCTCCCTCAGTCACCTCTCTACTGAATTTTGAAATATGGTGACTGCTCTACACAAACAACCTCTGTATACACTACTCTGTCACTAAAAAAAGAAAATAGAATTTTCTAACACGCTATGATGCTTGTCAAGTTTAGCAATGTGGCTCCTAATCTGTATATCATTTTGTACTTTTACCGAATGTTGGTAATAATGGAAGTGACCATGACTCTTACATTAATCCGTTTCTTTTCCTGTTTTTAAAAATCGGAATCTACTGCATAGTTTTGACTACAATACAGTTTATAGTCTAAAGTTTGTTTCCAGAAATTTGTAGTACAGGATCCTATAATGTGCCATTCATAATATTGATGTACAGGTATTGGTGGGAGTGGCCGTCAGAGTGCAAGCAAGCTGTCAGCATACATGGCAAATTATGAGCTTTTCCAGATTGAGATCAGTCGTAACTATACCGTAAATGAGTGGAAAGAGGATCTGAAAAAGGTTGATATAAATTTCTCTTTTTTTAAATTTACTGCACATTCTTCTAATTACATTAACAGTGACCTATTTATGGTTTCAGTGATAGTTAATAACTGCTATAATTTTAAATTTCTAAAACAAAAATTCTTTGTAAGCTATTGAAAGTTATTAGTAGATTATGCACATGTGGAATTAATTTTTTTTTTTTTTCCTTTTTAATAGCTATTAATGAAGGCAGGAGGCGATGGAAAGGCCACAATATTTCTTTTCTCTGACAACCAGATTAAAGACGAGTCTTTTATGGAGGACATCAGCATGATTCTGAACACTGGTGATGTTCCCAATCTATACGCAGCTGATGAAAAAGCTGACATCATTGAGAAGATGCAAAACGTTGCCAGAAATGAGGTAGTACTTTAGGCTGTGGAAATATACAGCTATTAAAGAAAAACAAACAATGCATAACTTTAAAAAATGGCAATAAACAGTAATTAACTTTCCAATGTAACACAGAATATGGTCAGCACCAAATGACAAAGCAGACAGAATCTTGCTTTTTCTAAAATGGAGATATCTTATTTTCTTGTTTCTTTATTTAAAGCTTTGGTTAAATCTAATTTAGAGCCTCTAGCCTAGGCTTCATCTCTTTGCCCTGTAAGGAATATTGACAGTATAGAAGGGATGTAAAGTTGTTTCTGTAAAACAGGGGTCAGCAACCCAAATAACAAGAACCATTTTTTTACAAATTTGGTCAGAAACACATCTTGAGAGTTGACAGTCTTACTCCAGAACCTACCTACCCCGCCTCTCTCTCTGGAGGAAGGATGCCAGCTGTAGATTGGTTATGCCTCAAGAATACATAAAACAAATAGGAACAGAAATTATTTGTTTCAAACAAAATTCACTGCCAATATGAATCTATGTCATTGAAATGGTGGAATTTGATTTTTTAACATCTAAATGGTACTTATAAAAAGTCTTCAACTTAATGATATTTTCTAACAAATAATCTGCTGATATTTCATGTGAATGCAGTGGGCTACTAAATTATCTTCAGCTTAAGTAAACTGAACCAACTTGCCATTATTTTAGTGTGATTTTTGCTGCTGAATTTCTTTAGAGTGTAATTCATTGTTTGGACAGTATGCTGCTGTTTTCATTTTCAAACAGGACTGTAAACTTGCACTGTTCAGTTTACTACTCAATCTGCCCTTTTATGAAATTCATACCCAAAAACTTGCACAAGTAGATCTGTAAATGAACAGAATGCCAAATGCAAATCACTTTAAGTAACTGTAGGCATCTGGTAAAGAATTTTCAACTTTAAACATAATCTGTTCTTATGTTTTAAGATCATACATTTCAATCAGGCTTTCTAGATCTTTTAGCTTGGTCACCAAGCCTCTGAATTTGGAAGTTCACATGTTCTTATCCTGCAAATTGGCCAATTCAAGTTTTATTTGTGCTCGGTTCACTCCTGCAAATGCTGAAAAGTTGAATGCAGAGGTATTCTGCTTCAAGAAGTTTCAACACAAATGATAAAGTTGTCTTTCCTTATTTGAATTCCAGAAATCACCCCATAATGGCTTCTTGCATTTTCATTATTGCATTTAGATTTCTTATATCAAACTCATAGTTGGTCTATTTCTAAAATTATTTTAGTGATGGGAAATGAGCCAGCAAACCTGTCTTCTTGTCTCTCATAAACAATATACTAATTTGTGCTGAAATGATAGAATCCTCTTGCTTCTAGAAAAGGTACTTTCCCTTTCCTTGTAGTTTTCTGTTAAGGTTGTTTAAATATGAGGTGATGTTTACCATAAAGTGAAATATCTGTGGCCACTGAGGATCTGTAAGATCTGTATATTTATAACCCTTTTCCCACATAAACACCTTTATTTATTCTAGGCAGGCTAAAAATGTGCAAGTACTCTTTCCCTAGAAAGCTGCTGTACCCTGTGCAAAAAAAGGTCTAAATATTATAGCTGATCTCTTCAAGAAGTTCACAGAACTGCCAATGGTTCAATCATTTTGCCATTATTATGTTGGCAATCTGTATAACCAGGTTCAACACACACTGATCTCAGGTGAAATGAAAACATAAGATCTACTATTTTTCACAACAGAGTAACAAACCTCTTATATGCCTCATCAGTTTGCACTGGTGATTATTTCTTTAATCTTTAGACAGCTAGCAACAGCTGAAAAAATATCTTTCTTTTGCCTTTGAGTGGCAGAAATTCATTTAGCTTCTCTTTGGGTACTTTTGAATTTACATACCTGCCAAGAAGAGCAACCTCTCCAATGTCATCACCATTGCACAACTTACCACAGGCAGTAGAGAAGCCCAAAACTGAATTGATATCCCTAATTAGCTGACTGGTGATGTCTGTGGCCACTTTTTGCCATTCTGTCCCTGCACTGTTCATGGCCTGACTCTAAGTTAAAAAAAAAAAATTTGTTTCTGTTTTTGAAATCTCCATACAACTGCTTGTGAAAAGCTTTCCTTGTTGCACAATCTCTTCAATTTATACAAAACAAACAAAATAAACCCATCAATCATATGTTTGTGTACATCTGCAAACTAGTCACATGTTCACAGAGTGGGCAATTAAATGCCAGGTAGGCCATTTAAACTCTGCATGATGTCTGATACAGTTGGATTCCAAACTAAAGCTGAAGGTTAAGGCTGCACAACAGGCAAAATAGTCGTGCAGTGGACTGCGCACAGAACATGGTGTGTAAGTTGTTCTTGTAGATAAAGAAAAAATAGCAAGGTCTAATTTTACTCTCCTTCACCCAACTCATTAAGTTTGTTTGTATACTGGACCAGCCACCCAGTTACCTCACTCCGCCTGCCCTCATTAAACATACAAGGATTTATGACTTCTATTTGAATCATTTTAATTTGACAATCACTAGTTCAAAATTCACTTCATAATTTGAACTAACATAATTATCAACAAGTTTAGCTTGTCCTCATTGTTACCAGCTGTTAGTTTATTTGATAGTCATGTGGAATTCTTTCTACACAAAATTCACTGGTAATGGGATGCATTTTCGTATATCACTTCCAAAATTCTAAGTATTATTTTATAATTTCACAATGAGATTGAGATATTTTTAAATATAAAGAAATTCAAATGCAGTAACTAGCAAAATCTTATCACTGTCAATGTCTCTCCTGTAGTCTTGGCACCATCTGTAAGGGAGTCATTCTGCAAGCTAATGATTGACTGATGTTTAAGTAACCATACAGCACAAGACATTATTTTGCTCAGCAAAACAGCAATTTCCAGTAGAATTTACATATTTTTTTGTGATCAGATTTCTGGAGTTTTTTAAATCTGTTTTCTGATAAAATATCTATTTCTGAAGAAATTCTAGCATCTGTTAATTGTTGAAATTTGGAAATACATTCAAATTACTATTTTCCGAAAAATGATAATGAGAAAAAAAAGGGGTGAGTTTGATTGATCAGGGTTAGGGTCTGCAGTTTGCCAACCCTTGCTTTAGAATGGTTGGTGATTAAATCATTTTAGTTATTGAGTGCTTAACAAAAATTAAAATTTCAAGTCTTGCATATCAAAGATTACATATGGATCTAGTTGAGACATCTAAAACATCAAGAGGTAGGCATCAAGGTGGAGTAGGAAAAATAAATAACGTTAGGATGATTTTTAGACAGCTACTGTTCGAGGAGATGCATTTGGCAGTTTGTGTTGGTCCTGGCTGGAGTCAAACCCCAATCAGTCTCTCTCAATTTTTAAGTCAGGCTGGGGCCTGCATCTAAGAAGCATATGTTTATAAAAGTAATCTTCACTTGAACACTTTCCTTCATTAGGCAAACATGTGCCATTCACTTAAAAAAAATAATAAATAATGAAAGAGATTTAAAATTCACCTGTAGTGTTGTGTCTGTTAAAAGAATTTTTTTTAGAGCGGTATAGCCACAAGTTTTTGTGGTAAGGTGCTACACAAGATCTAAACCTCTTCTTGCTTGGAAAGGGATGGTTTAAGACTTGTAATTATGTTCTGAAATAATTCTGTGCAGTTTTTATGATGAACTTGTCATAGTAAGAGTACTCTGATATTGATGCAAAATGAAAAAAAAAAAGTATTTCAAAAAAATATTACTATGTTTATTTTTTAATGCTTGAATTGTAGGGCAAGAAGATAGAGGGCACTCCCCTCGCCATGTATAACTTTTTCATTGAGCGAGTAAAGCAGAACCTTCATATCGCCCTGGCCATGTCTCCTATTGGTGACGCCTTCAGAAACCGACTAAGAATGTTTCCTTCACTCATCAACTGCTGCACTATCGACTGGTTCCAGGTCAGTGTTAATCATTACGCCATTCATTTCTCCTGATCTAATTAAAGTTTTCCAACAGGTCACCGGGTAACTTTTAGATAGAAGAAAGTAAACCACTCTGTAGATGTTAAACAAAGAGGTCATCGCCGGAAATTATGATAAAGGAACAACGACTTAGTTAATGCGTAACTTTATATTTATTTAAATGGCAGCCTGGTGAAAGGTTGGGGCATGAGTTCAAATTGCAGTAACCTCACATGGTTTGTTTTAACTTATTTTCTACAGTTTCTTCCCACATCTAAAAAAATGAAGCGCCTTAGTAGAGACTCTCAGTAGCAAACATGTAGTTAACTTCTGCATATTCTCTTCTACTTGGTCTAGGAAACTTATTCTAGGGATTTCCTCTGGTGGACTGCTTGTGTAAGGACACTGACACCTGGGTTAGAAGAAGAAAATAATTTAAATGATTACTGTACATTTATTACTGTAACTGTTCTGACGATTTTTTATGTATACTGTTTGCAAAGAGACTTTGGAAGCACAGCTGTGGAGACATGTTTATGGTGCTCATTTATTCTTCTTTAGAAATCGTCTATTTGTTTGTTGTTGTTTAGTTGACAGATGTTTCTGAATTCTGAGGGAAAGTAACAGTCTGTGAGATCTCGCATTTAACAGCTAACAGAGTGATGGAGGTTGTAAAAGAAAAATTCTTGTTCTTGTGGAAGTTAAATAAATATACAACAACAAATTGCTTGTTATTTAAGGCATGGCCAGAGGATGCCTTAGAAATGGTGGCAAACAAGTTCTTGGAAGACGTGGAGCTGGAAGACGACATAAGGAAGGAATGTGTGGTCCTGTGCAAGCATTTTCATGAGAGTGTGAGGAAGATGTCTGAGAAGTAAGCAAACTGCTGGCAGTTTTTACTAGTTGCATTCTTTTTCTTTTAGTTAGAATTAATTTTTATTGGCAGTATGGTAGTGCATAGTAGACTGCTGGACTGCTAAGGGCCTGAGTTTGATTCCTGCAGGGGGACTAGCTTAGTTTAGCACACCTTCCTGGCAATTTTTTTTTGAAACTTTTCTTCACTATCCAACCAAATGGGCATCATCTAGTCTCTCCAGTTCTGCCTTGTTATGCACTGAGATGCTAACATACACCCACCTCCCCCCTCCCAGTGGTCCTGACACTGTTGGTTTGTACAACCGACAGCAGGAAGATTGGTCTGTGTTGCTTAAAATGTAGACTTATTCTAAACAGCTGGTGGTTAGAATTCTTTTAATTGTGGTTGATGATGGTGGCGGCAGTGGCGATGGTTGTACGGAGACTGTTAAAAACATGTCGTATTTCACTGTTCTTGACCAATTCCCCTTTTGGGGGTCAATCTTCCAGGTATTACGAGATTCTAAGGCGACACAACTACGTTACACCCACGTCATACCTGGAGCTCATCCAGACGTTCAAGAAACTGCTTTTCTCCAAGCGAGATGACATCATGATGAAGAAGAACCGGTATCAGGCTGGTCTGGAAAAGCTGGACTTTGCCGCATCCCAGGTCACACTGATGCAGCAGGAGCTGACAGACCTGCAACCAGAACTCATCAAGACCTCCGCTGAAACTGAGAAACTGATGGTGAAAATTGAGCAAGAAACTGTGGAGGTGGAGGCTAAAAAAGAGGTCAGTGGAGAATTTTGGACAGTCTTGCTCACACCACTGGCCTGTGTCCAACCAAGTCTCTTGGTGTTGGTTCTTTTTGCCTTCTGTCTAGAAGTGTTCGCTACTGTTTTACTCGGATGTTTCAAACAATATCTCATTTTTCTGCCATTAGGACATTAATGATTCTTCTGGAGTATAGCTTTGAAGTATTTATCCTGACGAGTTTCTGCTGGGGGGGGGGGGTTCTAAAAGCTTTAATTTGAATAAAATGTTTATACAAATATTTTAATGGCATTTAAACAGTAGTTTATAGAATAGGATGAAGCTTTTATTTTACAGGAACTATGCAGTTTAGATCTACAACTTCTACATTTTACTTCTTTCTTTTTCTTAATAAGCAAGAACTTTTTTTTTTAAAAAAAAAAATGTTTTCTCTTTGATTGAAATCCAAAATATATAAAAATTCTAGCTAAACAAATTTCAATACCAGAAGTGAAACAGAGGTAACTGAGAGCTCTGAAATAGCTCAGTGTGTAATAGATATGATACCTGCCTACCGAGATGTACCACCTGTATTGTAGATTGTAGATTTAAAGATATCCTTATCAAAGAACTGGGATCGGGTTCAGGTAGGGTGTTAGGGGGTTTTCCTTCTGTTGTGGTAGTTTGGTTTGAGGAGGTGATACTTGTTGAAAACAGCATAGAGATTGCTCCATTTTACTTCCTTGATGTTTGTGTACTCAACAAGCCATTCAGTGTGTGTTAGGCATCTGTAAAAAAAAGATAAATTTGTTCAATGAACTTTGACTCTTATTATCCAAATAAGAAAAAAACAAAACAAACCCATTTCTCAAGGATTTCAATATATATATAACTCTTTGGACTGTGCAGTTGTGTATCATATGGAATATTTTGTTTTTATTTAAACATTTTTTCAGTATTCTATAGAAAACGTGTGTGTGTTTGTTCAATAATTCTCCTCTTGACATTGATTTCTGGTGACAAATTTGTTCTTGGATGACACCAGGATACTGGTTACATTTTGTTTAGATTTCAAACTCTAGATAAAGAAGTGTATTCATATTAAAACAGTTTACTGCCTAATCTAAATGAGTTGAAAACTTCTGCATCATCTATTTTTCATAAGTTATGCTATTATTATTAATCTTATGTTTTAGTTTGAGTCATGCCATAGCTCATCAAATTCCATCTTCCTTAAGTTGAACAGCTTTGATGTAGCATTTGAGAACACACCCAAGCAACAGACCATTTGGATTTCTTTGACATCAACGATGAAAGAAAAGAAGACATTGTATGTGCCAGGGTCAACATGAGCCTGGACCATTAATGATGTGCTTTATTTCTTAGGTTGTTGCTGCTGATGAAGCTGTTGCTAATGAAGCTGCTGCTGCAGCTCAAGCCATCAAAGATGAGTGTGAAAGTGACTTGGCAGAAGCAATCCCAGCTCTGGAGGCAGCTATCTCAGCTCTGAACACGCTGAAGCCACAGGATATAACTTTGGTCAAGTCTATGAAGGTAACCACTTGCTAACAAAATTGCACTCAATCCTAATATTATGCAGGTTTGTATCAGTATCATTGCAAAATTTTGTTCAATAAGGACATAACGTCTTCATTTCAAACACTCACAAAAATTAACAGTCTCTTTTCCCTTGTAGCCTGCATAGCATTGTCTTAAAATAAATAAATAAGCAATAAAAAGATTACTCCATTAAGTTATCATTAATGTCAAGTATATTTCAGTAAATTTAACCTTTCATTCCTTTTTAAATGAATTTGAATTATTCTGTAGCTCTCCTGTTAAGAAGACCACAGATAACTTTGTGTCATAGTTGTGCATAGTCCTGTATGGTGTTTACTTGCATGTTATAGGCTATAATCAAGAGGGTTATCTGTGCACTTGATTAGGGACTACTGGTGCTGGATCAGTTTCCCCTAATGTGCTGCATGGTGTTAATATAGATCCTGAAGTCATCACAAGAGCTCGCACCAACAAGTCGAGTGCAGGTCTCTGAAGTTTCAATAAAATAATATTTAATGAACCACACACACACACACACACACACACACACACAAACTTACACACACACACACTCACTCACTCACTCGATAATTTTAAAATAATAATATTATCAGTAAAACTGTATCTTAGATGGTAGTTATATATTAAATCTGTGTAAACTTTAGTGTTCTTTCTCTAATCAAAGGCACAATGAACCTTTGGATTTCAGAATCCTCCTGTTGTAGTGAAAATTGTGATGGAGTCAGTGTGCGTGATGCTGGGGATAAAGTCAGAGAGGAAACCTGATCCAGGAGGCTCAGGCAAGATGGTGGATGATTTCTGGGGAGTCTCCCTGAAATTGCTTGGGGACCTGAAATTCCTTGAAAGATTGAAGGCTTATGATAAAGACAACATACCAACAGCCATTATGAAGAGAATCAGGGAAAAGTGAGAATATCCGCTTACAAAATCTATGCTTTGTCTGTTTGTTGTCTGTAGTAGAAAATACTTATACACTTTAATCTCAGCTGCCAAAAGAGAAATAATATTATATCTACAATAAAATAAATAGGCATGATAAATGTAGGCCAAAACTTTCATAATAGAATTTCTGAAACTTGTGATTTTGAGTAATTTTTCTTTATGCTGTAAATTGAATTTACTCCAGCATGTACAGTATAAGCCTTTTCATTACTAACCTGTAATAAGCTTTTTAAAGTAATTTTTTCTTTTTTTTTAATGTTAGAAAGACTTATCTTCACTTTACAAAATTTCGAAAGAAATTGCTATAGTCTTTGCTTTTTATGTACATAGAGGTTCTAGTTGTTATTGTTATTGTTCTTATCCAAATCTATTGTGGCTCAATACTGTTACAGCAATGCTATTTCAGCTAGGTTCTGTTTGAGAGCACTAGTACGTGTATATTTATATGTTTCCTCCTTTTTCTGCTTACCATGCACTTAATACACTTTTATTGTTATATGGTGTGTCCAATAACTTTTGTCAAAAATTTAGTTAAACAAAGGAAAAAAAAACAAAAACAAAAAGCTAAATGGTGGCTTTTGAGCAATGGGTATAAAGCTGCCCCATTCCGGACATTAGAACAACTTGCAGGTGAGTCTTTTGGCTTAAATAATTAGGGTGATTCAGTTTCATGGGTGGTGGGATGGCTCAGTGGTAGAGCACTTGGCTTGTCGTGCTGCAGCTCAGGCTCAAATGTGATGACTGAGCAGTTGCATTGTTTCTCCTCGTTCTGGTGCACGCACCATCAGGGCACATTTACTACTTCCCAGTCTGTATGAAGAATCTACATGTGTTTCTCAGGATTTCCTTTTAATAATTCATGTACACCTGATTTTTAAGGGGTGGAATTATTCCTAAGTGATAAAAATAGTTCTCCTATTTTTTAAAACAAAAAAATACACTCAAGTTTTTTTTTTAATTAGCCTACAGGGCCACATTTTGACTCCATGATGCACTTTTTGCTTTGTTTTTTTAAATTTTTTTTCCATGCACCGATACCTGCAAGAGAAACAATTCTGGGGGAGGGAAGCATATTCTACAACTTCATCAGGGAATGCGCTTAGAATTTTATTTTTAGATGTAGGAGGAAAGTGGAGTAGTTAGATGAAACTCACGCAACTAGCTGGTGAGGGAGAAGAAGAAGTCATGCCAAAGAGGTATCCCAAACCGGGCCAGTTCTGGCTAGAAATCTAACTCTGGCAGTCCAATACTTTATACTTTCAAAATTCCATATTAAATATTGAATAAATTTCATTGGGAACATTATTACTCTCTTTCTTAAAATATTGTTTAGGTACATTGGTTTGCCTGAGTTTGAACCCAGTGTCGTAAAACAGGCATCAACTGCATGTGAAGGTCTGTGCAAGTGGGTGAGAGCCATGGATATTTATGACAAAGTCACAAAGATTGTGGCACCGAAGAAAGAGAAGCTGGCTGGAGCTGAAGCTGAGCTGGCAGCACAGATGGAGAAACTCAATGAAAAGAGGGCCCAACTGCAACTGGTATGTAGCCCATTGACTTCCTCTTTTGCAGTTATTTCATGCACTTTGTTTGTGTTTTCATCTTATTATTTCACTTGTCTTTTCATTTGATGATCATCTTTCTTGGCTTAATTCTCCAAGTGTTTTTCATGTGTATTATCTCCTCTTTTTATGTAGTTTATTTTTCTGTTTATGCCGTTGTGATTATTTCACATACAGTTTTGGCCACCATTTTATTACATTTTAATGAATACCTGCAATGGTTACTTAGTAAACAGGCTGGTGATGATGATATTTTTTCTTTCTGTATTTAAAAGCTTGTTAAATATTTGAAACTGGTCCTTGGAAAATATTATATACCACATTGCCAAGGGTCTATATATTCCCACACTTGGGCATAATCCCATTCCTTTTAATGTTTGTTAAATTATTAGATTCTCTAATATAAATTCATTTTCCATTTGAAGATACAGATGACAATTCCTATACTGTTTTAAATAATTATATAACTAAACAGTGAATATGCACAAATAATGAGTAATTGCAATGTATAATATATACAGAATGCATTGTTACAGAAAATATACAAGAACAAAGTGATTAAATTGTACAGTGCACTAGAATTTGGTATTAGAGCCTTTGTTTTATATAGAGCATCACCCCTTGTTTTCATACCAATGTATGACTGTGGAATGTTCTTCCTAAAATCCTGCAGCACTTTCCAAAATTCATCTAAGGTGTTTGGTTGTCTTTAGACTTTCTCTGTAGTCATATAACCTCATATAGTCTCAGTACTGTTTGTGCCAGGCCTTTGTCTAGGCCAAGACCTTTTTTGTGCATTCCATCAGCCTCTTTACATTGAGATAGCTTTCACCACATTTACTGTGTTTTGGGTCATTGTCAACCAATGAGATGCCTTTTTGAGGGAACGCCATGATGGATGAGAACTCGCTCTACCTGTCAACAGTCAGTATACTTTGATTTTAAGTAAATCTCTGACACCCTTGGTCCACATGCAGCTCCACTCTTGTATTAATTCATCCTTATGCTTCACTATAGCTGTTGTACACTATCTGTTATATTGTTTTTCAGTTTGCTTTTGAACAAACTATCTTTGATTATTTCCAAACAGTTCAAACTTGGACTCACAAGAGCACCATCTTTCAAATTTGGTCATCCCACTGTTTCACTTCTACTGCTCATTTCAGCCTGGCCATTTGTTCACCTCTCCAAGAAAACTGTTTTTAGGCAGCTACACATCCATTGAGGCCAAGCATATAACATCATCGCTTTAGAGAGGGAGGGTAGGCTTTCTTCCCTGAGAACACTGATAGTCAGCATATCCTCATCAGAGTCTTGTAAACAGTTCTTTCTGAAACATTAAGTTTTCTGCCATCTACTGCACGGAGTTAAGACCCTGACACCTATACACTTGTCACGTGGTATTTCCTTCCCAGAAGCCATATTATTCATCACACTACAAAGATATCACTGCTTATACTTGCATGGTTCTTCAGCAGGTGTGGCGGTTTCTGATTCCTTGCATACAGTGAACCATATCAACAGACGGCTGTACTACGGATCCAATTCTGTCGTGTGTTATTTGCATTTTAAATTGTTTTTGTTCCGGTACATTTTATCTATGTTTTTGAGAAGCTAGCTAATTTTGTTTCATGCATCAGTGTTGACAATTAAAACTCCTGGTGAATGAGTGCATGCCACAGCTGTCTGCTAGGAAGTGTTACTAATTCTGCAGCATTTCCAACTTTGGCAGAGAGATCTGCACGTTTTCTATTATGTGGAAAGAGATCCACATGACCAACTGATGAAGCAGAGAGAGAGAACCATGTTGGGGATGCAGGCCAAACTCAGCTGGTGTCGACCAGAGTTTGAACTTTGGCCCTCCACCTAGCAATTCATCAATCTGCCTCTGTACTACTGACATGGCTAGTTAATGCCAACATAAATAAAGCTAATTTTTCTAAGTATATAATGTTTCAAAATTATTAAATATATGAATTTTTATTGTAAACTCTCTACTTTGGAGTGTCATGGGGAGAAAGCAATTACCTTGTTTAAAAATCTTAATGTGAAGTTTTTAACACTCTCCTGGGCATGTACTCGAAATGATGCAATAATAATTACAAAACATTATACTAATTATGATAGTGAAGTCTGATTACTAGAAGAAACTTGACTGATGTATAAATTTAATATGCTTAGGTCAACTTGTTAATTTTCTTAGTGCCAAACACTGTCTTGGGTGAATTTTCCTGACTTTGTTTATCTTTAGAGATGTTTGGAATTGATGGATGATGTTTCATTAAATTCTGTCATGCAGGTTACCGATAAACTGCAAGCCCTCAACGATGAGTTCGAGGCCATGACTCAGAAGAAGAAGGAGCTGGAGGACAACATTGACTTGTGTTCAAAGAAACTAGATCGGGCTGAGAAGCTGATTGGAGGTTTGGGAGGAGAGAAGGACAGGTGGACAGAGGCAGCAAGAGTGCTGGGAGAGACCTACTTCAACATAACTGGAGATGTTCTGTTGTCAGCTGGAGCTGTTGCATACCTTGGGGCATTCACAGTGGATTTTCGCCAGGTAAGGATGCAGCTAGCACAGAGAATCTAGCCGAAAAAGCATTATTTGTGATCAGAATACAAGAAAACATTTTTACATATCAGTTTGGTTTCTGATTTTTTTTTTTTTTGTCTGTTTCAAATGTAGGAATGCACTCAAGATTGGCATGAAATCTGTGTGGAAAAAGAAATTCCCTGTTCCCCCCAGTTTTCCCTGAACGTTACCCTGGGCGAACCTGTGAAGATTCGAGCTTGGCAGATTGCTGGCCTGCCTGTCGATTCTTTCAGCATTGATAATGGTATCATCGTGTCCAATTCTCGCCGGTGGCCACTTATGATTGATCCACAAGGTACATGATGAGACAAAGAAATCTTTTAAACTCTTCTTTGTTTTTGTTGATGTCTCTCTTTTTTTTTTTTTTGTTTTAAAATAATTTTGTTTAATTTGTAAATTACAGTGATTTCTAAAATTATTACCTCACCAAAATAAATCTATTTTTCAAATTTCTTTGGATGTACAGTACCAGAATTAATGCCCTGTTCTCTTTTGATGAGTTAAAATTAAATTTATTTCTCCTTTTAATAAGTGTTGGAGATACACTGTACTTTTAAAATTGTGTTGCAGACAAAGCTCTTAAATGAGAAATTGTGCTGGTGTCTGATGATCGGAGATCTGTGTGTATGCAGTAATTTGCTTTTTCTCCCTTTTAACCCAGTTTACACACGACAGCTAGATGTGGTTCCGTCATAAAAACGTGGTGGTTCAGTCATTTTTTTGTTCATAGCTAAGTTGAGATTGGATCTCTGCTGCACGCAGCCCATGAGGAAGTTAGGAGAAGGGTTGCCCAGATGATTGATGCTAGTAGCCATTGTTTTCTGTCATTCCACAGGCCAGGCAAACAAGTGGGTGAAGAACATGGAGAGAAACAACAAGATATCTGTGATAAAGCTGTCTGATGCAAACTACGTGCGGGTGCTGGAGAATGCTATCCAGTTTGGTCAGTCATTGCTGCTGGAAAATGTAGGTGAAGAACTTGACCCGCTGCTTGAGCCTGTGCTTCAGAAGCTCACCTTCAAGCAGCAGGGTGTTGAGTACATAAAGCTTGGAGACAACGTGATTGAGTATTCGCCCGACTTCCGACTATACATCACTACACAGCTTAGGAACCCACACTACCTGCCCGAAGTGTCTGTCAAGGTAAGGCAGTAAGTCTCTCTTTCCTGAGGCTTTTTTTGTTGTTGTCAGTTATGGTTATCTTATAAATTTTGCTTCATCCCATAACATCCTCTATGCATGGTTTCTACACTGACTTTATACCTATATGCAGTTGACATATTCATCAACAATCCAAGAGATGAGGCACAAATAATAAAAACACATCTACAAATATCTTGACCCTCAATTTCTTTGGCTGCATGAAATCAAAGTCAATTTTTACATGGAACCCTTAAAAAAACTGAAAGCTCATTTAAAAATCTGTTAACTAATTATCGTCAGATACATTAAAACAATTGATATTTTGTTCATTTGCCCTCTTACCCATCATTTAGAATAGAATGTGAGTAGAAGGAATGACTCCTACCTCAATTTACAAAGATAAAGATAAATTATAACAAATTTTATTTATATTTAATAAATATTTTTCAATCAAAATTTTTAAACAAATTTTGAAGATTAAAAAAAGTTATCTCACTAAGCCGGAAAGTGTCTTATTTATTCAACAATAGACATTGTAACTAAATTCAACTCTCTTTGTGTATTCAGAGCATTCTAATTTAGTTTATTAATGGAAAAATACCAAAAACGGGTAGTTTCTGATACTGATTCTGTAACCAACCTGATTTTTGGTGTGTTTTGGTTGATTACTTAATGTGCCCTGGACTCTAGTAACATGAAAATTTCCAGGTGTGCTTGCTGAACTTCATGATCACACCTCAAGGTCTAGAAGATCAGCTGCTCGGCATTGTGGCTGCCAAGGAGAAGCCAGAACTGGAGGAGAAGAAGAATCAGCTGATCGTGGAAAGTGCAGCAAACAAAAAGCAGTTGAAAGAGATTGAAGACAAAATCCTGGAAGTTCTCTCTTCATCTGAGGTCAGTGCTAAGCTGTTATAGGATTGGTATGCGATATTTTTTTTTTGATGGGGTTCACTTAAGATAAAAAAAATTGATATTTGCATGATTTCTATTTTGCTGTTGCCGTCATGGAAACAAAATGTGGTTGTTCATGAGTGTAAGTTAATGGGTTCATTACTAACATCAGACCAAAAGACCGGATTAGCATAGCATTTACTATCTTCTATACCATATTTCATGTCAAATGTACCATGTATAGATGTCATTCACTAAGGGTGAAGGAAAGAGCACTTCGTATCTCATACATCACACCTCGGTAGTCAGCATCGAAAGCAGTGAATTCTAAGAAACTGGAGTTACCTTAGATAAAGGAGAAATTAGTGGCTGCTAAAGTCGGAAAATTAAAAACTAAGAATTCTAATATATGAAAGCATTTTTTAAACTAAAACCCCAAGCTTTACAGAGTAAAGAGGAAAACTTAAAAGAAAAAAAAAAAAACCTCAATTAAATTTAGAATAGTTTATATATAAAGTTATCCACAGGCTGAGGTCGGATGTTGGAGTTTATTTGACATTAATTTGTGCGTCTTTAAAATGTAATAATCGTGCTGTAAGGTGCTTTATTCACTACTGTACACCCTGGCCACCATATTCTCTAACAACTGTAAGCAGCCATAAGGGCCAACTATACAGCAAAAAAGGACTTTAGCATTTTGAGTTGATATTTATTATACTTCAACACCTGACTTAAAAATGTACCTTTTACTGATTATGGAGGAAAGTAAATTTCATGCAAAGACGGTCTTGTGATTTATTAATGCAGTCAGTGAAAAACAGGGAAAGAAGACTTGCCCAGCAATCTTATGGGGCATTTTATGGTGCCAGACTTTATGAGCTTTTATACTGTTCTATATATTTCAAAGGAATACTCTCACCTTTCTAAACATTAAACAAAATTAAAAATGTGACATAAATAAAATAAATCTGCTTCAAATTCTATATAAAATGCTAAATTTATTTCAAATTTACACATTAAATACAATCTGAAATTTACTTTAATATTTTAATTTTAAATAAAATTTGAAATATATTTTGAAATCTTAATTTAGGTAAAATGAAAAATTTACTTTAACATTAAATAAATTCGTACATATGATTCAACTTTTTAAAAATCAGTTTGCAACCTATATTCTATTGATAGCACCTCCAGACCTGGAATTTAAACTTAGAATGCGGCTGGTCAAACATTTCTAAATTTGTCCTAAGGTGGCATTTCTTTCTTGAACTTTACCATGGATACATTTGAAGAAAAAAAGATGTTGTTGCTAATGGTATGAGTGATTTTTTTTTTTTTTGTTTTACTTAATTTTAATTATTTAAAAATGGAAAATCAGTTTATCATTGAGGTGTTTAGGAATCAAGATACTTCACTGAACCAGCTTCTCTTTTCTCCCTCTCTCTAGGGTAACATTTTGGAGGATGAAACAGCTATCAAGATTCTTTCCTCATCCAAAGTCTTGTCTGAAGAGATTTCAGCAAAACAGGATATTGCAGCAGCTACAGAGAAGCAAATTGATGAGACCCGCAATGGCTACAAACCTGTAGCTGCACATTCCTCTATTCTCTTCTTCTGCATCTCTGACCTAGCCAATATTGAGCCCATGTATCAGTATTCACTCACCTGGTTCATCAATCTCTATTTACAGGTAACCAAATTTTCTGCAAAGATATGGTTACAGTACACAGGTTGAAATAACAAATTCAAATTTTAAGATATAATTTTCAGATTTTTAAATTAAGGATCTTTTGGTACCAGACAGGAGAGATTGTTTCCACGGTTTAATATATGTTTGGATATTTGTACTGCTGTGCTAAAACCATTGGGCATACTTCTGAGATGAAAGACCAAAAAAACAAAAATTTTATTATCTGTTATTATGGCCTAGGTTCCTCTTTGTAATTTGTTCCAAATTTGTCACACCAGTCATTTCTAGTTATCAAGTTAATATCATACTATATGTCAAACTATGGCTTAGGTAATTGTCTGGTTTTAGCATTTTGGATTTCCTGGTACCCTCTCACTCTTGGTTATTGGAAATAACTTGTTGTTTTTAAAATATCTGTGTATGACATAAATGTTAACCCATCTTGTTTCACATTTGTCAATGCTAAATCTTTTCCTTTGTGAAATAACTGCATTCTAAAACTTCTGAAAGATGAAGAAAAAAAGAGATGGTAAATGATATGTTTTAGAGTTATTTAACTGCAAATAAGTTAATTTTAGAATCACTCTTTTTTTAAAAAAAGATCTATTTTGCTGATCCCCTGGATTAATGGATGCTCAGTGCTTTTACCAACTTATTTTGTTATTGAAATACAAACATTTTAACATGGACAACGTTAAAAAAGAACAGTGAAAAAAAATGTATTTATCTTGAAGTCAATGCTTCATTTTCATTTATTTATTTATTTATTGTTAGTCTATCATCAACAGTAAACCTTCCACAGATCTGGAACAGCGAATAACCAACTTAAACAACCATTTCACGGACAGTATCTACAGAAACGTGTGCCGGTCACTGTTTGAGAAAGACAAGCTGCTTTTTTCATTTTTGCTGTGTGTGGGCATCTTGAAAGGTCGGTGAGTTCCCAACAGAGATTTAGGTAGAAATCCAGTGCATTTTAAACCATTTTTTAAAAATTGTATAATGGTTGCTTTATAGAGAAATAAACTCTCTTTTGAGGAGGGGGGGGGGGAGATACTCTGGTAAAATTGACAAAATTAATTCAAACTTTCTAGAAATTATAATTGATCAAATGTTATTTTTTATTTGACTTTAATGTTATGTTTTATATAGTAACTCTCCACTTGTCAAACTCAAATTTTATATTATATATATATATATTTGGATCATAACTGATGTGTGAGGTTAGTCAGGGTTATCTTCGACTGGTGAATTCTGGGCCTTTTCGTTTATCAATGGTGACCCAAAATCCATCTTGGTAAGTTTTCATTCTGGCTTCTTAAACAAGTAATTCACCAAAGGCTCTCCAGAACTGTCTCTGGCAAGGCTAAAATACAATCGGATAACTTGTTTTGTTTTTGGTTCATCTGCAGAGGTCAAATTGACGATGGCATCTGGCGGTTTTTGCTGACTGGAGGTGTAGCTCTTGAAAATCCTTACCCCAACCCAGCACCAGAATGGCTGTCAGAGAAGTCTTGGTCGGAAATTGTGCGTGCTTCAAATTTCAGCCAGTTCACCAGCCTAAGGGAGCGTGAGTTCCATCTTTCTGTTTTCTGGAATATTTTCATTTATTAAAAAAGGATAAACAATTCCAACAAAAAGCATGATACAACTGGGTTACCAAATTACAAATAACAATGAACTGCTAGTAATCTAACAGCCTATTGCATCATTTAATCTAGGTCCTTAATGCTTCAAGTTCCCTTTTTCTTTAATTCGTCTTTCCTTTGACAGAGACTGTTTAATTGGAGTGTAGGTAAGGAATGTAGGGATATAATCTCTTTAGCATTTTTTTTTTCTTTCTTCTTAGTTTTCAAATCTTAACTTTGATATAAAGAGTATCCTACTGCAACATTTTGTAGAACATGAAACCTCTCTATAATTATGGAATTTTCTTTTATTGTTTGGATCTGTTTCATCTGAAAATTTCTGTGACTCTTAATGTTGGCACAGTTGTCAAAAATTTGAAATACAGCAGCGCTATTTCTATATTTTAAATTGTCTTTTCTGAATCTTCAGTAGATCACAAAACAAAAACCAAAAAAATGAAGATGTACAAATAATAGATTTGTTCTTAAGTGGTCACAGGTCTTTAAGTAAAGATCTGCTAAATAAAGAGCTGAAATGAGCCCATTTATTACACCACTGAGTCATTGTCAGTTTACTGCAACTGGATTGCCTCTCCAGTCATTGCAGTTCTCTGTACCAGTTAAAGGACATCCAGCCATTACATGGGATCATAGAAGGCACACCAACCCACCCACAAAAAAAATCAGCTTCATGCACAGGCATCATTCAGCCTCACTGCCAGGGATTGGACTTCTAATCCATTTCAGGGCTCACCAATTCACATGTTAAACATGCCTGTCCAACCCACCTCTATCAATATTCACCAGAAAAACAGCCAAAAGGGACTTGAGTCTGTGGACAACCATTCCACAAATAGGAAGTTTCACAGGAGCTAATGGACTTTCAAAGAGGGCATGTAAATGTGCAATGTTGGTAGATGTCAGCAAGAGATCTTCAAAGTACTGGATGATCTGCTATCAAATGTGAACATAAAACCAGAAGATAACCATCTGTGCATGTCAAACAGTAAAGAAACTGTATGTGGAGAGGGGACTGGAAATGAACTATGACAATCAGCTGCAAATGTGACATTTGCAAGTCTCCATGTAACCTGTTGTCTGTTAAACAGCATGGATTACAAAGAACAGTGAGACACATCCCCTCCTCACTCTTGCAGTATCACATAGAACCAATGGGAAAGGCAGGTATCTCCTGGTCATTTGGAACACTGACATTATTTCCTTTGTGTCCAAGTTTCTACATTTATCAGGCAGTGGCCATGTAGGACTATGGTACCATCCAGCACAGGAATTGCTGAACCATCTAAAAGCCATGACAAAACATGTTGGTCTGTCTGTGATTTAGACCAATAGATGGTCATAGATGGTTGTCGATGAAGGAACTGTAACTTTTTTTAATACATCAACACACTGAAAGGGACTTCTGCCTGTGTATGCCCCTACAATATAAAAATGGAAAGAAAGTCAGCATCACAACTCTGCCTTGGTCTTGCCAATCACCAGACATGAACCCCATGGAGCATGTTTGGGGTATTCCCATGTGTTACCATAAACCCATTTTCCAGGACTTTCTAAGACAGATTCCGTGCCAGGTATGGGCTGCAGTCCCAGAGACTAGAGGTGCTAATCTCATCTACACATTGCATAGGGAAAGGGGCTACACCACAAAGTATTAACCATACTTGTGTTTTTTCATTGCTGTATGGTTTCAGATTAAAGTTCTTTAAAATTTTGGTATATACGGTATTTTATTTGATGATTGCTGTAGCTATTACTGTAGATTTCAAAAATCTGTTAATTCAAAAACAATGCCACTGTCATCATATACTCAACATACATAGTATTAAAATGCTTGTAATTAGGCAAATGTTCTTGAATTTTTATAAGATGAAAGGGAAATGTTAAATAATATACTCATTATTTGATTTTGGTTTCAGATTTTGAGGAGAACCTGGTTCTGTGGAAGAAAATGTATGATTCATCAGCACCACATAATTTTCCACTTCCTTCTCCATTTAATATGCTAAGAAGCATGGAAAAGATGGTGGTGCTACGCTGCCTTCGGCCAGACAAAATGGTTCCTGCCATCCAAGAATATATTGTCAGTAGCATTGGCCAAAGCTACGTTGAACCACCTACCTTTGATTTACCTGGCTCCTTTGCAGACTCAAATTGTTGTACTCCACTAATTTTTATATTAAGCCCAGGCGCTGATCCCATGGCAGCGCTACTAAAGTATGGTGAAGATAAAGGTTTTGTTGGAGAGAAAATCCAAAAGATTTCTCTTGGCCAGGGGCAGGTAAGTATGGTATTCAGAGCCATGCTGACATTTTTGTTGAAGAACCTCCTTTTATCACTCAGACCGCTTCTGCTGAGATACATCATTATGAAGACAGATCATTTAGGGTACGCTAATAGGGTTTCTGTCCAATTTTTCTTTCCAAAAACTGCATGCTGAGATAATGTAAAGTGGAAGCATTGTTTTTCTATCTCATTGGACAGGAATGTGTTAATTGTTTTTAAAATAATGCAGCCATCTGTAGAGTTGTGACAGGGGCTTAGAGAATCGAAGAAAAAAAGATATTTAATTAATGATATTGTCAATGGTCTGTCTTAGTACTTATTATAGGTTTGTTATTCAACATCTGCTAAGCAAACTAGTTTCCTCTGATATGCAGTTTATGAAAAACAAAAAGAAAAACAGGAAATTAATATGTAGCTCTTCTCAGTATTGAAGAGGTTAAGCTGCCTTGTTTAGCATTCAGTGCTATTTTTCATTTGCCATATTTTCAACAGGATTATTTTTAATGAATTTTGGCATTAGTAAATGAAAAGTAGGCTGAAACATTTTGTTAATACACACAGTGACAGCTTACTCATTTGTAGTGAATGTTGTGCATCCCGTAGCAGTAATTCAGAGCCACAGTATATCACCACATCACAGTGCCAATGGACTGCATGAAAACATTTGAACTATAAAGAATTGTGTTCAGAAAATTCATTCTGTTTTGACAATTCCTTCATGCTTCATTCTTTGTGTAAAACTATTTTTTTTAAATCTTGGATATTTTGATAGCTAAATGTTGTACTAAAATTCCATCATCTACTCTGTAGGCATTTTCTAATCTTGAAAATATATTGGTTATTGATTTTTCCATAAATTTTAAAAATGATTGCCTTTAACTTGTTTAAAAAATAAAGATCAATGAGAAATATCATCTTAATGAAATGAGAAATTGTATTTCATACATTAATATCTTGTTTTTTGCAGGGGCCCATTGCTGCCAAGATGATAGATAATGCGATAGAAAATGGTACTTGGGTGGTGTTGCAGAACTGTCACCTGGCAACAAGCTGGATGCCAAAACTGGAAAAGATTTGTGTAGAGGTGAGGGAGAAATCTGTTATTTAAAGTTTATGCATAAGCAGAAAGCTATTTAACAGGATGCAGAATAACTTCCAACTTGTGGTTTTGAAGCAAGTATCCGAAAAATCTTCAGTTCCTTTTGATTTGATCATTACTAGATGGATATTTTATTCTTTTTATTTACCATTTATTCAGACTAGCAAAAAAGAAAATTAGTTTCATTTTTTAACAAATAAGTGGAATAAGTTGCCAGTTATTTTCAAGTTAAAAGTGTTGGACTGATAGATATATTGTTGTATAAAGTGAATGGCCTTTGTCTTATCTTAACAAGTACTGTGTGCAGGTAATATTTACTATACAACTAGTAACATTCAAATTGGCCAGATACCACTAGTGATCTTACTTTAGCTAGGTTTAATTTGAATGTCCCTAATATCTGCTGTTGTTGTTTTTAACACTTTAGAAGAACTAGTAGTAGTCAGTGATGCATCATTCCCTTTAAAATTAGAATTAGAATTAATTCCTGATGTTATAGTGACATTTGCTTACTCTGTGGACCTCTGTCCTCATTTCAAAATTGAGGACATCTTAAGGAAGAAGTGTTGGACATCTTATCTTGGTAACCAAGCAAATCATTTGATATGGTTAGGGGTGGGTGAGATCTTGAGTGGATCTTGTTGCCAGCCAGTCATGAGTTACTTGTGGAACGTTTACCACAAGTACCCAGAAAATCCCCACTAGAACTCTTCGGGGAGGAAGCCAATTTGGCTAGCTGAACAATAAATGAGAAACAACTACTCCAGGGTTATGCATTCTGAGGGAACAATCAAACAAGGGGACGATGACTCCAGTTCATGTCTTTATTTTTCAATGGCATCAATGCATGTTCCTAACAATGGTGATACACCAAACAGACCAAGATTTGGTTTCAAGTCCCCATCCACTGCAAATGTTCCCTAAACACATATAGTGTAATGGTAACATCTCCTGCTGACCAGTTTACCAAGGAAAATCGGTCCTCTATTTTAAAATATATTTATTTACAGACAATTATCCCAGAAAATACAGAAGATGATTTCCGTCTATGGTTGACCAGCTACCCATCTGACGAGTTCCCTGTGTCCATCTTGCAGAACGGTCAGTATCCATCGTGGATTCTTTCTGTAAAATGGGTTTACTGCACACACACACACACTGCAAGCAAATACGTTAGGCAGGGTCTTTCTCTCCTCTGCTTTATGTTGATAGCTGAATTACATTTTTTGTCTTCTAGGCGTGAAGATGACCAATGAGCCCCCTAAAGGACTACGGGCCAACCTGCTGCGTTCCTACCTCAACGACCCTATTTCTGATTCCAAGTTTTTCCATGGTTGCAACAAGGTAAGGCATGGGTAGTGCATGCTTCCATTTACTATTTCCATGTTCTGGTTCAATTGTTTCTCGGGCTTATACCACAAATTTTGGTAGAGCTGTCAGCCTTCTGTGGAGGTCTCTCCTGTAGTGTGTGTGTGCACCAGCTTTTCTGATCTGAGACACGTCACATTATACAGTAATCTGTCAACGTGTCCCTGTGGTTCAAATTTGTGATGTGAAACGAGTTTGTCTGTTACTAGTCCCCCCCTCCCCCATCAGTGGCCCACATCTTTATTTTCTCCCGTTTCCACTCCAACCGGATCTGGAAAGACTTCTAGCCATGTGACCACACTAACCTCAATGACTTATCTACAGCTCCAGCAGTCCAAGCTTCGTGAGTTAATGTACGTGTCCTGAACAGCTTCATTTTGCCTATGCCAACCATTCCAGCAGCCATGTGCATGATTGTTAAGGCTAAAAAGGGGTTCTTACCTAGGTGCCAGAATATACTCTTTTATTTTGCACCTTACATACAGCTGATGTGTGCCTGCTGAACGAATTCTTAAATATAACATGAATGACACAATTGTTCTTGTTTTCCTTGGAGACTTATCAATCTCCAGTGTTTCCTTTATTTCTTTCCAAATTTCAAGACTATTTTTAAAAAAAGTGACCGACAATCAATTAATTGTTGCTGAAAGAGCATTCATTATGAATGTTTTTTCATCAAATGCAGACACCCATAAGAAACTACTTGGTGTTTTGAAGTTCAAGAACAAGAGACTTACAAATGGGAGCATACAAGAGCCAACTTGAATAAACCTGAGGTAGTTCCCCCAGCTTATGTTATTACTTTGCTGTTAACTATTTCCTATTTTTCTGTACAATCTGCAGCCACAAAAATGGTATAAGATGTTGTTTGGATTGTGCTTCTTCCATGCCATGGTGCAAGAGAGAAGGAACTTTGGATCTTTGGGATGGAACATCCCTTATGAGTTCAATGAATCTGACCTTCGGATCAGCATGAGGCAAATGCTGGTGAGCAATACTTGTTCTATTATGGTTTGTCCGCAGGCCATTTATCAGTGAAACAAGCACTTCAGATTTCAGTTACTTCTTATTTACATAATATTGGCACACAGTGTACACAGTGGCTTTATTTCGGTCTACCTTTTACTTGCCACACCATCTGACCGATGTGTTTTCAGTCTATTAATACTTGGCAGTACATAACTGAATCATGATTCTAGAGTCCTTGTGTATCAGTTTTTAAAAGAAACCCTTTTCACAAGCAGGATTGTGACTTAAAAGCTTATCTCTTTTTTTGTTATTGTGATGAGAATGCCATTTTGATGTCTGGACTATAGGGGCTGGCTTTATTACTGAGACCAATTCTAGGCTTATATACAAGACAAAACCAAATTTTTCTCTGATTTAATGCAGATGGAAAATGAGGAGAAACAGGTAAAAATAGGATGAAGGGGAGAAGAAATGGATGGATATAGGATGATGAGAATCAGGCAGAATAGTATTGGAGGAGATAGAAGTGGGTGGGAGGAAGAAAAAGATGTTTTTCACAAATCTAATAATCTATAAGAAAATGATCTGCAATTTCTAATGATTCTGTTATGCATCAAACTTACCATATGCTGCAGTAGAAATTTCCCTGTGGCCAACTCTGTTAAACTTCTTTTTTTTTTTAATCTTGAGAAGAGACTAGACAAAAGATTCTTTCTCCAGCAGCATTGCAGTGATTTCAACCATCTTATTTCTACCTCTCCATTTTCACAGATGTTTTTAAATGACTATGAAGAACTACCCCTGCCTGCTCTGACCTACCTGACTGGCCAGTGTAACTATGGTGGCAGAGTAACAGATGACAAGGACAGGCGATTGTTGATGTCCCTCCTCGAAATATTCTATGTAGAGAAGATTATTAGTGATGACAACTACAGGTTAGTTCACTATGTACATCTTTAAAGTTTTTAATACATGACCTTACTTTCATTCACAAACTGTTTGTAGATCTGATGATGCATTGAATACTAGGAACATCTGCATTTCTCTACTAGCAGAATTGTCAAATGCTTTGTAAAGAATATATAAAAACATCCATACTATTGCCTTTGTGCAAGTTACTAGTGGAATCTTCAAGGATCTCTAAGGTATATACAATGCATGAATGAAAACCTTTCATGCCAAAAAAATGAAATTATTCCTTTATGGTTGACAAAGTTTAAAATTTAAGAACAATAAATTTTCATAGCATACTTTAAACTTTATTCAAGTATCCCGATTTTGGTCTATAGATGATTTTTAGTTTGTCATACTTACAAAATGAATAGATTTTCCCTTAAAGCGAAAATCAGAAATAATGGCATTGTTTCTTCCAGTCACTTAAATAGCTAAGTCATAAACTCTAAATGACTCACCAAAGCTATGCCAGTTATCTAATCGCACCATTACCTGACTGTACTCTATAAATCATGTGCAAACAAAATTATTTCACATCTTTCATTTTAACTCTGCAGAGATTTCCTTCAAAACAGAGCTGCTTTTTCAGGTAAAATTACATCATCCTCTATTGGATTTTAATAATATGGAAGACTTGCCTGTTTTGTCAGCCAAGCAATTTTCTTTTTAAATTGAATTAGGTCGCAGATTTATTAGAAACCTAATTCAAAGCCTTCACTGTTACGACCATCCCTTATTCCACGAGTCTTATGCAGTTTTTGTTGTTGTTTACTTTCACCAACAGATTTTCTCCCAGTGGCATTTACTATGCACCTGCAGAAGGAACATTCGAGTCCTATTTGGAGTACATTCGAGGACTACCTCTCATCCCCAATCCAGAAGTGTTTGGACTACATGAGAATGCCGACATCACCAAGGATAACAAGGAAACTCAACAGGTCAGCTGGTCTGGTCCCTACTAGCAAGCCCTGAAATTTTTCTTACCATATCAGATGCATCTTCTTACCCTGGTACTTTAACAAAATGTCAAGAAGGCTATTGATTTAAGATTTTGTTGTTATTTAATATTTAATTCCTTGGCCTTTGTACATTAAACATGGTTATCTCCTGAGGTTTAAAACAAATTACAGCTGATTGCCACACTATTTTTCTGTTCTGTCAGTTATTTGATGGTATCCTGCTCACATTACCGAGGCAAACTGGAGGAGCTGGAAAGTCATCAGGAGAAGTCATCCAGGACCTGGCTAGTGACATTCTTTGCAAACTGCCTGAAACCTTCAACATGGAAAAGGTGAGGGAAAAGGTTCTACTGTTAAATTAACACAAATAGAAGCACCTACAGAAAAATATGGTGTACAAACATGTTTATTTTCTGCCTATTATAATCTTTATGGTATTATTATCATTGGCTATTCTGATTTCCAGTACCTGTGTTCTTGACCATGCCAACTATCTACTGTAGAAGCCCTTGATACCAAGTGTAGTGCCATTTCTTCTGCAGAAGATCCTACAGTTTAGTCTGCACTGGCTGATTCTACTTGAAACATATTCAGAATGTGTGGAATGAAGTGGAGAGACAGCTGTTTTATTTTTCTGCTAAACTCATTCTCTTCTTATGGCAATTAGCCAAAATGGAGGATATAGGCATTATTTAAAATGAGTGCTGATTGTGGAAATATCAGTCACAGCAGTGCCAAAGTGTTTTCAGTTATAATATAGCATTTGTGTCACTTTTTCTTGTTAATAATGGTAAATCTACTGATATGATGCTCCATGTTTTCTTCAATTTTTAGATAGTGGAAAAATACCCAGTTTTATACAATGAATCAATGAATACTGTGCTTCGTCAGGAACTGATCCGCTTTAACAGACTGACCCAGGTAATGCGAAAAACTCTCATGAACCTGCAGAAAGCCATCAAAGGTTTGGTTCTAATGTCATCTGAGTTGGAGGATGTGTTTAACAGCATGCTGGTGGGCAGAGTCCCAGCATCCTGGGCAGCCAAGTCTTACCCATCGTTGAAACCACTTGGGAGCTATGTGACTGATTTTCTGGCAAGGTACGGTCAGCAAATATTATGTAGTAGTTCTAGTGAATTGTTAAGGCTTCTTGTTATTCTTAACGAAACAATACATTTAATTATTTTTGAAAGTTAATGGTGGTTATTCTGAGTAGCAAAAACACTTGAGTCATGATTAGAGACACTACAGAAATAAGAACCTAAAATGATAGTTTATTCAGAAGCTTTAAAATTACTACAAGTTTTTATTTTCTTTAATCTTGTTGTGCTCATGATACTAGTAACCACAAAATAAACGTCTTAGTTTTGTAGACCCAATAAGCTCTTCTGCTCTTGTTGGAAATGACAAGCAGATCTGTCTGTGCAGTACAGTAATTGAAACAGACTTCATCTTAGCCAATATTCCGTTTAAGTAATTTACAAGAATACATAATAAAATTTTCAAAGTGATTTTAGTTTGACTACTATAGAAGTCAAAGCTTCCAGAACAGGATGGTCTAAAAATGCTAAGAATTGGATTGTTTTACTTGATAGACTGAAGTTCTTCCAGGACTGGATCGACAACGGGCCCCCCATCACATTCTGGCTGTCAGGGTTTTACTTCACACAATCATTCTTAACAGGCAAGTTCAAAGTATTTCATTTCTGCGAGGAAGAAATAAACAGATATTTCTGAACACCACGTTTGTCCGTTTAAGTGGTTCTTGTCCTCGCCATAAAAACTTGTGAATTTATTGCTGTCCTTGATTTGCTGATGATGGCAGTATCCTGTTGTTAACATTTTAGCTGGAAATTCAGTGATACTTTGCCACTACTGTCTGCCTAGATAAATAAATGTTCAAAATCATTTTCACTTGACAGGAGTGTCTCAGAATTTTGCACGGAAGTATACCATTCCTATTGATATGATTGGCTTTGAGTTTGAAGTCATGACAGCAGAAAAGGAGATGGAAGAAAAACCAAAAGAAGGTGCATATGTGAACGTAAGTTGAGTCATTTCCTTATAAGTTCTGTCAGCCTGGAGAAAGCAGTGGCATTGATAATCGCAGTTCTTATGCAACTTGGAAAACTACTGTAGAGGGATGATTTACATTATAATTTCTATCATCCTTTTTTAGCCTTTCTCTTGAGAGAAATCTACCTGGAGAAAGAACATTTATTTTTTAATCTGTCATCTGATTTCTCTAGTGAAGTGTGAAAAGTCATAATTTATGTAGATTATCTGCTGCAGATTCCTTGTTTTGTTCTCTTATTACTTCCTGATAGATGATACCAACCAGTTTATGCATGAGATGTTTGGCACCTGCAATACATCTTTTCTTGGTTCTCTTAATGCCTAAATTCAGAAATTTTTTTTTGTTCTTTTAAACCACATTTGTATTTTGACTCACACTACCATTGTGTGTGTGTGTATGTATATATATATATATAGGGAACAGCCACACCATCTCTAATATTTACATTCCATTGTGGAGTACATCACTTAAAAACTATCATCTTTTTTGGTCCAAGGCATCTTCTAATAGGTCTATTTCCCATTGACAAGCTGATAGCTGAGCATCAGGTTTTGCACTTTTTTTAATTGTGATTTTAGAGGAAAATGTGGTACCCATTAGTATATATATATATATATGAGGGTATCCATCTCACCTCTCTTTAATATTTACACAATCAGGATATCCAAACTTCCCCCTGAATGAAAGGTAAATGAAGTGTGTGCTTTTTTTCTTATCTGAAGAATTTCTGACTGACCTTTCTGTGGATTCCTTTACGCAGCAATTTTTAAAGTTGTGGTGACTGGCCGTTACTTAGACAACAAATGCACTGCCAAGTGAGTCTTCCCCTATCACATCAAAGCAGTTTTGGTAGCATACCAATTTTTCAGTCACTCAAAGATGTTTTTCTTAAATAGTACTTTTTTTGTTACCATCTCTCTGCCTTATGGATATTGATCCTTTCTTACGATTGGTTAATCTCCCACCATTTGCTTTGATTTGTGATAAGCAACATAATTTTTTTTTTCTTTTTCTAGACTTTAACATCTGATGGCAGCAATAGCCAGATTGGCTCATATTTGGCTGTGAAACATAAATGATGCTAACTCAATAGGTTTGACCACCAGCCTGTTTTCTAATTCTAGGAAAACAATCAGCTTTTCAACTTTCTGGTCCTGTAATTCTGTCTAATGGACTAGACTGCACCATGTTTATCTGTGAGTTCTCCTGAACTCAGTGCAGCACCATCAGCAGGTTACTGTTCTCTGATTAGTGCATACAAATACCTTTGCGGTAATCTTTCTCTACCAACCAGCTGCTAAATGTTCTGGTACTCCTTTTCTCCATCTCACTCTAACGTAGAATCCACTCATATTCCCTCGAGACAATTCTAATCACTGATCCCACTGAACAATAAATGTTAAAGCCACAAAATATCTTAGGATAACCAGGAAACTTTACTGTGGTCTTTTACCTCAAAAGAAGTGTATTAGTCCTCTATCATGGCATATGAGTCTCATTCTGCGCCAGCTGAATATTCGAATGGATGATGTTTTCCAGCTAATGCTTGAGGCTATACGAGGGGGGTCACAAATAATTTATGTCAAATCCAAACTACAAGTTTACCCCTTTGAAATAATCCCCCTCGAGTCTAACGCACTTTCCCATCCTTCTCCGCAGCTCCGTAGTGATGGCTTCCAAGTCTGGAAAATGAGTCCCCTTGAGCTTGGGGAAAAGGAAAAAAATCACACGGACGGAGCCAGGTTGCTCCAGCACGGCGATGTTCTTCTCAGCAAGGAACTGCCAGCATGTTGTCGTGGTGAAGCAGCCACGAGTTGTCCTGCCACAACTCTCGCCTCTTCTTGCGCACTGAACAAAGCAAATGCCACAGGATTTCTTTGTAGACATGCTGGTTGATGGTCTGGCCCTGTGGCAAGAACTCTATGTGGACGAAGCCCCTCACATCGAAGAATGTGATCAACATGAGTTTGACTTTTGGACTTCGACTGTCTTGCTTTCTTCGGCCTCGGCGACTCTGGACTCTTCCACTGAAGGCTCTGGCGTTTGGTCTCCAGGTCATACTCGAGGATGTCCTGACACACCTGCATGCGCCACTCCTTCTGGTCATCGTTCAGCAGCTTCGGCACCATCTTCGCGCAGATCTTTGCTGATAATCTTCCAGACGCTGTCACGGTTCATGCTCAGCTCACTTGCAATCAGTCGAACAGTCACCACACACTCAACGTTGGCCTCAGTCCCGCTCGTTGAAGGCCTTCCGTTCCTGGGGTCATCTTCCACGTCCTCGTGTCCCTCTTTGTGCCACTCGAAAACCGGTGAGCGCAACATCATCTCATCTCCGTGCACTTGCTGCAGTAGTCCGAGTGCTTCTGACGGAGTTTTCCCCAGCCGTACCAGAAACTTCAGGTTGGTTCATTGCTCTGTGCCCATCGCTTGATGGCCTAAAATTGAGGAGCTGTTAACAAAAGCACATGAAAAAACATACAATGGCTGCAGAGAGCTGAGATCACACGGTGACACAATCCGCTAATCCCTACCCCACACTAAGTCCTTTTTCTGACACACCTCATAAGAATCTGCTTGCTGTCAGCTTATTCAGATGGATATCTTTGTGTCTTCTGTAAATTCCCATTTCTCTAAGTATTTCCCTTTCCAGAACCAAGAATACCTGACAATAAAGGTCTTACCTATCTCTTGGACTAGGTTATTGGCATGTGCTTTTCCTCTTTCCCTAGTCATCTTTACAGCAAATGGCACTGAATTCTATTTACATTCTCTATCTCCATGATTAGTAAAAAATCCACCAGAAGTTATCACAGTTTAATAGGGTAGATCATTCTTAAAAAGATCAGGAAAGGCTGGCTGGCTACATGACACACTTGTCAAAAAAGTCTCTTGCTCTATTTTTTTTTGTTTTAATCGCAGGGTTTATTCCTTGAAGGTGCAAGATGGGACCGTGAAAATATGGTCATTGGTGAATCACTTCCAAAAATTCTCTTTGATGCCCTGCCAGTTGTATCCTTTTTCAGATGTGTAGTTTTACTACTTATCTAAAACAAGCAGTTATATGGCCACCCAAGAAGAGAATTTGTGTTGTATTTCAATTTTACGTTGAGGTAGTCAGCTTGCTCATGCAGTCTGTCTCTGGAAAAAAGACAGATTACATTTAAATTCACCATGACAGTACGTGGCACATTAAATAATTTCAGCACTAGGCTGCCTGGCTAGCAAGTGAGATTAAAATGTACTGACAAGTATTATAATGCAGTTCGACATCCACAATATACACCTTATAGCCTTCAGTATGGCTGCTCAGAAATGGTGAAAGATCTTGTTGAATTTAAAACTGTATCTTCATGGTTAGTTATCTGAGATATCACCAATTTGGGGTTTGTAGAAAATTTAAGAGTCAAGAACAACCATGTCACAAAATTCTGCTGTAATTGATTATTATAACTAGTTCTGTTAAGAAACTTGGCTGTAGACATCATAAAATGACTATGCATAGCATCATGGCTACAAGAGAGAATGACAAGTGTTATGATACATAGCCCTTAAAGGAACTTCCAAAAAATATATTAATACAATCCTATCACGGACAGTTAATACAGTTAGATCAGAATATATGTTACTCACAGGTAACTAAACTCAATCCAACACTGCAATACAATAAATTGAGTAGCCAATACAAAAACTTATCTGAAGTTGCGGACAGTCAAAGCTGCTCTGGATATGGTCCCTCTGGTTGGTTGAGAAATCTGTTGTCTTCTGTCTTGTTTCGAATGTCCAGTTACACATACTGCTTGATATTCACTTGCAGGTTAACAGTTCTTCTTCCAAGAAAGGGTCTGGTAGGTCTTCTTATATAGAGGATCATTTTCATGACAATGGATGTAGCTGGACAGAGGTCAGCTTACCTGGTCAACATCTACAAAAGTGTTATTGACAGGACAATGGACATAGCCAGACAGAGGTCAGCTTACCTGGTCAACATCTACAAAAGTGTTATTGACAGGACAATGGACATAGCCAGACAGAGGTCAGCTTACCTGGTCAACATCTACAAAAGTGTTATTGACAGGACAATGGACATAGCCAGACAGAGGTCAGCTTACCTGGTCAACATCTACAAAAGTGTTATTGACAGGACAATGGACATAGCCAGACAGAGGTCAGCTTACCTGGTCAACATCTACAAAAGTGTTATTGACAGGACAATGGACATAGCCAGACAGAGGTCAGCTTACCTGGTCAACATTTATGAAAGATCACTGACACGACCTCCCAGTGTCCAGGTTCCACAATAACAAAGAGTCCCACCATTCACACACAAACCAGTTTCATGATAAAAATAAATTTTAAAAAAATCACACACATCCAGAGCTAGTAACACCTCCCCCCAACCCTTACAAAAAAAAGGAAACAGATCATAAGGGAGGTTTTCTTTCAACCAGAAATAGTAACCAACATTTTTCAGGGAAACAACAATCTAATATTTTTAAAAGTTTCTTGACAATGTATCAGGAATAACATTACCTTTGACATGTTGAATTTCCAAATCGTACTCCTGCATCATCAAACTCCACCTCAACAACCTTTGATTCTATTAATGAATGTGAGTGGATTATGATCAGTTAACACTATCACAGGATGTACTGCATCTCTCAAATATATGTCAAAATGCTGTAGAGCTAAAATCAGTGACAATGCTTCCTTCTCTATTGTACTGTAGTTACAATGACTTTTATTGAAATTCTTGGAGAAGTAACACACCGGATGATCGACACCATCACCACCTTCCTGCAATAATACAGAACCTACCTCAACCGCCACTTTGAACTGTTTGTTAAAATTTGGGGCTTGTAGTACAGGAGCATGAAGTAGTAAGAATTTTACTTTTCCGAAAGCTTTCTGACATTCATCAGACCTTTTCTTTAAAAGATTGGGGAGTGGTGATACAACATCAGAAAAATTTTGACAGTACTTTCTGTTATAACCAACTACACTTAAGAATCTCATCAACTCCTCCTTACTAGATGGAACAGGAAAATCCACAATGGCTTCAACTTTGGCTTTAATAGGTTTTACCCGACCCTGACCTATTTTGTGGCCAAGAAAATTCAAATAAGCTTTTCCAAAATCACTCCACCAAATTTACAGATAACTTTGCTTCTTTTAGTCTGTTGAACAGTTCTCTAATGCATTGCATGTGTTCTTTTCATGTATCAATGTAAGTTTCACAACCCTCCAATCAAAAGATAACAATGTTAATCATCCTTTGAAAAGTTTCATCAAAATTTTTCATCCCAAATGGCATCACCTTGTATTGATACAACCCATCTGGTGTACTAAATGCAGCAATTTCCTTTGCTCTTTTTGTTAAAGGCACCTGCCAGTATCCCTTGAGTAAATCAAACTTACTGACATACTTCACATTACCCACCCTATCAATGCAATCATCCACTCTAGGTATAGATGAATCAGCTTTTGTGACAGCACTGACTTTTCGAAAATCTATACAAAATCTCTGGGATCCATCAGGTTTTGGCACTAAAATACATGGTAAACTCCAACTGCTGCTACTATGTTCAATCATATCATCTGCCAACATATAATTAACTTCTTCACACATTTGAGCCAATTTGTTTGGATTACAATGGTATGGATGCTGTTTTATAGGTAGCGCATCCCCAACATCAACATCATGACAAATAACATCAGTACGACTTGGATTGTCTAAAAACAGTACCTTGAACTCATTAATCAAATCTCTTTGTTCATCAGGTTGTAAGTGTGATACTTTTTCACAGCATTAGAATTATGCAGTTTGATTGAACAACCAGGAATATTGAGATCAGAATCAGTATAAGTAATAGGATATACTTCTGTTTGATTACCATTAGTCACTGGAGCCAAAATGGCAGCTATCCCTTGATCTGCACCGGGCTTTCTTTCATGGTACAGTTTGATCATGTTCACATGGCAGAGCTGTCTGGTTTTCCTACATTCAGGTGTTTTCACTATGTAGTTAAGGTCATTGTCTTGGCTTAAGAATGTATCAGACAAATCAATGTGCTTTTCGGCTTCTAAGTTCTTGCTCATAGCTCTGGTCACTGCACACGAAAGAAAAATATCAGGGAAGTCTTCTTCAGTCTTCTCTGTATCTGCCCACATCTTAGGTTTCTCCATGACTTTCGGCTCAGGCAGGACCGTTCCGCCAGCAAGATCATTTCCAATCAGTAAATGGACCCCATGTACAGGAAGGGAAGGTCTGACGCCCACCACAACCGAACCTGTCTCATAGCTTGACTTCAGGTGAATAGAATGGAGTGGAATGCTGATGCTACCACCTTCAATCCCTTGCATCAGAATGTTGACTCTTGTGTATGTTTTGCCTGACAGAGGCAAGATTACTTCGAGTAACAAGGTTTGTGAACTGCCAGTGTCTCAGTATTTTGATGGTCTCATGTCAGATCCTCCTGCAGATAGACATACAAATGCATCTGAAACAAAAGGCTTATATATGGCCTCAATGGTCCCTTCCTGAGTTACCTCTGTGAGGGATCTTGGAGTGAGGGTGTTAACTAAGGCGCTTGCTGTTTGGTCTTTGTTCCTTTTCTGAAGGATCCAACAGTTACTAATTAAATGTCCCCTCTTCTTACAGTGAGCACACACTACTGGGTTGAATTTATATCACAGATCTTATTGGATTAGTTTGATGAGGGATTCACCTGACCATCCTTGTGGTTTAAGGATGTATTCTCTGGACTGGCTTTGATTTCCCTTGAAGTACTGTCTTTTCAGGGGAGATCTAGAACTAAAATGTTTAAACGTGTTCTTGTGAGTGAGAGCACAGTCGTCCGCAAACTCAGCTGCATGGTGAAGTGTAGTGACTTTCTGTTCATCCAAATGAATCTGAAGGTCAGTGAATAGACCTCTTTTAAATTCTTCAATGAGCATGAGTTGTCTGAATTCCTGAAAGTTCTTTCCCACTTCTTTTGAATCACAACACCTGTCAAAAAGTGTCTCCTTTTCTCTGGCAAACTCCACATATATCTGACCCTCTTGTTTTTTCAGGTTTCTGAACTTCTGTCTGGAGGCCTCAGGAACCAGCTCATAGGCTTTCAAAATAGCTGCTCTGACAATTTTGTAGTCTGCCCTATTCTCCACTGATAAGGCAGAATAAACCTCCTGGGCATGACCCACCAGCTTACTTTGTAGTAACATGGTCCAATATGACTCCGGCCAATTCAGGTTTGCAGCCATCTTCTCAAAATGGAGAAAGTATCTGTCCACCTCGTTCTCACGAAACAGTGGTACCAGCCTTACAAACTTGGTAACATCAAAGTCTGCATTTGAAGTTGTGATCTTTTAATGTGGTGTGCTTCCTTTTCCAGCTCCTTCAGTTTTAGCTCATGTTCACGGATCTCTCTCCTTTCATCAGCTTCTTGTTGTCTTAACCTAAATTGATATTCAAGTTCTAGTCTTTTCAGGGAAATCACATCACCAGGTGTTTCCAGTGCCTTTAAGGCATCTTTTGGTAAAATATCTTCTTCCACCAGATATCCCAGAATAACTTGGGTAATCTCTGCCTTCCGCATAATTGTTTTGATGTCCAGCTCATAATGATGACCAAACTCCAACAATTCATTCTTTCTCAAACCTTTGATCGCATCAACAGATGGATTCTTTTCAAACTCCACTAAAAACTCTGACAATTTAAAGCCATATTTTCTGCTTGCTGGTTTCACAATAGCAACACAACAGAAAAATATAAGAGTTTATCTCTGCCAAACACTCAAAAAAATATTTCATATCCCAGACAAGCCCCCAATTCTGTTACGATGCATACCCCTTAAAGGAACTACATTATGCAACAGCAAGAGTGAAACCAACAAACAACAAACATTAATGACTTTGACTTCCAAAAAATATATTATTACAATCCTATCACGGACAGTTAATACAGTTAGATCAGGATATATGTTACTCACAGCTAACTAAACTCAATCGAACACTGCAATGCAATAAATAGAGTAGCGAATACAAAAACTTATCTGAAGTTGTGGACAGTCAAAGCTGCTCTGGATATGGTCCTTCTGGTTGGTTGAGAAATCTGTTGTCTTCTGTCTTATTTCGAATGTCCAGTTACACATACTGCTTGATATTCACTTGCAGGTTAACAGTTCTTCTTCCAAGAAAGGGTTTGGTAGGTCTTCTTATATAGAGGATCATTTTCATGACAATGGATGTAGCTGGACAGAGGTCAGCTTACCTGGTCAACATATACAAAAGTGTTATTGACAAGACAATGGACATAGCCAGACAGAGGTCAGCTTACCTGGTCAACATATACAAAAGTGTTATTGACAAGACAATGGACATAGCCAGACAGAGGTCAGCTTACCTGGTCAACAGCTACAAAAGTGTTATTGACAGGACAATGGACATAGCCAGACAGAGGTCAGCTTACCTGGTCAACAGCTACAAAAGTGTTATTGACAGGACAATGGACATAGCCAGACAGAGGTCAGCTTACCTGGTCAACAGCTACAAAAGTGTTATTGACAGGACAATGGACATAGCCAGACAGAGGTCAGCTTACCTGGTCAACATCTACAAAAGTGTTATTGACAGGACAATGGACATAGCCAGACAGAGGTCAGTGTACTGGGGTCAACATCTATAAAGTGTTATTGACAGGACAATGAACAGAGGTCAGTGTACCTGATCAACATTTATAAAAGATCACTGACCCGATGATGGATGATGACCAGACCTGGCCTCCCAGTGTCCAGGCACCACAATAACAGAGTCCCAACAGAATTTCTTATCACTCACAGACAAACCAGTTTCATGATAAAAATAAATTTTAAAAAAAATCACATGCATCCAGGGCTGGTAACACAAGAAAAACTGATTATTTAATACCAGGGCTTCTAGGGATGGGAGAGGGGTGCTTGGGTGCACTCATTATTTATCACAGCTCAATATGTCTGAAATTATTAAAGAAAATTTTTTCTCGTTGAAACCAAACAAAAATCAGCCTTTTTCGTGCTATTTTAACCATCTTTCCATCTGATGGAGTTATGAAGTAATTCACAAGAGAGAGATTTTCTTGGCTTACATCAGGTATAAACATTTTTCAAATGGTCTGGACTTTGGTGTTCCTGCAATGATTCCTCTCACTTCACCACCGCTGATGGAGAGCAGCATGTTAAGTGCCCTGACTTTGGGGGGGAAAACAAGCAGAATTCCTCTTGATTAAAGGTATACACAGCCTGATGATGAGGTTGTCGCATCTTTCTTCCCATGTTTCCTTGACACAATGAACCAGATGTGGCTGAAACCAAACCACGTGCACAAGTTCACACCAAAGCCCTGCTACTCGTGTCCAGTTTATAAGACTAGCGCCAGGCGTGGAACGTTATCCACCACCGGTCACTCAACCAACTTCGTTCTTTTAATCGAACTGCCATCGGATAAGCCTCAGAACCACTGGATTAACCGTGGGGTGGCCTCACTCTGTCAACTAGATGACTAAACCCTGCAAGTTTAGAACAGACAACTGCTATTTTGAAACGAGATGTTTTTTTAATCATTCAAATTTAGGTTTTGTGGTGGTTTTAATATTTACTAAAGTGTTTTATTTCTGAATGTGTGTTCCAGCATATAAAAGACAAGTATCAAGGAAAGATAACCCACCTGTTTTTAAGCTAATTTAATGTTTTATACAAACGATTTATCAAAACATACTTATTTTCCCTCGATGGTTCAGAATTGAACCAGTTGTTGAGAAATACACTTTAGGTAAAAGGCCAAAATCAAATTTCAATAAAGAAACCCCCATGCATTTCTTATTTATTTTTTTAAATTGAATTAATTACTTTAATTTTTCCAATGGTTTTCAATTTTCCCCAAAGAAAGAAGTCCATGTAATGGGACCTTTGTTTGGATTCCCCAAAATGTTGGAAGAATATTTTATTCAACAGACCCTAGTCTAGTGATGGAATGAAGAAATTATGTAGCATCTTCATGTTGTATAGCTATGGTGTTCTTCTTAAAACAAAAACAAACCAACAATGTCTGATGCACTGTTAACAAGATTTGAGTTATTCTCATGTTTTCTCAGTTTATGTGGGTACTCCAAATTTGGAAGTTAGGTCTGTTAACCCTAATTTTGAAATAGTAACAGGGCATACATAAAGTTCTTACTATTTCAGAGTAATGGCAAAATTCAGTCTTTGAACGAAGTAGCTGATAATTTTCATTGATGAGAATTATTAACAAATCAGTAATATCTAATGTGGTAAGTGTGTCCATCTAAGAAATAAATGGTTATTTGTTGCCTGTGAATTACGAAATGTCAAAATTCTAGAAATAGGGTAAATTTTGTAGTGAACAAATGTGTGCAGAGTTTTTAAAACCTTGCAGATATCTGCATTCATTAATGGCCAAAAATGGATTTCCCTCTTCTGATGCAGTGAGTTTGATTTTAAATACCTTTTTTTGTTGTTGTCGTCGTTTTTTGTGCTATAATAACCAGTCCAATCATTTAAGGAAAGCATTTACTTGGATGTCTTCCTGAGTATATGATGATTGAGTAGCTGGTTGCTTATTTAAATTCAAATGTGCCATCATCTTCTCATCGTTTTGTCCATTAGATGAACATGAAATAGATGTATCAGAGAAAAGGTGACAATTAAACAAACCGTCGTCATAGAGAACGTTTATCTGATGGTCAGTGTTTAGTCTGGTTAACCCAACTAACACGTCGTTAGTTAACAGGTAAATCTATGTCAAGTTGGCTTATGAGGAAGCATGCATGCTGTAATCTAAATCCTCCAGGCAGACATTTACTTACTAGGTGACAATTACTGAGAAAATGACCTATCAGTTATAACTAAGATTACAATAGCCATGGTATAACAAAACTTTATCCCAAGTTCCCCATCTACCGAGTTTATGAATGCCACCGTTTCACGCAGATCATAACTAAACAGAAGTTCACACCGATTTAAATAAATGTCAATTAGTTTAAAAATCTAAACAAAATAATAACGGGCTTTCGAGGCAAAGTAAACTATGAACAAAGACTTTAAAAGACTAAATTGGTGGGTAAACATTTTTCTTTATAGTATGCCGGAGATATAAGAAAGAGAGACCCCCAACGTGTGTGCTCGTTATATATACCATGGACATTCAACTGGTATCTGGCCGAGTTTCGTTTGAATGTTTCTAGTAACAGTAATAAACAAGCTTTACTTTCTTATGAGTGAGAGTGGCAGTGGTAAGCATCAGCATCCAAACTTTAGCTAGTCACTTAGTTCATCATGTGCACGAATGGCCACCCATCCTATAGTAAATTTAGATCTCTCTTCACATGACACCATTTGTGATGGAAGCTTGGTTTAATATTTCCCATACTCGCCAACTTTCCAAAATTTTCATGGGGGAGACTTTGGCAATCCAAGTCGCAAAGCGCTTGAAGATGCAAACAAAGAGCAAAGAAAATGTAAACACACATGATTGCTTTCAGAAAACCACCTCTTGTACAGATGTATGGAAGTTTTACTTAATGACACTTGCAAACAAATGCACCGGGAAATACATGCACTAGATCTGGAACATGCATTTTCAGGTGAAAGTTAACTTAACTCCACAGCACATATAAAATTAAATTGACCAGAGTATTGTTACAATACAACAATGTACGTACAATACAGTGCTCGGCATTCCGACCAGAAACAAAACATCTATGATCTATTAATGCACGATAAATATCTTTGACAAATGACTTGTCAGTTTACAAACAAACACAAGTGAAAATAGCGACAGAAAATATGTTGGAATACCAGCATCGATAATATACATATAAGCGACATTTACTACAAAAAATAAAGTTTCTGTCTTACCTTGCAAAGTGCACTTGTCTGGGATGTTGAGCATTTTCTAAGCCAAGGAAAATCTTTCTCCAATGCTGACTGGTATTTTGTTTCATGTTTTTGCGGGGCCGGTGATGCAAGTGAGAGTTACCACAGAGGCCTGTGATGCAACTGGGAATGCTTGCCATGAGGAACAAGACTGTGGAATGGCAGGTGGCTACAAGATCAAATGGCGGATGACGATAGCATGAGCCATACACAATGGGACGATGGGTTTGCTGATTTCTGATTGGTCAAAATATGAAACTCACAAAATGTCGACTATGGCTGACAATAAATCGGGTTGCTTTCACATTTTATAGGGAGGGTTCTTAAAAGTCGGGAGAAATGGGTCTTTTTTATGAAAAAAAGCAGAAGGGCAGGAGACTGATTAAAAATCGGGAGACTCCTACCAAAATCAGGAGAGTTAGCCAGTATGATTTCATTTTTCCTTTGTCTGAACTGTGTTGATAGTGATGGGAGTGCTTCACTACGAGAGAATGGTTTTTGTATTTCCTGTAATGGAATAGGTTAGGTTTAGTTACAGTATGTAGAGAGGAGGAAAGTGAGGATCTACTGTATACAATGATGGTTTTTGTGATACGAGAATCCAAATTTTTACTACTGTGTCATAAGTGCAATAATGCGAAAGCTAATATTTTAAAGAGGAGGAGACATCTTTAAACTCCTATAATTTCAGAATTTCCTTAGGATAAGGACTTCATGTTAGGCATTTGATCTATATGCAAAAAAAAAGAAGAGGGGAGAAATAGATCCAACTGTAAAATGTGAATTTTCTGTATGAGAATTTCAATATGCAGCACTAGCTTTTTAAAACTAAAAACAAATGTAACAACAAGAGACAGGTCCAAGAGCAGCGGAACATTTTAATAGTGTTATTGCACTGTCTGTGTGCTCCAAATAATGTGATAGCAGGAAGCGTTTTTATAGTAATGTATCTCTGGCTAGTCTTCAGATTTAATTAGCGAATGCACACGCTTTACTCAGTTTACAGTACTACTAGAAGGATCCCATAGATCTCATCCTGTAATTGGGGTCTCAAAAGGAAACCTGGCTGATAAAGCATCGCCATATAAGGTACTCAGTTGTTTCATTCTCACGTCCCTAGTGAACAGCATGGAATGCAATTTTTTTTTAAAAATTGTTCAAGTGAACTAAAAAAAGGGGGGGCTATTATGACACATACAGGGTTTGTAAGGTAAACATTACACATCAAACAAACATCTAGATTGATTAACCCTAACCTGACAACAATCTCCTTTACTCGTCAGTGAACTTGTTTACATTTTACCTGTTGTGACAGTTCTCGTTCTGCGGAATGCAGAACTGAGTTGTTGTTGTTGCAGCAGCTGGGCCTTGTTCATCAATGATCATACAATTAGAATAAATCAATGGCCACCCTCGTTAACAGTTCTATTAGAGGAAACCTGATGTCTAGTTTCGCAAGAAACCCAGCCAAACTGTAACCCTGACCCCTTACCAACTGTAGATAGCTAAACAGACGTGTGCTTGCCCAGATGCTTGAAGACCTTCGAATTTTTGATATTTGTCATATTTAAAGGACAAAAAAAAAAAAAAACACAATCCAGAAATCAAGGGCTTCACAGATCAAAAGGCAGTAACTTTGATCATGGAAACTTCAAAACAGGAAAAAACTGAGTGTAAAGTTTAGTTTTATAAAGTACAAAATGCTGGAAACTATGCAAATAAAGCGTATCAGTTAAATGATTCTATTTCTGGAAGTCTGTAGAATTTGTTTATTACAATACATTCCATTTAAAGAAAAAATGCAACATTATAAGTTTGTTCTCCAGTTTGTGACAATTTCAAGCTTGCAATGTTTACCTAACTTAGAATTCTTAATTTTGGCCTCCGTTTCAGGGACCATCTCGTGTTGCTAAATTCAGTGTTTCAGTGTTTACCTATTGGCTAATGTTACAATTTTCAGAAGGATCCAGAGAGAACTGACAAAAAATGTACTTAGTGCTTGCGAGTGAGAAATAATAAGTTTAGTTTTCGAGTAGCCTTCTCCCCGCCCAACTACCAAGTTATGTTCAACTTAACGACTGGAACACGTTCAATTGTCCATTAGTATCAGCTGTTGCTTGTTTTCTTCCCTGATATGCTTAAAGCAGAACAGTGCAGAAAACAGGTCGTCTGTCAAGCTGTTTTTTATACGGCAGCAGACATTATTCAACATGGAAGCTGTGATACGCGCCTCTCAAATTATTCTTGTCAGCATCCGCATCTTAAAAAGTGTTTATTACTTTAGTGTGTGCTTTTGTGAGATCATCATATTTATTCATCTCTAAAGTTGGTGTGCCTGTTTACCAATTCAAGCCAATAAACACTTTCAGATTACAACCCCCAACAAATAAAAGTGTAAAAAATTTAATATTCGACTTTGTTCTTTACTCCATCTTTTACAGGTTTTCCTCAATCAAGATGGCAGCTTTATCGCTGGTTCTTGTTAATTCTTTCAAAGCATTTTGATACATTTTAAACCTGATAGGTAAAAACAGACCGGATGACTGGCAGTGCGATGTATTTAGATGCCAAGGCTATGATGGAAAGTAGACAATCTATATTAGTTACCCTAACAGCAAAATAGTAAGGTTTAAAAACCAGAGAGCCAGCACTAGAAATGGCCATGCTTTTATTAGCATTGTAAAGAATGTAAGATGTAAATGTCACGTGAATGTGCTATTTTAAAAATCATTTGAGGTGTCTTGCCTTGACCAGGATAATGGTAAGAGAGAGAGAGAGTTAAATAAAAGCAACGATTTAAAGGGGATTGCGGGCCAAGTTGCAGGTGTGACGCGCTGCATTCCCAGGTACTGTGGGATAAGGCACAACAAAACCTTCCTTTTGGTGAACTAACAAAAGAAACCAACAGACCTACTGGCTGAGATCAGGAGAAGCAAGAAAGAGACTGGACTGATCTACGAAGATGGGGATAGAGGGACACAGTGAGAGTGAAGGTTTGAAGACGACAAGAGACACATCAAACACACATACACCCCCCCACACTACCCACCCATTGCTTCCTGGTTTGTTTATTTTTTTTTTTGGAAACTTTGTACTTAAAAAAAGAAGAAAAAAAAATCCTCACCTGTATCATTATTTTCAAGGGTAATTTCAGAAAAATTAAACTTCTACTAACCCGAGAACATGAATTAGCAATGCTACTGTTCTCCAGCCAAGAACTCTGCATGTGTCGTAGTTCTGCACAACGCTGTAATGGCGGCACTAAAGTCGGTTCTGACAACGTCACCTTCTATACTCTCACTTTAAAGAGAGCTCGAAACCACAAGATGGTTCTATCCAAACATACGAGTATGAGAATGTTTGGTTATTTCTCATACGCTGCTGACAATTTTCAGTTAATATCCTTAAGAATTCCTGTATGAATCTGTTTTATAGAACATTTTTTTTAAAAAAAACTTATTCTTTAGGCATCATGGAAAATATGCAGCAGCACTCACAAGAAACGATGTTGCATCCCACCTATTTCTAATTCAAGAGCCGATACACCTTGATAAAAAGTCATCCATGTTATATTCACAGAGGACTCAACCTAAGAGTTACAATAAAGAACCATTCATACAGCAAACATCTTTAAATATCGTGCTATGGTGATAGAGGAAAGCATTTGGTTTTCCTACTTATATCACCAGCATAACCCTGTCCCTCTGCATAACATTCATTTCAAATTACAAAGATGGATCCTGTCTCTGAGTACGACAAAAGATTTTTCTAGGCATATCCAGGTTATCCCCAATCACAGAGATTTCTAGAGGGCATTCTTCTGTTGTAGAGACAGCTGAATGACAGATTAGACCGTGTATTTTCGCATCAGCCCTTCAGTGTTCTTGGTACTGAACAAAAATAAACTACAGTAGGGTAAAATTGGAAATACAACCACCACCCATTGTTCTTTACTAATACGGTAAACAGTTTGAAACGTTTAAGCATTATCAATTAAGGCTTCTTTATGGTGGACAGGAGTTTAAAAGTCACACACCTTAAATTATTTTTAAAGCCCAGGCAAATTTAAGATGTATACACACAGGGGTGGATGCCTAGTACAGTAAAACTATCAAGTACAATTTAACGTTTTAAATTTTAGAAGACGTAATCATCTAAAATGATCTCCCACCCTCCCCCGTTTTGCTATAATTTTATTACAAATAGTTATCATGTTTATGGTTGTGATTATTCAACTAAATTTATTTTGTAGAGAGTTGATATTCACTTCATCAGGAGATAAGAGTAATGCTTGCTCACACACCACTGATAATGGGCAGGTCAAAAGCCTTTCAACGTACAGCGGTGACGTTTCCAACCAACCAACCAACAAGACTGTCCAACAGTAAATCAGACTTGGCAGGCTGCAGGCAGAATTGGTTCTGACTTATTTCGTTTTCCAAGAGCGCACGTAATCGGTGGATCTCTACCAGGAAGTTAGGAGGTGCTGGGCAAACAAGGCGTCATCCAAAACAAATATTTTTGCTCCTTGACCTCAGAAGATAATCTTGTTAAATGACTTACTAATATACCTGACAATGACTCACGAAGGGGGTATAAAACTGCAAGCAAAATGGTGACTCAGCTTTGTTGCTGCCTGTCATAAACACTTTGATGTTACTTAAATCAGAGAAAGTGTGCTAGGGCGTGAACACCTGAACATCCTTAACAAACAGGTAAGTTTTGTAAAATGTCATCAGGTCATTCATCTTTGCATAACCGATGCTGTTCACAAATATTTGAAAGCCGGCATAAGCTTGCGCATGACACTGTGCGCTAATCTGTCATTCTTCCTTCATCAAAGTCTATTGTTTTATCTTGCGTGTGTTCCAGAAAATAAGTAATCAGCTACACTGGAACAAGTGGCAGTTTTATGCCAGTGAAGGGAGAGTTTTTTTAAATTTAAACTCACCAGGATTTTTTAATCTTATCCACTATGGCAAACTGGCAGGTGTGGATTGCTCTGCTGACTTGGATTGGCCCACACTTACGCATGCAGTTCGCAGGTGAGTCCCATATAATACTACTGAACAGAAGAAAGATTCCTTGATTCAGATACGTTTTGTTTTACCTGCTGCCACTGCTATTTCTTTTCCTTCTTTTCTAAATCCATGTACAATGAATACTCGATAACAGAGCTGAACAGCTTTTAATCCTTTGAGGTATAAATCATCACAGATTCTGTGGTCAAGTGCAGATGATTTATCACAGCTACCAAACGGTGCATGGGAATGGTACCCTGACTCCCCCATTACCCACACAGATGATACTGTTTTACCAGGTCATACCTCGTGACGGATTACCCTTCATTAGCAAGTCAGGGTAGAATATAAGATTAAAATAAGAACTAATTCAAATTCTCCCCTATGTAGCAATTTTAAAGTCATATAATTTCAATAAAATCACTAAATAGGTGGTGATGATGCTCAGGGCCCAAGCAGCAATTGAACTTACTATGACGAGTTAAGCCACTTTATCAGAATTCTAATTTTTGTCTGCTTTAAAACTGACGTGACCATTTTGGTGTTGTGTGAGACAAGGGATAAGTGTCCCTGCCTCAGTAGCAACATCTGCTAACTCCCCACCTGACATGCATTACAGCTTGAGGGTTGTAAACAACCAACTACAGGAAGCAATGTTAAGATCACACCCAGCATGCATGTGTAACTTCCTGCAGAATCATTTATAAATGGCCAATGGGTCAAATACAATGGGGAGAGAGAAAGTGCAAAGTACATACTGATTTTTCTCTTGGCAGTCGAGACAAATCCACACCTGACTTCTCCTGAGGCTCAGCCAACTGTAATAGCCAAACTGTCTAACGGTTTTACAGGAGAGAGAGAGAGAGGTGGTTTTCTCACGGAGCAACCAACTACAACAAAAAAGGAAAGATAGATAAATGAAGTAAACAGCAAATTTTTAAAGGAAAGGAATCCAATTGCTCTCTTGAATAAACTTAGTAATTCTTTCATTTAGATACAATGGAACATCCTTTAAGTTCTATGAACAAATACTTCCGCTACTCAACTACGAATATCCAATTAACCCTCCATATACCACACCCCAGCCTAGAAGCACCAGCCAGTGTTTGTGCTGAAATGGCTGTATATTTAATTAATACATTCGTAATGCGAAACACCTGAGATTGGAGCGATATTACAAAAGATAATGTTAATGAGGAAAGTACTGTCACAGCCCCTAAGGCTTAACCTGTGCTGAGTAATACAGATTTGAATAGTAGCAGTGCAAAGGGTTAATAATATAATAATCCACACAAATGTCAATTCTACATGTCTATATTATAAACTGAATGGAATTTAAATCAATTAATTAATGTTTTTAATAATATATCATATAAAAACCATACAAAACAAAAACTGACATTTTGATGAAATCGAAAATAAGATTAACATCAGAAATTAATTTCATTCAGGTAGCACCCACCTGGAAAAGTATAAACAGAGATACCTATACGTACGTAGCTTATCATCTTAAGATTTCACTTTATTCAGATAATACAATTATTTAAATAATAAAGTTCAGAAGAGTTGTGATTACTGATGTATCTAAGATACTGCACGGAACAGGTGGAGTACCTCACAGCTTAGTTCTTGAACCTACCTCATGGTACAGATGATAGCAACGCGATTAGCAACACATTTTACTCACCTGGTTCGGCCTACGTTTGTTTCCATGGTGATAATAGATGAGTTTGAAATGCTGTCTGGGAAAGAATACATCAGATTAGATGGGTTTTCCAGTACTAATTGCACATGAAATTCAACTAAAGAGAGCACAAGAATAAGGGTTAATACAGATTATTTCTTATTGACCACATTATCGCCCATTCAGATCGAGGTGGCAAACAACTAGGGTGTTTTCACAGGCAGGATGGACACAAACATTTTCTACAAGGAGACTATACAAGTTCTAAAACTCCTCGCTCCCCACCTCTAACATAAGGGGGGAGGGGCAGATACAACTACAGCGAATCTGTTCCAGCCACACATTTCGCACGAATGCCCCTCCTTGTTGACAAATCTGAGAAGCAACCCTACAGAATTAACTATTATACGCTGTTTTCTCACACAAACCCTAATTTACCCAAGGTTCTTGCCTGTGCCCCCCATTTAGAAATTTGCTAACAAAAAGAAACTCCCAGTGGTAAACAGAAAACCCACTGAGACCTGATTAGTCTAAGCGACATGGATGTACCTAACTTTATGCAGGGAGAGAGAGAGAGAGAGAGGATGGAGAGAGATGAAGAAAGAGGGGATGAGAGAGAATAGATGGAGACAGAGATGGAGAGAGATGAAGAAAGAGGGGATGAGAGAGAATAGATGGAGACAGAGATGGAGAGAGATGAAGAAAAAGGGGATGGAGAGAGATGAAGAGGGGATGAGAGAGAGAGATGGAGAGAGATGAAGAAAGAGGGGATGAGAGAGAGAGGATGGAGAGAGATGAAGAAAGAGGGGATGAGAGAGAGAGAGAGATGGAGAGAGATGAAGAAAGAGGGGATGAGAGAGAGAGATGGAGAGAGATGAAGAGGGGATGAGAGAGAGGATGGAGAGAGATGAGAAAGAGGGGATGGAGAGAGAGGATGGAGAGAGATGAAGAAAGAGGGGATGAGAGAGAATAGATGGAGACAGAGAGAAAATCCCAAAAGTTAGCTAAATGTTTAGTTAATATTAATTTTTTTTAATAATTAAAAGCACCCGATAAAGTTTCATAAACCAAAAGCTGATGGTGTTCTAACTCAAACCATATTATTTAAAGATGAACCAACATGAAAAACACGAGTTTCAAAAAATTCAATGGCATGGGAAAATAATAGACCCTTGAAGCACCTTAACATGGACACGAGTCATTACCATAACCCCTCTTTTTTGAAATTATTACTTAGATTAAATGTGGTTCCTCAACACCCTATTAGAATATTTTAGTGCATTGCTTTAACATTAATAAATATGCATAACAAATATATATATATTTTTTTAAGATAAAAAAATACAAGTACTACAATGAGTTTCAGTCATCAGAATGTTAAAGTGTCTGCAGTTCTGATGCCAGGCCCATCTGCGTGTGGAGACCTGAAGCAACTCTACTTCCACTCTTGCTTCTCTCACGTCTAACCCTATATGGCTTTATTTGTGTCATCCACTGTAATTATTTACTATTGTTGTTGTTTCCGTTTCTTAACAGAGTCTGCTCCTAACTGCAGAATAGGAAATGGTATCATCACATTAGATGAAAACGTTGAAAAAGGTAAGACTTTCCTCGCAGAACCAATACGGGCAGCCAAAGAATTTGTCATTGCAATCTATGTGGCATTCACGTGTAGTTGGAAAGAATCCCAGCAGAATACAGTTCCAGCTAACAGACATCAACTCCAACAACAGGAAGGTCGGGATTAGAAGATTTATCTTTTAGCAGTCGAGTCATTAAAGTTTAGAATGCCTAGATAAGGGCAGAAAGTTGATGACGCTATTCACAGAAAGTATAGGGTTAACACACACACATATTTTACATCACCTTATTGGCAGTAACAGAACTAGCTAATTAATCTGTTGTTGTTGTCCAAACTAACCCACTTATTACTAGTAAATACAAGATAGGAGGGGAAAAAAGTCTATCGTTGGTTGACATAGTGTTTATGGAAATCGGAGGGTTACCTTACTCGTTTCCCATCATCTTATTGGTTATAACATTGGTTTATCAGATCAAAGCCCACAAGGGAAACAACCCTGGTAAGGAAGTGTTGCCAATCTCAGATCACTTTCAACTTTGATGGGAAAATCCCTACTGGAATGCTTCATTTTCTCTCCCTTTTTTTGACGTAGGAGAAAACCAAAAAACATACACAGCCAGCAAAATTGAAGCCATCCTGTCCAAGGATCAGATTCAGGCCCATGACCTTAGTCCAGTAGATAAACCCTCCACCCACACTAAACTATCCCTTGTTCATTAGTTAGTTGCTGCTGCTGCTAACATGATGCAAAATTCCTGCGTTAACCCTCCAATTTCTGTGAAAATTTTATCATGCCGCTTGTGGGTTTAACCCTTTGAGTTCAGCAGGCAACAATTGAGGGGAAAATCCAAGGAAAGACAACCCGAGTTTATTTGTTGTTGCTGGAAAGGAACTTTTATTTTGAAAATTCTTGTTCGAAATTGAAAAATTATTTATAGTAACAGCATTATCTCTCCCTCTTTTGTTTTTTGTCCCCTCCAAGAGTTTTACTTTAACATATATGGCATTAACCACAATGCAAATGGCTCAGGATGGGGAGGGGACAAAGGCTCTTCCATTAGGTTCCTCTCATGGGCTAAAACCAACAATGAAGTATGGCGCTGAGTTTTCCAAGGGCATATTTAACTGGGTCTTTGGTTCGTAAAGGACCCAGAAGTAGATGAAATGCAATGCTGATGCACACAGCACGGGCACTTCCTCCGTTTCTTCTTTGCAGGCACCGTGCTCCTGTCAATGGCTACCAGTCCTGGGTCATATGTTCAGCTTAAACAGCAAGAACTCGCTGGGTACCTGCTAACTGAAAATTTCCACAACTATTCGAACCTCATCAACAACGTGACATTGGATTTGGAGGATATTGGACCAAAACTGGTAAGAAAACAAAAACACAAACACATACAAAAACAGCAGAAAGAGAAATTCTGGAAATTTCTGGAATTTAGAGCTATAAAGTAAAACGATGGCAGAAGTCAGGGTTGGTTGGTAAACTGAACAAAGAGAGTGGGTACAGATGCTAGACTATTTCCACATGCAATGGTAGTCATAACTGTGGACTTACCAGTAAAATGGTTAATCAGCCTAATGATGGTGATATTTCATTGAAAGTAGTGTCGTGTGATAAAATTTCGAATATAAACTCTTTCCTCGCACACTTGGATTTTCTAGGCCATGTGTATTTCTTCCTTAAACTATGCAGTGATGTCTGCACCCATCAAAGGAACTTCTGCGTCGATCTTCTAAACCAGGCAGAGAAGAACAGCGTGCTATTAATGGTCAGCCACATGCCGGTCACATGTTTGCTACACGTATGGAATATTTCCTTTGTTTGCATCACACATGCATCTGCAGTTATTTGGGCATAGATGCTAAGAAAGGCTTCCATGATGTTTAGCCAAGTTATTGCTACATTGGTAACTTCAGCATCTGCCAATAATGAGAAGTTTCAGCTCTTAACCCTCCATGTATACTGCATCATATATATTTCACCTTACTTATATCACCTGGAGCACATTTTCATCCCAAGATGCACTAGTTTTAGTGTTGAACTGACTACATGATGGTACCCCAAAGGATCATGCTCAAGGTGTTCCTGGAAACTTCCATCATCTAATACAAGCTAAATGGAACGGTTTCTGACCAAGGGAAGTTGTTTGAAACCTACAGCAGCCATACCTATCATGTTGACCAAAACACACAAGCAATTTGATCAGGTGGAGCCGCAGAAGCAGAGAATACTAGAGAGAACCCCTCCCCCCAATGTGGAAAGTAACTTCAGTTGAGAAGAATTCATCACTGTCACTGATCAACCACAACGATACCAGCAATGCCAATCTAAAAATGATTTTAAAAACCAAAATTTGAGCCATTTTGAAGCGGTCAGCAACAGCCCAAGTGTGTCCAGTAAACCAGATGTTTTAAGATAAACAACATGGATTGTTTAAAGCGGTGACTGGCTGCTTTGAGAATGCGGAAGTGCAGCAACATGATATTTACTGGGCATGAAACATGGCCTGCAGTCCACTCTCCCGAACTCACAAATTAACATTCTTATTACTGGCAAACCATTCCAATGGCAGGTGTCGAGGGGAGAGAGGCAAACAGACAACAGATGAGCACTTTTGTCTGTCTTGGGTGATCAAATGCGGTTACTATTGGCATGGCTTGTTTTGTACAGCTAGCTGTTCACCATCCAAGTTTGGAAAATGTTAATAAGGTCCCTTTTTTCCCTGTACACTTAACCCTAACCTTAAGAGTGCGCACACACACACACACACACACATACAAAATTTTATACAAAAGAACTGACAATTCTATTCCGCCACATTCATTTGATAGCAAGGGTACAGCAGGTAAACTGGCACTAAACAAACTCTGCTAAACTGATATCCTTTAGTTAGTGAGGTAACCAAACTGGTGACGCACATTCGAGTTTGGTTTGAACAAAAGTTGAAATCATTTTCTTTAGAAAATCTACTCGGTAATAGATAATAAAAATATATATATATATATAATATATATATATATATATACATAGATTTAAGAATTTAAAAGAAATTAAATGCACACCTGAATATCGAATGCACCTTAAAGCAAGAATTACACACAAGCATTTTCTGAAAACCACGTGGAATCGCCCAGTAACATTGACCTTATTTTTTTAATCTGAATCCTTGACTTCAAAAATGGGGAAAATTATATAGCCCATACACAACAGCCACCACACAAGATTGTTACTTCCATCTTTCTTGCGGACTTGCCGAGGAAAGTTGAAAGATAGCCTCTGTTTGGGTGCCGATTACATCGCAGATGCCAGTTTCTGAAAAGTCACCCTAATGATCCTGACTCTGCCACTAAATCAAACAGCTGCGGCTTAACAACAATTGCCCGCTGGACATTCAACAGACAGTCATTTGCCCCGCCCCTTTCATCGCATACTTTTGCAATTACTGGATATGGGATGAAAAAATGGAAACGACATCAGTGAAAAAGCTGATGCAATGCACAAGTAACATCGAAGAATAAGATAACCAATTCCAGAAAAGAATTCACCAAAAAAAAAAAAAAAAAGCAAAAAATATCTACAGTATCATCCATGCATTGGCCAAGGAGAAAGCCACCTGGCTGACTCAGGTCAACATTCTCACCTCACCAAGAGCAATACGAACAGAAGCCAACAAGTGCACTGACCAGCTGACAGGATTTCAACAAATAAATGTCTCAGACCGCATATGTGGTCTACCCCATGTTATTTACAAACTAACAAAATTGTCATTATAACTGATTTTATCCAACAAGTTCAACACCTTGACTCCTTTGCCACTTGATCGTGTATCTGCATCCATTTTGCTTCGCCGTTTGGCCGTCTCGTGTTTCATTTGATCCCTTTTTTGATTGCATCAGTTGATATTATCTCTGTTTACTTGCAATGGCTTTTCTTTTTTAAAATCTGTTTGCTTGCTTTGAATAGTAACGTGTTCTTTCTGAATTTTTTTGATGTACGCAAAAGATAATTTAGATAATAATAATAGTATAAAGAATTCTTATAGTGCACTCTTCCGAGGAAACAGGCTTGTGACACCAAACAGGCTATTTATTTGCTCAAAACACTTGTAGTAAAAACATGTATAGTGCTGGAATTATAGATGTTTTGTTAAAAAGGGTTTATATTAACGAAGATGATATTGGATATCAACCCATATTGCTCAACCTGTGCTCAGTAATACAGATTTGATGAGTAGTTAGGTTGGAAAGGGTTACGAGACCTTAATGCATCGATAAATCTTTGATCAATATATTCACTGACTTGCTGTTGCTGGAAATGACAGGAGCATTTTAAAACAGATTTTGTATACTTACAACAAACCACAACAGAATAAATTATTTCAAGCGTTTTGCCATCTCTGTCCTGACTAACGCCCTGTGACCAAAGGGTTTTACAAAGTTGTATGCTCTTTAAAATAGAGACAAAGCCAGTCTCGTTTGGTGTTATAGCTACCTGAATGCGGGCAACAATTACATCCTGACTTATGCAAGGGCAACCGGGAAAGAGAAGCGACTATTAATATAACTCCCAAATTGATTCGTATTATCACTATCAGCTAATCTTCCGAGTAATTTATTGAATTCACTATCAATCATACTGCTTAAAAAAAAATATTTTCTGGCGTTCAACCATGCCAGATTCATGGCTGATTTGTGATTATCTCTCCCCCCCCCCAAGAATTAGTAACTGCTTGTATCCCAAAACAATGTTCCTGACCATGTGCTTTTTGAAATCCTACAAAACATGCAAGATCACCAGGGTCAATATTTTGCATATCCAATCTTAGTTCTAATGGTCCTGGGAATTCCACTGTCAGATAATCTTCTGTATGAAGTTCAGCATCAACCTATCAGACACTGAGAGGACAATTCAAACATTATAAAGTGAAAGCAAATTTTTAACTTCAACTCACTTATGGCCAATCAATAGCTGGCACAAAATGTGCTAAATGGTGTCACCAGACAGCAATGGGCAAAAATGCCAGCATAGAAAGGGAGGCATGCCAGCAGCACCTCTCTTGACCTCACTTACACCACCTGGGTCAAGTCTGCTTCTCCCACATCAGTTTTCTCAGTTACCAATAACATCACAGAAATGACTGATGGATGGGTTCCATTGTGTCAAAAAGCTCACTGAAAAACCAATATGGCATTACTGCTGGTCTGCCCTTACAGTATTAAAAATATTCAGAACCACAAAAAAATAATTTTAGTACCTACACCAAATAAAGTCACATCGTTGATGAAAGATAAGAAGAAGAAACTGTAGTGCATGTCTTGGAATAACCCATCTTTTCCTCGCTTGCCTGACAGAAGTCAGAATATAAACTGGCAACTGAACAGTACTGTCTCCTCAACAACGATATTACGTAACAAATAGGAGAAGTAAATCGTGATGGCTAATCCTCATGTTTCACACCAGATGGCAGTACTATCATAACCTGGATGCAAACTCTAGTGTCATTTCAAAATCCGTTTAGGAAAGATGTATTAGTTAGTTCTTCTCTTCTTCAATCATTCCTCATACGAGTGTAACTTATTTCCATTTCAGAATAAAAACACTCTGCAGTTTAAACTCGCTTGTTTGGACAATCAATCTAAAGAAATAGGAGTGAGTAGAACTGTTTTATTTTGAATAGCATTTTCTTTTTGCAACACAAATTACTCTGATATCCTTTCCTTCTTGCTTTATATACATACATATATATATATATACATTGTATATTATACCTTTTAATATCTATATTCAGCTTTTAAAGATGACTGCAGACAAAGTCACGACATTCCCACTTCATCTTTTCATTAATACTGTTGGTTCTACATTGCATACAATGGAAACATTTTATCACATCAATAAAGGAACTCACTCAAACAGGATATCATGATTAACCCTTCAGCTGCAGTGATTGCAATCCCCAAACACCTGTTCCATGTGCACAAAAAAAAAAAAAACAAAAAAAATTTTTTTTTTTTTAATTTTGTTTCTTACAAAATTACTTTATTACAGTATACAGGTGCATCTCAAAAAATTAGAATATCGTGGAAGAGTTCAATATTTTTTGTCAGTTATTTCAGAAAGTGAAAATTGTATATATTCCAGACTCATTACATGTAAACTAAAATGTTTCAAGCATTTTTTCAATTTTAATTTTGATAATTATGGCTACAGGTAAAAAATAGAAAAAACGTATCTCAAAATATTAGAATATTCCATTTCGAGTTTGAGTAAATCACTATTTATGCAGTATAAATACCATGGATCTCTCGGTCTGGTTCAGTACACACAACCACAATCATGGGGAAGACTGCTGACTTGACAGTTGTCCAGAAGACATACTGACACCCTCCACAAGGAGGGTAAGCCACAGAAGGTCATTGCTGAAAGGGCTGGCTGTTCGCAGAGTGCTGTATCAAAGCATATTCATGGAAAGTTGACTGGAAGGGAAAAGTGTGGTAGGAAAAGGTGCACAAGCAAGAGGGATGACTGCAGCCTTGAACGGATTGTCAAGCAAAGCCGATTCGAGAACTTGGGAGAGCTTCACAAAGAATGGACTGAGGCTGGAGTCAGTTCATCAAGAGCCACCACGCGCAGATGTGTCCAGGAAATGGGCTACAAGTGTCGAGCCACTCCTGAACCAGAGACAACGTCAGAAGCGTCTTACCTGGGCTAAGGAGAAAAAGAACTGGACCGTTGCTCAGTGGTCCAAAGTCCTCTTTTCAGATGAAAGTAAATTTTGCATTTCATTTGGAAATTAAGGTCCCACAGTCTGGAGGAGGAGTGGAGAGGACCAGAATCCAAGTTGCTTGAAGTCCAGTGTGAAGTTTCCACAGTCAGTGATGATTTTGGGTGCCATGTCATCTGCTGGTGTTGGTCCACTGTCTTTTATCAAATCCAAAGTCAACATAGCCGTCTACCAGGAGATTTTAGAGCAGTTCATGCTTCCGTCTGCTGACAAGCTTTATGGAGATGCTGATTTCCTTATCCAGCAGGACTTGGCAGCTGCCCACAGTGCCAAAACTACTAGTAACTGGTTTGCTGACCATGGTATTACTGTGCTTGATTGGCCAGCCAATTCGCCTGACCTGAACCCCATAGAAAATCTATGGGGTATTGTCAAGAGGAAGATGAGAGACACCAGATCCAACAATACAGACGAGCTGAAGACCGCTATCAAAACAACCTGGGCTTCCATAACACCTCAACAGTGCCACAGGCTGGTCGCCTCCATATTGATGCAGTGATATTCTAGTTTTTTGAGATGCACCTGTGTATCACCAAAGTTATATTTTAGTGTCTAATATACTGCACACTTTCTTCTCTTTCTCTAGTACACCAAGCAAATCTGGCTAAACCCCAAAAGTGAATTTAAACCCCAATTTAGCAACAAAACAATCTACCTGAAAATCAATGAGGTAAGGTATAGAACTGGAGCCATGTTGTTAATTGATGCACTATTATATCAAGTTTACTTTGTTGTGTTCTCTCTAAATGTAAAAAAAACTGCCATCTTTCTTCATTTTTTTTTAATTTTTAAATCAAAATATATTAATTAAAAGAAAATTTCTTTAAATAACTAACATACCAAAGGTCAGGGAAACTATATATAATGTCCTACACTACACAATTCATGGCCAATTGGTCAGGAACTATGCATACTAGTTTTAAATTCCCTACATAAACGAATCTGACTAAAGTTTAAAAATTCACGGTACGATGATGTATATATTGGATATTTAGGAATGAAAATAACCACTAGGTACTATCAACATGTCAAAAACAGTCTGACTCTACAGTATTTTTTATTTGATTCGTGGTTGATTTATACAGTATCAGTCACCAACATAATTGTGATAAGTACTGAGGTAAATGTCACTGCTGTGGCAAAGTGATCTGAAAGGCCTTCAACAGTCATATCAGAACAAGAATTTGCCCTTGCATCAAGACTGTCTTGCTGACATCATCAGCACGGCAATAGAAATGAGTCAAAGAACCGCATAGAGTTACACGGCACATTTAAAAAAATCATGGTCAGAGGACATGTTTGACAAAATCTTTGAGTGCTGGTGGCATGTACTCTTCTTCAAGTTTGAAGAATTAATGTCTGAAGATTGTACCTGGATAAGACCTAACAAACATGTCTATCCATAATGTCTTCAGTCTCGTGTCAAGTATGGGGAGATGATGCCACAATATTGGTTACAGAAAAGACAGAATTAGTGTTTGTCAAAGAATGTCTCAATTCTGCTAGGCACATTAGTAGATATGTCTTTAAAATGGCAACGTTAGAAAAGAATACTGATATTATATGCCACATAATTTTCCGTGTGTGTTGCGTAACCACACAAATCTCGACTATGATACACACCTTGACTGGCACTCAACCAAGTAGTGACATAAATAATTCCACTCTTATTCCTTATCTGCCATTTTCTGAAACAAATTAACACGAATAGCCAAAGTATTATGGCAGGGCACCATATTTGCTACCCCACAGTTTTTAGCCAATTTGTGACTTTGAGACAAATAAGTCAAACAGCAGTTAGTTGAGAGAGAAGAATTCACCCTGACTTCGCTCAAGTCCTCCCACAGATATACACTACAGGCCATAACTGCATCTCTATGCTTTACTGTTTCAAAACCCACTGAATTACGCACCTTTTCAGAAACTCTCATCTCCAAATAAAAAATTTTTTCATGCAGAAACAATTCAAGTTTTAACATGTCCGTAACTTTGATGGCTTAACTGGTTTTCTATCTCCTATGTTATTGTGTTTTGGCATTTAATGTATCATTCTTTGTAAAGTCATCAGCCTTCTAATTTATTTCTGTAATGTATCAGGTGCGTGTGTGTCTGTGTTTCAGGTGTTCACTCACCGTAGATAAATTCTGAAGCTTCTGACTGCTAACAACAAACTCCAGAGTTTATCCCAGAAATGCAAATACCTGAAACTTACTCACGTTACAAGCATTTTAAGAGACATACATTATATAATATTATTAACACAGAATTTAAAAAGTAATGCCATACCAATATATTTAATTGTATTCTGTTAATTTAATTTTTTTTTTAGAATATACAGGCAGGTTCAGCAGTAGTGAGCCTACGGAAATACGTAACAGATGCCGACTACAATGAAAATGAGGAAATTAAAGAGTTTGGTTTTAATGCTACTTCAAATCTGACAGTGAGTTCCATTTCTTCATAAACGGCTGTTTTAAAGTATATAATACCTTTATTTTTGAGAATAGCCAGTCATCCGTCACCGTAGGGATGTTTGCAAGTTAATCACCTGGATGTTGGTTTTTCCTCTCATCTTACACAGGAGTGCAAAGCGTATCTACCTACCAGGTGGTCTGCCTAAGTGAGAGCTGCAGTTGTTGCCGCAGAGTCGCTAAATACAGTTGGCTGGTGAAAAGAAAGAGAAAAAGGAACACACAAAGCCATCTCAACAAAACTCAAGCGGAATGCAGAAACACACACCCATGCACATGCGTGGAGATTTTCCATAGGATCATAGATAAAATACACTTTAAAGAGATTCAATAGATAAAAGAAATATACCTGATGTCGGTGATTATGGGTGGATGACATGCGCTCATGCTGGAGAAACTATCCAGCTTCTATTTAAAAAACGAAAAGAAAAAAAAAGGTGCAAATGGCAACTGAAGGCATAAATGTTAATGGAATTGTTTTACAGAGAAACCTTTGCTGTGCACTGTAGGCACCAATTTTTGACAAAGAAAAGGGGCCCCATACAGCGCTGATGATGTGATAACAACCAGTGTCTTCCTGCGTATGCTGCCGGTCAGAAGAGGGCAGAAAATAGATGCAGCATGAAAACTGGTTCCGTTGCCATGTTTGTTTCCTCAACAACGTCATAGATGAGAAGAAGAATGGTTAATCTTTCACAAGGAAATGCTTACACCTTTTAACAATCCATGAAGCCGAGGAGGAGGATGGATGGGGGGGTTCTAGATGTCGTCAGATTTGCTGCCAGTGATAAGTACATGACGTGTGCTCTTACACCAAAATACATTCACTCTATTTGCTAGTTTTAAAATATGTAGATTTCTAAAAAAAAAAATTACTGTAGTTAGAATAGGGAAGTTGCTCCGCTATCACCGCCATTTTTAAGAATTTTTTTTTTTTTTTTAGTAAATGGAATTCAATTTTTCTTTGTTTTTTTTTTGTAGACTAAAGATTTCAATGTCCAAAAATTTCGCCTGAATAAAAGAACAGGTGAAATAAGCGTGGCTGGTACAATCGACTACGAAGAACTGATGTTCAGGGGCTACACTAGCTACAAGATGGTTGTCTATGCCAAGGTGGGTGCACAACAGTTTACGCTGGCATCCTCTTGTATCCTGATTTCTTTTTATTGAAGGAGAATGCCCTGGTCACCTATGTTCATTCACATTGGATTTCTGCATAGTTCAGATCAAATTAATCCAATGTGGTAGACAAGTCTGGAAACGTTGCAGTGCCACTCAACATAGAAAGGTAGCAATATACCAAGACTCAGACTAGGAATGTAACTGCTCTCCTTAAATTTGCAGGTTAATCTTTTAAAACACTCATAAGAGAATGTTGCTTACTCTCTGCAAAGAGATGCCTGTACCATGTTACTAAGTGAGAGCTCTCAAAAACTTTCCAACAACTATGGCTTTGGTTCATTGCATTGTTTAAAGGAGAGTATGGTAAAGTTTACAAGACAATGTCTCAGAAAAGCTGGTAATACCGTGGTAAAACAGGCACCTTGTCTCCATTTATGTAGGATGTCGGAGGACTGCAAGGTAATGCTATACTCCAGATCGAGGTACTGGATGTTGACGATCAGGGTCCACAGTTCATCTACCCACAATGTCCGAGAAGTAATGGATACTGTGTTCCTCCATTATACGAGACCACTGTTCACCAGAAACATGAGGTAGGTTTCTAAATTATTATCTTAAACTTTTACCAGTGGTACCAAGACATGACAGTGAATCCACAATATATTTACAATTATCTTCACAATGCTGCTGCTGCAATTGATGTACTTTTTCAAGCCATCAACAGTTAAAAAAATCTCCCTTCCCCCTGCTACCTTCAAAGCAGTCGTTTGCTTTATGTACCTTTGTCTTCTTAAAGCTAACACACTTGACAAATGCTTCCCTTGCTACTCTTTGAAATGGCCTTTGATGCTTCCGGTCTTTCTCATCATTTGTGCTCATTGAGAGCTTGATACCATCTGTCTCTAAACATCTCATATAACAAACACTAAAGTAACTGACTGACATTGGAGTCAATGATAACGTTTTACTTTAAAAAAAAAAAAACAATTTATTCAAGTTTCATTTTTTGCCACCTATGAGGAAATGTTAGACCATCAAAGATGCTATTTTCTTTTAAATTATAAGACAATGCTGAATGTTCTTTTTAGGGAAAAGTTAAGATCCATCCAGCTGAGATACATGCAAAAGACAAGGACACAATAAATTACAAAGTTCGTTACAGATTTATTAAAGGTGAGTTATCAGTTTTTTTAAATACATTATTTTTAATGGATAACTTTTGTTTTTTATTTTCTCTTTTGTAATGTAGAAATATGAATTGCAATTTCCAAAAATCATATACTCGAGGAAAAACCTACTGAAAGGGAAGTCATTTTGCATATTAAAGAGATTGAACCGTAAAATAAAAGGGTAGATGTTTCTAACAATGAGGGAAAAAAATATATTATTTCTCATTTCAGCCATTCCACAAAATAGCGACAGGTATTTTTCCATCTCTCCAGTGAGCGGAAAAGTCTCAAAGAAGCAATTACCCAGCAATTTTCCAAACACAGTTTACCTCTACATACAGGTATGATGACATTATCTAAATACTGGAATGAAGCCCGGTGGAAATTGCATCACTGTAAAAGCATCTGGCCAGGTTCTAACTGAACCATAGTACAAAACAAAAATCAATGCTCTCGACATTTATCTGTGACAATCTCCCTTAGCAAATATTATGTAACACCCCTGAAACAAGTGCAGTTAGTTGTCTGATGTTTCCAAGGTAACTTTGTGGCAACCACTGCTTATCAAGTGGAAGTTTTTGTTTCCTGTTAAAAGGGGTGGGAATGAATGGAAGATATGCATAAAAATACTGGGTTCATTAAAAAAACACCTATATAGAGTGATTTGTTAACAGAATAAAGTCCCATGTTAGATAAAACGAAGAAATGGCGTGGCAGTGTCCACAAGAAAGACTTCAACACACAACTCAGAAACATGGCCGGCTTCAAATAAATGTCAAACCCAAGATGTGACTAATGAATTATTTCCAAGTTCCTGAAACAGCTCAATAGATAATAATGTCTGTGTAGCAGCTTCAAAACAATAAACCACAGAATGGCTACATGAAATACATCGCCCACATCACCATCTTGTTTTTTTTTTGGTTTTTTTAGCCTTATGTTCCAGAAATTACATTTCATAAAAGTTAGAATTCAAGTAATATTATAAACAGTTGGTTCTTCTTTTGGAAAAAGAATTTATGTAAGCCATCAGTTCCTGGTTATTCCAAACCTGAGCATAAGGCACAATCATGGGAATCCACCACAGATATAAAAAGCTGGACCAACTGAAAGGCATTTTGCTCAAATCATTAAAGGTGCGAATGAAGAATACCCCACAAAACAATTAATACTGCATGCGTTGTACCGACCTTCTCAGGAAAAATCAGTTCTCCTCCAGATTTATATTTACAGGTATTTAAGTAGCAGTTATGCCAAACACAGTCACCAACTACAAAGTTTACCCATGGGGGGGGGGTCGAGCTTCTCTCAACTTTCTTCCCTTCATCTAACCGACGCTGCGGATTTCTCAGTAAAATCATCTGGTCTTTGAACAGTTTTAACAACATGCCAAAGAGGGTCAAATTGGCTTATATATATACTGTGCATATCCAGGCCTTTACATGTAAAACATCATGTTCTAACGGTTTTAATTCTAGGCAGAGGAAGTTTCAACAAACAGTCATCGTGAACAAACATGGCTGAGAGTTTCAATAAAGCCAGAAAAGGAAAAGGTAATCAAAATTATTAACCTAATTTTTTTTTAAAAAAAAAAAGCAAACTGTATCTAAAGTGATGATTCATAATAAATGTGTTTTTTTAATGAATACATTTTTCATATATACTACATTTAAATAAATAAATTTTTTTCTTTTTCTCATGTAGGTAATCATGTGTTTTTCCTACGGGTTCTTCTTTGGAATAACAGGACCCTTACTTCTGCTCTCATTTATTCTGCTTACAGTCATATGTATCATGTACAACAAGAGAGTGTGAAAGTAAAAGGCAGCCAAGGAAATGGATACAGCTGACTTAGATTTTCCACATGCAGCAGTTGTCAACAGTCAAAGAAACAGATTTTCCCCGGAAACGGTGGCTCCCTGCCCCTTGTGGTTTTGCAATTTTACTGGGAGCAGCATCAAACCCACCTCCAACTTTGAGGAAAAACTATCAAGATTATCTTTATTTCAACTTCGCAAGCGCAAAGCGCTAATCTCACTCTTAAACAGAGTTTCCATAGCCCCTGCCACCTGTCGACAAAACCTCTGTCTGTGAAGAAACACGGGACAGTATTTCTTACTGTGATGAGGTTTACCGAAGGAAGCAGTTTTAAATGACGGAGACAGTAACTGCTATAACGGTAATACTGTGGAACGTCAGTAACTGTTAGTTACAAACCAACAGAAGCATTCAAACGAAACCTAGTTGTAGTAGTATTGCTGGAATCACATCCACCTGGATTTCAGCTGGGCACTCCTTACAGAAAGTTTGTTTTTTTGTTACTTTGACTAAAATGTAAAATGTTTTACTATAGCTAGACTAATTTTAAATTTAAGAAACAGATGTTGGGGGGGGAATTTCTTTCAGAATGAATGCACCACGCATAAGTAATCTAATGTGTCAGTTTCACACCACCCTTGTAATTCTCAGCTCTCCTTGAAAAGATCTGTCTTTATAACCAGTCAAAACCAGCATCAATGTTTGTAGGGCTTGCCCCATTCTCTGATGCATAGTCATCTGTAGAATGTTTGTATGATTGACTCAAAACACTTCCCACAACACTCGAGCAAAAAGAAAACATCAAATCCCGTTCAAATTCTTACATTAATTCTGGTCTTTCCTCCAATTGGATGAATCAGCTAACATTTATTATACAATAATTTTTTATGTATTTTATTGGTGTCTAGATTATTATAAACAATCAAACTAGCAACACAATTTCAGCACTTTCGCTTCAGGTGAGTCACTGGTCCATTAACTTCATTTGGTTGTCACAGCTTTTTTATCATTATTGTTGCTACTTACTTTCCATAAGAATCATTTGGTTATAAAATGAGGGGTTAGTGAATTCTCCAAGTTATGTCTGCCAGTGTAGGTGGGCACACAAACGTGTTTATCCCTTGGAGGAGACTTTTCAGGATGAAATATAACAACACGTCCAAACACAGATATTGTACATCTTCATTCATTCAGCTCAAACCAGGTTCCTTCTCCATCGTGTGGAGATATGGGACCTTCACTGTCTTGTCCATTCACTCACTCATGTAATTCCATTATAACTGTATTTAAAAATAGAGCCAAAAAAAGGGTGAAGTACAGTTTATTATAAAGCAACAGACCATACCTTTGACATAAAACCTTATTTTATATTCAGTTCTGGGACATTATGAATTTTTCAAATATATATTTTAAAAAGTTAGCTTTTAAAATTAAAAATAAATGTTTTGCTTATAAAAAAAGAGAGAGAATGTCCTTTTTTTAAATTAAAGGCTGCATCTTTGAAATGGTCTCTCTAGATTTCATAAAATGCAAAAAAAAAAAAATTTGATTGTATTCCAACATAGAGATAGAATGGCTTCTAATTATTAGACAGGAAAAGGTGAGAATGTATTGATCTTGATCACCTGTCTTATTTTTAGTGTTCAGGGTCAAATGGTTCTTCACATCTAATAGAAAGTGCATCATCATACTCATCAGAATGATAAATCAAAGTGTACAGTTCCTACTTACATTAAACCTGTGCACACTTGTAAACCAGACAATAATTACAGGTGAAATTCAGAACTTTGTTATTGTTGTTCTTTTTGTTTTGGCACTTTACTCGTCCAAGTTAATGATTAAACGGTGGCAGGTGGAGATTACAGTATATATATATATTTTAGGATAGAGGTAGGAAAGATCAGCATAAAGCACTGGGAAACACGAAGAGAGGTAGGTTTTCTAAACTACTTTCAGTAATTCACAAATTATAAATTTTCTGTTCAAAAATAATCTTTATCTACGTTTCGAAAAAGAGAAACTTTGGGGCAATAAGTTTGCATAGGATCTTCAGTATGTAACAAAAACTTGTGGTAAGGGCAGAAAGTCTGAAAAGTTTAGTAAAATATTCCCCTGGAGCTGCTATTCATCTTGAGGCACTTCTTTCCAGAAAAGATTCCTTAATTTCGATGATGTCACTGCGAAAACAACCGTAGACCAAACCAGACCGCTAAAGTCTATGTAGTGTTTCTTCTTAACTGAGATTATATACTATTACCGGTCACCCCGATCAAACTTATTTAAACATAGCCATTTCTATAACATTGAGAAGGCTCTAGTATCAGGTATTTCCAATTAAATACGTATATAACTTTCTTTTTAAAAAGTTCCATAGTTTTGTACAAACTACATCGTTAACTAAGGTCACCTGTAATCTCTGACAAACACAGGTAAAAAAATTGTCTGAAATTACAGTACTCACTTGGCTATTTGAAGAGAGGTTTAGCATTTACATCGCAATGGTTACCAGAGTGTGTCAGCCTACATGTCAGTAGAAACGTTGACAATGCTGCCACAAAATTACCTCAGAGACAAGCTGGTTTTGACGTCGACTGAAGAATTAAGGAGCCACGTGGCTCGGAATCTGAAAACAACGCATACCTCAATTTGTAGAAATTAGATTCAACAGATGTTCAGAGAGGTTTTCACAAGTTACCCAGGAATCTACAAGTACAGATTAGCAGACTCTGTACAGGTCATTTCCTGTTGCCCAAACTAAACTACCAAAGTGAAGGGCCTGGGTTAGAATCCCAGTCAAGACTAGGCTTGGTTTGCCACACCTTTGCATTGCTTCCTTTTTTGCTCTTCCTAACCAGCTAGCCCTGATTTCAGTTTCTTCTCTCATTTGAAAAACAAAGTAGGAAACCCATGAGTATTTGTGGTGGAAGTTCTGTTGGAGTGATTCTGGGCTGGTTTCCACCTTGACGAGCCTCCAGCCATACCCAGATAACTTTCTTGGTCACGTTCCAGCAAGATCTTCTCGACCTCAAACCAGAGTCATGACCAAAAGTTTTGCATTGCTCCGTACTTTTCTAATTTTGCTTGAGATGAAGTCTAATTAGACCTGCTAAATATGCATAATTACATTAAGACACTGACTTTTCGTTTTTCCATATACTTAATGGTAAAATGACCAAAATTGGAAAAATGTGGGCAGATATGGTGTCTTTCAGAAATACTGTAAGGCATGACAACAAGTGGAACCTAATCAGATGTATTCCAAAAGCAGACATTCATTCGTGGTGGTAACTGGTACAGTGTCTAACTATGACCTGGAGATAAATTCTGTCATTGTTATTTCTAGGCCCTGGCTATGGCTTAAAAACAACCACATACAGCTTACTATACTATTTAAAGGGAATTAAAAAGCCCAGCAAACCGAATGTACTGAAAATGGTATTAGAATAATATAAGAACCAGCCTTTTACTGTTTCTCAGCCCCCCCTGACTTCCCATGGCTGTGATCAAGCAGAGAACAAAAATTACTTCCAGAAGATGACGATGTGCACCACCTGGAAATAGTTCAAATCAACTATTTCGGCAGGATGAGTAGACAATTATAATGTAGCAAACTTTCAGTGTGGTAATTTTAAAGCTAATTAGGAATTTCACAGCTCAAACTGGAAAGGAAGAAACTGGCTGTCAACAGAGAATGAAAGCTTCTTAGAGTACGAACAGATTCTGGAAAACAAAAACAAATGCACATGTATTAGGTAAATGAGAAAAATGTCCAATTAAGCTGACTCTCTTGGAGATAGCATTTTATCACAGTCGTAGGATTGGATTCATTTATCAAGATTAGTCGAGAAGAAAATCGCAAATGCCAGAGCCCATCTGGATATTCTAGGAAAATAAAACAGAATTTGAACTGCTAAATTTTCCAGATGAAAGCCTAATGGTTCACATTGTGGAAAGGCAAGAGAGAATAATCTGAAAGGGGAAAGTAGCAACTATTTAAGATTTCTAAAGGAAGAAAGAAAAAAAATACCAAGTCCGTAATAGTGTTATGGCCGACGTGACCCCCTAGAAACGTTCTAATTATTTCTGAAAATACTACCTGATCTCCCAAATAAACATCTGAACCACAACATCTCTAATCAGTCAGACAACAGCATCGACTGCAGTGGCCGTAAGTGCCTTAAACCGAACTTTGTCGTTTTTTGTTTTAAAGTGTTAACCCCTGCAGGGCAATGAAAACAAGAAAGAATTACCTGTTGAAAACAAAATTTGTGGTTTTTATCAAAATTTTGTTAATCTCACTCACCCAAACACACACTTTCCCTGTCTCTTGGCGATTATGCAGCACCTTCTCCAGGTTAGGAATCAATCATGCGAACATTTCTAACTACTATCCTTCTCTATAATTATTAAAATGCAAACGCAATGCACAAATCTGATTTAACATATTGAATCCCTATTCCATCACCGGACATTTAAAGAATGGGCCAGTTTTAATTGGTTTTCTGATGGTCAGCAAGACTTTCTGGCAAATGTTAAATTAGGTTTTAAAAAGGAAACTTACTTAGTCCTCCTAAATAGGGATCCAACCTTCGAAACTGTATTGCTGGTTTGTTTTTCTAAAAAAAATCACATTGCAGCAGTTCTTAGAGGAGGAATAAGGGTAAGTCCCACTCATGGAATAGCACAAGGGTTTCCAGGAGCGAGCCCTGGTAGCTGATCTAACCAACCAGACCAAAGCCCAATTATAACTCCCTTTACACTGACACCAAGTTTGGAAAAGGAAGCTGGAAAATTGCTCCAAAGTTTTTTTTGGAAAGAACAGAAAAATTCCGCTGTATTCTGTTTGCAGCCAATTATAACATGAACATAGCTGAATTGTGTAAAGGGTGCAAGTTGAACACGTACAAGAAATACGTGCAAAATATATTATTAAAGACTGAGAAGGGGGGGGGCGCACTGGTTACAAACAAACACTTATCAGCCATAAGCAACAGATGTGCAGAAAGCTTTAACAAATTCAAACTTCTTAGAATATCCCTTAATGAAAGGTAGAATGTGTCTGGTGAGTAATGTGTGTGCCTGATAGATAGTGACCGAGAAGCGTCCCGTGGTTTGGAAAGTTTTATTTGTGACTAAACAACCCCCTGACAGCATAATTACAAACAATAAAAGACTTTTTTTTTACATTAAGAGAGCCAGAAAAAAAAAAAAAAATTTTTTTTGAATTTTCAGAGTTTTTTTCTGTGTATCTAATAATTTCTAAATGCATACACCTTGGCATAAAGCAAGCACACTCACCCGTGACCAAAACACATGTACTTGTGCAATCTTACATCACAGATGAGTAATCGCACCATTTGAACTTTGTATACTGGATGCATGTGCTTCCGTTGACAAGAAAAATCGATTGCATTTGCTAGGTTCAGTGTACAAGCGACTCAGGTGAGAGAGAAAGCATCACTATCCATCAGCGTTGTTAGGGGATGGTACAACAATACACATCACCAGTATGCACGTTCATGCGACAGCAGATATAAAGCTATGCCATTGGAGATAAACTGAAAGGGGCAGCTGGCGGTTCAGCTACAGTGGACCAACATGCCTGAGGGTCGGACACGATTAGGCTGGAGTGCCTCAGCCATGGTTTCTTCCGGGGACTTTGGTTTACTCCTACATCTAGAAACGAGTTCCACAATGTGTTTTCTTCCTGCCAATGTTGAAACTGCCTGACCCCTCATGGTGCAGGACAGGCAGCGCTCTTTAGCAGACAGTTACAGGGCCTTGCTCCCCTCACTGGGGCCATCTCCAATACAGAGACTGACGTACAACGCAAGGTAAAGACACTGTGTTCTATCGCCGTTGTAGAATGGAAGCACACACCACTTAAGCAGCTACCATCTTTAATTAAACGTTTTCCATTGCCCTCGGTAATCACGACATGTTGCACACAGCATTCTAAAGTGTTCTGCGCAAAAAGAACTCTCACGATCGTATTTCTGTTCCCCTTTTTTTAAAAATCTTTTTGTGCTCCCTGCCTCATATCATTCCTTTAAACTCGTGCCATCTTTACCTGTTAACTCGTGCAGTGTTACAAATTTGTACATGTAGTTTACTGGTGAAAAAGCCACATGTCCAGCAGCATGGCTGCATCAGGATGATACACAACTGAACAATCACTGCACATGGTTGAAACATATCTGATCATGGTATTATTTCCAATCCCTGGGGTCAAGGCCATGCCCATTTAGATTAAGGGGGTTCTGTAAAGGGATCCCTGAACATGCATCTATACTTAGTGGACAACTGGTCAATGATGGCTTAGCACTGTCACCCTGGAACACTAACACAAGTGTCAGTTGTTGAAAGGGTTAGGGTCATCCGGCAAGATTAATTGAGCAACCAAGTGCGTACAACAATCAGAGGTCCTTCTACTCACCGAGAACCCTACCTGACTTCTCCCAACACAAACACACACCTTTACATTTCCATCACAAAAACAATCGCACTGAACAGCAGCAGCAGCTATCTTCTTCTGTTCAGTGCTGACATACTACACTCAACATACAAATGGATTCTAGCAATGGAACTTTGAGAGAGACCGATAGGCAAAATGCCTAAATGAAGTCAGTTTTCGATACCTGATTATTTCTAGGAAGTGATGACTCCTCAGTTTAGCAGAGCCATTCCTTTAACCATGCATTTATCCTGGGAATGTGCGCCAAAGAGATGACTACATCTGGGACCTCATATTGACATTGGTACATAAGGTCATCTGATGAATTACCGTTAATTACTGAAATCTGCAGAGACTTTGAACTGCCTGGTGAGAGTTTCAGTAAACCCTCTGCAAAGAATCTCAGGTCACACTGCATGCCTATAGACTACTGTTTATGATTTTACCTGGATGCTGGCTATACAATGCCACATTTTAAAATGAGTATTCCTCTTGAAATCCATGTTTTTATACGCTATTTTCTTTAGATGAGGAAAGGTATCATGTGTCATCCCTGGATGTGTTTTTTACAAATTTCCTGTGTTAGATTTGAGACCAAAGTTTTTAAAAACAGTTTTGAGCCATTACATTACATTTTTTTTAAATGCTGGAAAGGAAAAATTGACTGCACCTAAAATCATAACTTAACCCTTCTTAATGGAAACACGGGGCTGGGGGGGGGTAGTAGAGATATGGAAAGCTAGAAAATAAGAGACTTAGTTTGAATTTAATTGTAAAATCAGTAAATCTAATATACATTTTAGGTGTTTCTGCATTTGTTTGTTACAGTTTCATGGCCAAACCATAGCACCACAGGCCCCATATTTTGAGTGTAGATACTTCAAAATCTTGGCAAAGGTTTAAGCTAAGGCACACTGGCCTGAAGGTCGTTTGAAGCCACCAAAGGCTGCTTTTCAAAAACCTTATAGATTACACTTAATTCACTGCACTCGTTCAAAATAGGCGATCTAGCAGCACCAAATTACTCAGGATCAAAGGCAGAATCCAAGGGTACCACAGCCTGGCTGCAAAGCCCATCTTTCGAGGTTCAGAGTTACTACATCTCCATGGTACTCATTCCACTCAGAAGTCACCACAGATTTCAATTTTAACCAGTCAGCCTTGAAGGCCATCAGCAGCAGGTTTTGATACCATACAGTATAACTTTGAAAACCAAGAATAAATATTTAGTAATCTGCTACAGGTTAGTCATCCTCTTATAAGCTAATCCTGTGTTGGTCAGGTACTGTTAGCTGAAAGATAATGCAATTTTAAAAAGTCCCTTTGAATTCAAGAGAACCCTGTTCTCTATAAAACTCAGCTTTGCTGAGACCATCAAAAAAGCACAGGACCAATCATTGAAAAATCTTGGACTCAATTTGGATGGTTCTTCTTTTCCCATGGACAACTATACGTTGGCTGCTCAAGAATTGGCCAAAACAAAAATCTGTTTTGCTTTTCACCTCAAGAATAAACTAAACACATTGTCTATAAAGAGGCTCTTATGGAACAAAGTTAAATTTAAGTGCACAACTTAAAGAATGTTAAGGAATATATCATTAGCACCAATTCAATGTTCATTCAATGATTGTGTTTAAACAAATAGAATTTGTTTTTCAAATTGTTATAAATCTTCTTTTTTTATAAAAAGCCACACACACACCCCTGGAGTGCTTGCTACACCAGCTAATAAAGTTATATTGTCAATGAATATATACACTAACAGCCAAAAGTTTACAGCACAAATATGAGGACACTTTTTTTAAAAAAAAAATAACGTATAAAAAATTTCTTGCTATAACATAGTGAAAGTAAAAGCTAAAAAATACACATATTTAATAAAGTTTAACTTCAACCATTGTTTCATCCAAATAATAGAATTGCAAATTTTGGGGGAATCTATCAGGTATCTTTGCCAATTGTCCAGATGTTACCTCGTTCCACGTTGTCTGGCAATATTCCAATAATTGTTTGTGCAACATCATTTTTTTCAGTTGTTTTCTGTCAAGATCATCCCAAAAGATTTCAGTGCGTGATAAATCAGGTGAATACAACGACCAAGCCATGTTCTGGAGAAGATCCTGCCTTTCTCCACACATTGTCTGCATAATTCACAAGTTAGCTCATGGTTATCATCTCATTGCAGAATGAGCCGTGCACCCACTAGTCTATCGTCAGCAGGCTGAATGCCGTGGTAACACCGTTATCAATGTTCCATCAACCGTATAGAGATCGCAAACTGCAGTCGTACCAAAATAATCCAAAATGTTATGCCAGCTTCTCCGCGTTTAACTGTGGAAGCAACGCATTCTCAAATTTTGCCTCACCAGTCCATTAACACTATTCCAGTCTTCTGTAGTCCAATGTTCCATGTCGTTTTTCCATTGTGACTTTATCGCTCCGACAGCTTTTAAAAAAAAAAACTTTTTTTTTTTTTTTTTTTTATTTCTTTTACTGTTTTCAGAGACACACAACAGATTTTATTTTGTGCTATAATTTCTGGAGCTTTGTCTATTATTTTGTTTTCTTAACAATGTAGCATATTTACCCTCTCCATCAGATATTACTATTCTTCTCCTTATGCATTGTCTATCTGTATTGCGTTTTTGTAGTCTGGTATCTTTAGTGAGTAGTGAATGAACACCTTTGTTGGAAAGTTTCTTAGCAAATACTCTCTCTCTCTCTCGTCAGGCATTCCTTTCTCAAAGTATAAAATAGCAGATCAATAAGCTTTTTTTTTCCCATCCTAGTCAAATGTGTTATGAAAGCAGCACAGACATTTTATCAATGCACTGAATACCCACCATATTTGCTGAAGACATATAAATACAAGTAAAAGAGAAACTAAGTATCAGTTGACTATATTATATAAAATCTCCATACATTACACTCCAAAACAGATTTGCCACTCAGTATAAGGTTTTTTCTACATTTCTCATTCTTATCTTCATCTCTTTATTGTTCTAATAATATATTTTATTTTGTATATTTGTTTATTTCAGGCATAAGAAACAAATCAAAGATTGGCTGACATGGGCAGACTACAGCAAGGATCCATTTTCAAACCCTTCCTGTTTCTCTTTTTGTTTTTGTACTTTTCCATCTTAACCAAATCTACCAAAGACATCACACCAGCAAAAATAGGTTAAATTTTTACAACAACTTTCTTAAAAAACTGAGATTTATTAAACCAAACAATTTTAAAAAAAAGCTCAGCAGCTTTTTTTTTTGTAGGTAGACCATTAATACAAGCTGGCATCCACTGTTCAACCATCATGCGAGTGCAGGATAAGTTTGGTATCTAACCTGTGGGATGTGTTTCCTGCTGTCATTAGATAATAGCCCGTTCTGTGTGGATTCCCATCAAGATCCCTGGGATTTATTCCCACTATTAATCAGAGGAGTTCCAATGGGTTCTTCATAGTATGAAGTAGGCATTGCATTTACACAAAAACTATATTGTCAATTTTATGCATCTATTGTATAAACATTCACAGAAGGATGTATTAAAACAACAAAAAATCCATTTTATAAACTGGCAAATTCAAGATGGGTAAACCCACTTTAAGAAAGAATTTTTTTTTTGTTTTTCTGATCTCTTGCATTTTAAAAATCCCTATTTAATGCCTGTCAACCGAATAACAGTATTAAGTCAATTAAGCCCTATTTATTTAACATTTAAATTCTCTCCAACCAAAATAATAGGCATTATCCTACCAGTTCTGATAGAAAAGTGAGATCAATAAGGCACCCCAATTAAATGCAGCTGAACACTTTAAAATATTTACTAACTGGGTCTTTAATGCTTAGGGCCTTTTTAAAATACTGTTTCTGCAAGTGAAGACAACAACAAATAAGATTTTGCTCTATTTTGGGGTGTTTTTTTAATGTAGAGGAAGGAAATGTCTGATCTAAGATAATTGCCTAGATTTTTACATGACAACAGCAAGTGATGTGTCAAAAAAACAGGATCAGTCAGTGTCACGTTTTCATTACCCAGTACTTAGGCTTTCTGATGACTTCTGGAGAATGGCTAACACTCGGACAGCTTCTGCAGACATTCACAATCACACTGTTCGACAACTAACAGACCCTGCCATCTGCAGAACCTATGAATAAAAATTCTTTCAACAGCATAACAGAAAATAAATTTGCATTGTAAATAATTAGGGGGTTTTGAGCACAGGCAGGAACGCACTTTCTACCATCTACAGTTACTAATGCGAAGGTGGCGTAATACCAAGTTAGCTAAGGTTCCCAAGTTCACGCACATCAGAAACACTGTTGATGAGTGTAGATAATAGTGATGGTATTTACTGGATGGACATTGCTTTTCTCCATGGTATTGTGTAAGCCATGATGGTCTCCTGCTTCCTTGTAACTGCTAAGCTAAACTATACCTTCATAACTGCAAATACATTTCAGGCATTTACAATAAATAATTCCCCAACAATTTTTTAACTCGGTTTTTGCTGATGATATAAATTTCAGTAAATTATTTTATATTTGCATTTTGGTCAAGAGAAAAAAGAAAAAACAAAAGTATTTTGATAATTGAATCAGAATTTTAATGCATACCAGGAACCCTAACCCTGCTGCTGGCCAGGTTCCATTTGAACGAAGCTAGTACAGAGCAGCGAGTGACTCGACCAATATTTTTAGTTGACATACTGCCAAGAGGGTAGGGAGTTAAACTGAAGCAATCCCCCTCCTTAGACATGGCTGAGCTTAATACAACCAGCTGCAGAGCAATTTCAGCCTCTTAGGGCAAAGAAAAGTCAGTGGCCAATAAATGACTGACAGCAAAAACATTACCATCACCTATAGGAAAATACTTTTCATTAACAACAAAATCACAACAGGCTCATTAAAAATTACAGATGATGTTGTGAAAAGAAAACATTAAATGATCATCAGTACTGAGACCAAAACAAACACTTAGCAGTTTGTTTAAACACATAAGGTGATGCAATAATTTTGGCTACCAGTGTAGATGAACACTTGACCTTCACAAAATACTTTTGATCTTGCAGTTTAGACTTTAAGTTTAAAAAATTTAAAAGTAATATGAACTTGTATTACTGGTGGCAGTTTTACATAAGACAGATTTAAAATAAGGACTAGTCAGAGAAGCAAATATAGCCATACACATTACAAGATTAAAGCCTTTGATATACTAAAATTGAAATAGGGATTCGAAATCTTAGCACATTCCAGGTCACTGTACAAAACCTGATACCTATTAATTGCATTTTTTCCTATTAATCTTCATATTTAACTCTTTATCTACCAATATTAACAATGTGCATTACTTCATTCATACAAAAGGTGTTCTGATAGAAAAAACAACAGGAAAAACAGCAGTTGCATCAATTCAGGCTGCAGAATATGTGAGATCAATGACCAACTTCACCATAACCAACAACGTGGCAATGGACATTATCCACATAGAAACCAATGACTCAAGTACAGCAGAACGAGAAGGTACGCTGCTCTCTTTCTAAATTTGGCTTTTCTCATATTTTTTATTTCTTTTTTTTAAAATTGGCTAATGGACACAAAATACTTGAGTAGCTAGTGCCAGATTTATTCAGCCATTTTGTCCTGGGCTTTTATGATAATTAGAAATTATTATATTTTAAAAAATATATGAACCTTATATGGGTTTGGAAAAAATATATAGCATACATATGATAGCATTTTAATGGATTACAGCTTAAAAGATACAACTATAAAGATCAAGAATCTAAAAAAAAATTTAACAGTAGTAATTTTGTATGCTTTTATGACAGACCCAGTGGTCAGTGGTTACAATCTTGCTCCGTAACTCAATTTTCAACCGCTGTGGAATAAATTGTTACTCACAAATTGATCATGATATCACATCATTATCAGTACCATCTTCAGTCACAAAAGGCAATTGATAAATGATTTACTGAACACTGCCACCAGGTATTATGGTTGACAGTGCGCAAAGATATGTGCAATTACTTATGGGCAGAAAATTACTTCTCTGTAACCAGACATGGATTCTCTATGGTGTGAACTCTCAAAATAGTAGTTAAAAATTCAGAATATTTCGAGAGATTATCATCAATGCTTTGTCAATCACCAAGTGATTACACAACAATTCTACATATTAAGAAATTAATTCTATTTACTTAATGTATGTATATGCAGCAACCATAATTTTGGATTCATCAATAAAATAGTACTACATGGGGATTGCTTCCTTGGTGAGTCTGCAATAATAGCTGCTAGTGTGTGTGTGTGCGTGTGTGTGTGTGTGAGAGAGAGAGAGAATCTTCAGCCTTTATTTCTGTCTGTACTTATTTTCAAAAATATTCCTCTAGTTAACAGATTCATCCAAGACAATGCTCAACTCATTGTGAGCTTCCTTTCTTGTTGGACACTCAGCCACATGCCAGCAAACCTGCAAGACTCACAGACAGCACATGTAGCCATAGCAACAGAAAGATGTCCACAGCATAAAGCAAAAGCAAACCCAACAGAAAAATCAACGGACAAGATCATGGCTTTGGCTTCTGTAATTAAATACATCGGGTGGAAGGAAGCAAACCTCTTCATAGAGAAATCTTCAAGTAAGTAAAAACAGCAATTTCTACTGTTTTGTGACCATTCCAATTTACCACACTGAGGATGTTCATATGAAACCCAGCTGGACATGACCACAGCGATGCTATTTCAGCCAAGTTTCATCTAAACGCCCTAATATATTACTAACAATGACTAAATGACAAGCTTAACCGGTCAAAACTATGTCCTTAATTTTGAAGTAAAAACGAGCATCATCAGCAAAAATGTTACAACAATATGTATTATCACTGACCTGTATCTTTTTCATTGTATAAATACCTGGCTTTTCCTTTAGTCCTCATTCCTATTTCTTTTCTATAAATGTCAATTTGCATTTTTCCATAAGATAAAACTATCAATATTTCTTCTATTAGTGGACTCTCCACATCACCGTGGATACCAGTGCATATTTTTCTTTTTAAAATTCATTTACTTTCTCAGATTTTTAGTGGTGAATTTTCATTCTGCACGCAGAAAGAAAGAAAAAACAAAAAACCAGCTGACATTGCCAGGTGAAAGTAAGGGGATAGAAAAACTTGTACAAAGCCCAACAAAGTTCTATCTAAAGCACTCTTAAATTTATCTTTAGACATTTATGACCAGATAAAGATGTTTAGGGATCAGAAATACCCTGGAACCTTCCCAGCAGTTAATAGCACAACAAGTAAAGAACCCATTAGAATTCACCCAAGCAGTAGTAAAGTAAATAAGAAGTGGCTGGAGAAAACCTATGCTAGATGGGCTAGTTAGCACAGAAGAGCAAGAGAATCTCTCTACTCTCTCATACAACTACACAGCAAATGTGGCCTGAACTACACTATCTCATTGTCCATGTTTAGGGCTTTAAAATTTGGTAAACCAGCTGATAACATGTATAAGCTACTCTATTGCTATAACAAAGTGTTTATTACTGTACATTAAATGTTGCTGTGTGGGAGATTGGGAAATACCAGACCTTTCACATCTTTAAAAATGTATTGATTATATGAAATTGTTAGGTTAAAACATCATCCTTCTTTGATCCAAAAACAGTCTTCTCAAAAAAATCAATTCATATATTTGGTATTACCTGATTAATTTACGAGGACAAATTCCAATATAATGAAAATTAAGGCCACTCTCTTTCATCACACAAAGCAGAGGCTCCAGTAGTTCTTTGATAACCAGACATCACTCATCACTAATCATCATCTACAATTATGATTTCCAATACTCCTTTAACAAGGCTGCATTTGTTGCTAATGGCCCCTTTCAAAGATGAATAATAAAAATGGCAGGAGGTGGTGGTCTGAAACATGTCATGGCAACTGCATAATGATAATGGTAACTGCGATCTCCTTTGGCAACAAAGACACATTTTACTGAAGATACGATACGATCTTTGAGGCAGATTTCTAAGACGATAACACAGCGTTTTACCAAACAATTTTCTACAGCATTGAAAAAAGTGAGAGGAGGGAGAGGATTATTTAAACTTACATATCATTTAAGAGAAATTATAACTATTAATGGTTCTCATATAACTAAATTTTTGTTTTCCATTTCCATTCACAAATATGTTTAAATAACTGGATAAAGCCAAAAAAAAATTATTTGAACTGAAACTTCTGGGAGAAAGGTTTAAGAAATAATATCAGTGCAGGCAGAAACCATTTTACACCAAGTCTTCCCACAACGAAAGGATACAAAACGATGACGACTGATTACGCAATTATTGCTGCCCTTTTAAAGTCAATTATCTAGTGGTGAATCTTTCAAGGATCGAAATATAAGCTACAGGACAAATGGACACATTAATCCCTTTCTTTGTCCTGCTGCCCATTTTTATACATAATTTCTAATCAGATTAACAAAACAAACAACTTGGATTGTCAGCTAATAAGCAGTGAGAATTTAAAAACTACTTTAAAAAAATAGTTTGTTGAAGATAGGTAAACAATAATATTCAGACAAATCCTATAAATTAACTTATGATTGTACAGTCAGAACCGAAGCCCTTCATTGGTTTCACGTTCAGTCCACAGGATTTCTACTCTGATGATCGCAAGTCTAAGCTTTTTAAATCTATCTGCTGCATCCGATGTCCACTGAAACAAAAGACGTGTCCCGGTGACTCTGGTCAAGCTTAATGATGAAAGAAAACTTTGGTCAGGGTGTTGGAAATCGAGAATCCTTTCAGAAAATCAACTTTTGCATGAACAAGCTAATGTTGTTGCCATCAACAAAGCAACATGATAACAACACTCTGAAATAAGAGCAGCAGCAGATGTGCAAGTATCCCTAGGGAGAGAAAAAAAAAAACTATCTGTTTTACAACAAATGAGTTAAAGCTTCCACACAGATTCAAAACTGTTTTGCTGGTCATTTACGTGAAACGTGACATCAGTCGGCTTTGTCCTTTTTTTGGTTAACTGCTCCTTGGTGGCATAAGAGGCATTTTACAAAGTGACGCAACACTTTTCCATGCCCTAGCCAGCAGGCCCCACCATAACAGGTGCACCTTCAATGTTTAGATAAGAAAAGTTATTTTTCACGTCAACTCTGTTCAAAATGTTCGATCAAAGCCTTTATGTCGTCTTCAGCTTTTGTTATTCCATGCAGTGGTTCCAAGCAACAAAGTTCCTCTCTCTATTCCATCTGGTTCTGAGGCATAGTATCTTGCAACAGAAAGACGAGGAAGATCATTAGTATCATCAAAGCTTTCTTCCAGTGCCCTGTGGAAAACCCCCAGCACCCCTCTTAACACTGCGTGTTGCCGGTCTCTGACATTTTTTACCATTTCATTCACACTGCTCAACAGTCCTTGCAGAGAATTGCATTCCTTTTATGTGAGACCAAATCAATTTCTAATCTTGCAAATCATTTAACAAACAACTGGAGCTACTAAGAAGTGTTCCTTTTAAATGGTATCCATCTGTGCTTCACAAAGCACAGTAGAGTTTTGTAGCATCCTCTAACTTGATTCTTACCAGTTCCTACACGTGTAAAAATAAAAATGCTGCTTTAAACTTCACACGTTGAGACTGCTGCCTCTGTCTTGTCAGAAAATGATTCTTCACGTTTGACTTGAAAATATCTTTGTATGCTTAACGCATGACATGACAGCAGAAAGCACAAACTGTGTTCCTTCTTGGGCACAGGTTCAAATTGGGCTGTTCTTGCCACTTGAAATGAATGAATACCTAATCCAGCTTTCTTGTTGACTGAGATGAAGCACTTCCTTTGTCAGGGAGCAGGACAAACGTGACTCTGGCACTCACATAACCTTTGTATAAAATGTAGATTTCAGGTCATCAGTTGACATAGATCATCATAGAATACTGCATATAGTGTCAGACTTCTTAAATGTTGGTTTACACGAGTCATCGTATCTTATTCCTCTTGAGCCATTAAAAACCAATGTAAAATCCAGCTTTTGGTTATCAGTCTGTACAGGTCGTCATATCCGCTAACGTGCTGCCACGTGCACAACTGTTCAGTACGAACCATTTGATCGCCATAAGGATCTGGTCTGCCAATTAAAGGACCACAGAAATGTTGCCGAACAACAACTGGCGGGCCATTCAAAATGCCACCATACAGACCATAGTCGTCCCATCCATGGTGTAGCATTTCAAAACAGTTATACTAAATCACCAAGCAATTAGAGCATCATACGAAATCCACATTCATGTCAGTTTTTCCCAACCCCTGCCATAGACCGTCGCTTGTTCAGACATTGCAATTATATCTTGTCTAATTCCGTGACTTTTTGTTTTTTTCATTTAAAACCATTTCTGAAGAATCATTCTTCCTTTTCCCCCCCTCTTTCATAATTAAATTAAAGGGACTTCTATTTCAACCACGAAAGGTTTTGTGTACTGAAAACATTCAAATGAAACTTGACTGAAGCAGCATCATGGCAATGGTGCCCAACTGGATTTCAATTGAACATCCCTAAAACTTTCATGTTAATTTTCAGGTGAATCCTGGTTGCGAAGACTCATGGAGGAGTTGTCGCCTTCTCTCATCAAGACTGCAGTGTACCGACTGGACGGGAGGTTGGCCGACTTTTCAGAGCACATACACAAAAGGCTCATAAACCTGACACGATCTGGACACGCCATGAAGCATTTTGTTGTGATTCTAAAAGAACAGAATGCCAGGAGGCTACTTAAAGAGGTAACCCGTCTCTGTGTGACATCGGAACGTTTTAACTGGAAACCCAAAAGAATAGTATGAAGAAAACAGCTTTAAAAAAACCAGAGCTGATTAATACATCAGTTAAGCAAATAGCTAAAGCATGAAATAGCTCTGGCATAGTCTTTAAATGAGATTGTAAGTTATAGAAATATCTGAGCTTTAACAAATCAATAAGACAGAAATAGGATAGGAGAAATGACATTCAAAGATAAAAGTCTAAAAGTAAGTAGAGAAGAAAAAAATCCGTTGTTTTCAACTGTGTGGAAACTGTTATAACTTCAGTATAGATTTTGTGTCTTGTTTTATAATAAAAAACCAAAAATCAATTCTAAAGTTATCATTTATATTAATGTTCTCATGTAAGGAAATGGTAAGCAATTCTTTGATTCCTCTTAAGTCAAAGATTACAACAGTATTATACAACAAGAAAGTCATATTAATGAACTATTTTATATATTTAAGTAGTAGTGAATACAAAAAATCCTGAGAGATCTTTATGCAACCACAAAAACAGTGTATGATATCACCTTTATGTATTGTCTATTGTTTTATTTCTTTAGTAAATATATTTTACAAGATGTAATGAAAGGTTTACTTGTTCTTGCAACACACACACACACACACACACACACACAGTAAATCACCTGTTATCTAACCCAAAAGGGATATGGAGATGTATGAAAATGATCCATTTTGGTACCCAACAGTTTCTTTCCATAATTTTGCTCGTTACTAAAGAACTACCACTTTATTTTCTTTGGACTGCTTCCTGAAGCACCACTAGCCAAACTATTGTTAGTATTAGTAGACATATGACAAAGATTACAATCGTCACTGTTAAGAATCACTAACAAGGGAGAAAGTAACAGATCAGTAAGTGTAAGGGATGGTAACCATCTGAAAATGTGAAAGCAGTGGATGCACCTCAATTCATGAACTACAAAGTTGAATAGCCAAATATGAACAGATTTTGGCTTATATTGGAAAAGTCAGATTACTGGACAAGTCAATTATCTAGAAGTCCAATAACGGGTTTTTACCGTATACAGGTCTAGAATCCCTTATCCGAAATTCTGAAAACCAAAAAAGCTCCAAAACCTGTAATATTTTTGGAGCACCTCCATTGGAAAATTCCAGGTGGTTCTGGAAAGATTCCTGAACACTGCATGGGTCCCGACACGTTTGACATGCGCGCATTAATGAACGTAATTTGTGCTTTTTCTGTGTTGTTGTTGGTGTGAATATACTTTGAAAATGTCGAAAAGGCCTGCAACTACCCCTACAGTACTGGTAGTCCTACCGTAGTGATAGCTTACCTTTCTGATGGTTAAATGTACTTCTTTTTCTTATGGTTCCATGCACAAGATGATAAAAAAAAAGTATTGCATAAAGCTACCTGTGGGTTGTGTGTGTCCATATGCAGTTACAATGTTGTAAATGAACTTATGCCCAGTGCCAACCCCCCCAATTGGGTTATCTACCAAATTATTCCAGTATATCTACATTCCAAAATCTGAAAATTCTGGAATCTGAAACAAATTCAGCCCCAAGGATTTTGGATCAGGGATTCTCAACCTGTACTGTTAATAAATTGGCAAAAATTATCAATTTTCTAGTCACAAGTTAGTAAGCTATTTGTGTGTGCATGTTAGAGTGCTTGCTTTTATTCTCTCTCACTGCCCCGTGTATCATTTTCAAATATCCGTGGATCTTCTTGTGTATTTCATAAAAAATTAAAAAGAATACCTGGACAGCAGTTATGGTTCTGTCTGCTAAGAATGTTTGACAAGGGATCACGACTCATGCAGTTAAATTATATGGACACCAACCAAAAAGCCACTTGAACACTAATATGTCATTACTGCTTAACAAGCAGATCACTGAATGCTTTTATAATAATTTTAAAACAGACAGACTTACAACAATTAGAATAATAAATACATATAAAAGCCAAGTTTACTGAAAACCTCCCTTGCTCTTTTGACAGATTCCTACTGTTCATCAATATTTAAATTTTTTTCAGTTAGCAAACTATAAAACTGGTGTTAATTTTATTGAATGAAAATTGAATTAAGTCTTTTGCCTCCAGGTATTGTTCACAACAGCATTATTTAATACATTTTTTTTCCCTTTAATTTTAATTTACTAAAAACCTAAATGTTTCAGATCTCAAAGACAAAGATGCACTATTCAGCTGCTAAGTTACCTGCTATTAACTCAGATGATGCTAAACTGTGACATGCAAGCAGGGGTTAAGATCCTTTATTTCCACTGGCATTAGCCATCAATTTATATGCCAGGTGCAACATCTATCAATTTGACTTGGTATCTACAAGAATGATTATATTAATAGCTTTCTTTTCCAAAATTACATCTTAGACTTTGTGTTCAAGTCTTAGTTCAAAAAATGAAAGACGACTGAGCACTTGTGTAAACTAATAAGAAATGGGTGATCATGGTACCAGGTACAAAGGGCCAGTGGCCCACTTTCTATTGCTGGCGCATTACATGAGACTCTCCCTCCCCCTCCCCTCGAGGTGAGTATAAGAGCTCTTCTGGTAGATTACCCACTTGCTGTAGTATAGTATCCAGAAAGTTTAGTAATCCCAAGAGAGCTTTTAAAAAAAAATCATCTCTCTTTTTTAGTACGTACTAGCATTATGGTCCCTGCGTAATGTAATTTAATTTTTCTCGCTTTCAAGGCAGCCTCCCTCTACATGCTGCTCGGCAAGATCTTGTGGGTGATAGTCAGCGATGACATTACGGCAGAGGACGTCGTCAGTCTGGGCGCCAACGCAAGAAATGCCCACATCGTCATCCTGAAGAAGGCCTGCGACCGAAGAGCAGCTGCGGACCTTAGCGCAGTGAATCTTACCTCGGCCCTGGAATCAGTAGTAAGAGGGAGTTTCTCTTTAACGCTCACATAATCTTGCTTCCAAAAACAACAAAAGATCAATACGAGCTCCCCGTGTTCATCCAGCCTGACCACTGCTATCACTGTTTTATGTAAATGTTGTTGGTTTTTAAAGTTTAGTGTGTGTTGGGCTGTTATATATATAACCAAAACCATAAAAGACGACGTCCCAGTTTAACGTTGCCACGAGATCACCTCAGTTTAATATTCTTCAAAAAAAAAAAAAAATAACTCCACCTAACGAATTTCTGTGAGCTGAAACATGAGTTCCTACGGCAGATCTCAAACTAACGACACAACTAAGTGCGCAGCATCAAAGAAAGAAGATGCTCTTTAAAGTGGTAACCAAAATAAAGTATACCAGTCAATAAACGGTGAGATCATTTGAAAACTTTAATTTGTGTGCTCGTTACAGACTGCCAATCCTGATGTCCACAAAGCGGTTTTCACATTTACTTGCGCATATTTGAAAGCTATGCAGCAAAATACCAACAGCCAACTTCACTTATCTTGCCTGCAGATGTCAAACACCTCGACAGATATGGTAATTACCTTTTCTTTCTCTCTCTTTTAAAAATGCGTTGCCTTTGCTGGGGGAGGGGGGTGTGTTTACAAAACCAGAAATAACATATCTTAGGACTTAGAGGTAAAGTTAGCTAGGAAAAAAAAAAACAAAATGGAAGCATCATTAAAAGTGCGAGACACATGTAAGTACTCCCCCACCTCAGATAAGCTTATTTCTTTCACTTTGCAGTTTCTGCTTTTTTCTGTGCCAGAAAATCATGCCCAGCAGATGCGTCAGTATTTAATCCATTTAGGATAAGTTTATAGAGACTCGCCACACGGCAAATAATACCTGCCTTTTGATTTACATCAAGTACAACACGTGCTTAATCTTCTTAGGTCCGGTGTCTGCAGAAGCCATGAAAACAGAATTTTCTGTACTTACATAGGGTAAGTGCAAAAATTAAGAATAGCATCAGCTTCACTTTCTGGAAACAATGAAGGAAGTGAATACAGCATGAAAAATGCCAGGCAGTGGCAACTGTAAACAAATGAAGCAGTGATCCAAAACAAAAAAAAATGAATAATTTATACAGCAGGAAATATAAACATTTGAAGCTTGGATCCAAAAGATGTTGGTTCATTCAAACGTTTGGGCTTAAAACAAATTAGCAGTATATAAGCAAGTTTGGATGATCAGGTCTTTGAGATGTTTGAAATTCAAATAAATGGACTTTTACTGTAATTGGATATGTTGAAAGGTTCATTTGATAAAAGTAAAATACTTTAATCTGAAATTTTTCAAATGCTTCTATCTCTTCATGCCAGGCATGAAAAGCACTGGAAAAAATTTTAGAAAAATATTATAGTTTTTTCTTAATGCTTTGAGAATTTTGTATTTCTGCCTTTTTTTTCGTTAATCAAATTCTTGTGAATTCTGACTTTAGACTCAACTTTTCTAGATACAACTTGCTCTTCCAGGTTAACAATGTATTAGCTAGAGTGTTTACGTCGGATGCTGTTTCAGCTGCTCATTGCTACAGTGGCTACAAACTCATCACCTTACATCAGAGCAGCCATTCAGATAGCACTCTTGTCGCTCAATGGCATCCAAACAGCAATCTGACAGTGACTGATGAGATCTTCCCTAATTTTAAGTATGGACTAGGAAATATAACTTTTGTTGTGACCACAACTCAGGTAGGTAACAAAAGGTAATCTTCTAACCTTTCGTCTTAAGAAAATGCAACAAACATCAGAAATTATATTTAAAATATAATATCAAGAACAAAAGGGCTAAGGTTATTAAAGCTCTTTTTTATGTAAGATGATGGAGCAATGTCTTCAACAATTATAACTATATGTTGGATCGTTGCCAACTAATTCCAGTCTGAAGGTGGACAAAGTGATAACAGCTTTAAGGTGGAAACATTCTAAAATTTTATTTTTGATGTTTCAACCATCCTAGAAATTCATTAATGGAGGTATCTTTTTTTTTTGAAAATCTGTTACTTTCCCCAAAACTGGCCTTTTTCCTTGCACCGTGTGATATCCAACCCTAACCTTAAAGTATACTGTCCTCAAACTGTTGCAATTTGGCATATATGATGCAGTAGCTAGCTTTCACTGGTAGAAAAGCATCAATTCTGCTGCTTAAAAAGCTTGGAATGATTCCAGGCCATTGTACAGTAAAGGGTTAGATGCTAAAAAGAAGGAAGTTATTCATTGCAGGCTACAAAAACTAAAAAGCTATGAAAATTCACTAGAAGGTTATTAGAGAGCAAAAGAGAGAAATACTAAGAAAATAGCACAGTGCTGGAAAGTTTTAAATTCATAGTGTGTTATATGGATTATATTTCACAGTAGTTTTTTATACCTAATTTCCTCTAAAATTCATTTTCTAATTTTCTTTTGTGTTTTACTCAGTTTTACAAAATTTTGCAGACATCTACTCAGCGATAGGATATCACCGGAACAGTTAAAATAATGTTATGAAGTTTTCCAGATATTTTTTTATATACAAACAAAGCTGCGATATAAACCAAAACATATTCTCAGGTGAAGTGTAGTTAAGTTGTCATTAAGACAGGAGTCTTAATGACAACTGGCAAAATCAACTCAAAATGGCAGTACTCTTTTACAAGAATCTCAAGTTTTTTGGCATCAACCTGAGAGAAATTTTTGTTAGCTTATATCAGAGATGTACCTTCAATAAACACACAATTTCATTTAAACAGGAGGAACTGTCATTGAGAAATATTTGGCTTACTTAAGTCCACTTTTTTACCTGTCCACCATCTTTAATGGTTAACATGGCAACTAAATGCAATATCGGTAGTTTTTCTTATTCAACTATTGCTCAAGTGGTTGTTTTAATTTTCCTAGAATGTTTTAAAAATTAATATTTTTTAATGTGTTTCCACCTTAAAAAAATAAAATAATCAGAGAATTGCTGAAATGGATATTATTTTAAAAGATACAAATAAAAGAACATCAAATGGTCTTCAACCTTAGTTGCAGCATGGAAGGAATGCTTATTTAATTTTTTTTTTTATAAGATATACAATTCATTCATTTCTACAAATGGTGTCAAAGTAAATGCTTAATGTTACACTTGTCTGTAATCCAGGATTATTTATTAAAGCTGCTCCGTCGTTCACTAGGATGTTACGACAAGAGAACATAGTTGTGTTCACTGCACCATCTGAGAACCTTTAGGAGCTATCGTCAATTTTTGGGGATATAAATTTCCACGAATTTATTTCTTACTAACACAAAGTCAACCGGCTGGTTATTGGTAACTTTACATTAACAGAGGCGCCACGACTAAGTTGGAGGGGGGGGGGTAATGGGGACTGACCCCTCTCCTTCTTAGGAAAGCTTTTGTAAATAATTTCTATAAAAAGATCATGCTTGTGTTAAATAAAGCGTATTACCTACAGTTACCTGCTCACAGGAGTCATTCAAATGAACCCAGATCAAAGTAGAATCACCATAATCATATCCAGCCAGGTTTAATATGAACATCTGCAGTATATTACAGCTCTACACATACAGTTGACCATTACTTTTCATATCCCCCAAACACAGAAAAAAAAACCAAGTGGAACAAACAGCTAAGATCTGGCACAGTTTTATATCCGCTTCAGTAGGTATGCAATGTATACATTCTGTAGCAGTACAAGTATTTATTTCTAAGCAGAACTAATTTGTTAGCTTTCTATCATCCTATTCCAGTATGTTATTCAAATGATATCACTTATTTGTTGCTTTTTTTTTTAAAAATATTTTGTGATAAAGAATCTAATTTAAAAACAATTGAAATGATGTTCAGTCAGGTCAGCTACAATGAATCACCTGCTATTTGTGGAAAGTAAAGCTCAGCCTGGTCCCTTATCTGATTACCAAGGTTAGGGTCTGAGTGCCAACCTGACTACCCAAGGCCTCCTTCTAGATAATGGCAACTTGTTATGGAAGCAAAAAACATGACTGGGCTTCCACCTTTGGTGCTAGGAAACCAGGAAACACTGAGAATAAATTCTACTTTAAAGGTCAGGCATCAAAAGTTATCGGCTCAAATGCTAGCCATCACCACTTCATGCGGTCATTCATTGTCTGCTCTGGTTCTGATCGAATGACTCTACTTAATACCATATCTCCTTTTGCAAGGGGATATATATTTAAGTTTTCCTATTAAACTAAGAATTTCACCCAGAGATTTACGTTCTACAACATATCTCGACGTAATTTTCTTTAACTATAACCAACAGCAGTCCCATTCTTCATTAAAACCCTCTGCATGCTTATAAAAAGCTGACGCATGTCAGATGTGATACGAATCGGTACAGTGCAACCAGGGGGCGATACTGTCTCCGTTAAACAGACACATCAAAGCTTCCCCACGTTCTAAAGCAGCCTTCTGTCAGCTGAACTAATTCAGCTTACTATTCTCTGCGTATTTCAAAAATCATTAAAGAGCAATGGAAGGACTAAAAATAAAAAGAAATTTGCTTATTTTGGATGTTTGTTTGCATCTCTGTGCACATGAAAAATAACAAATCTTGTGTTTGTTCTAAAATCATTTGGGTTACTTTCTAATTAATACTCTTACTATAAATCTGCAACCTCCTTGGCTTGATTAAGAATCCTTACTGATTATGATAATCCATTCTGCAAAACATTAAATTTTACCGTCTCTTCTCTTCAAAGAATTTGTCAATACAGTACATAACCAAAGTCGCGACTCGCATATCAGGCAGCCATGTCATTTTTCACTGTCTCGTTTCAAGCTCATTCCATATGCAATTAAGAAGCAAGGTGCCAATGGGTCAGAGTTTGAAGGATTGTGCGTGCACATTCTTGATGAGATGTGCAAAAAGATGAACTTCAGGTAAGTTATTTCCCACATTTACTAAATCTGGTGCCAAAAAAGGTTTTAAAGAAACAAAACCACATACACCATGTTTAGTTACTACAAGATACTCAGCCCTATACGAGGCACCTGGAGAGGTTAAAATAACTTTAAATTATTTGCACTAATGTTATCAGCAATGAATATCCATATTATATTGTTAGAGAAAAACGAAGTAAATTATAATACAATAAATAAGATTTAGTTTCAAGAGTTTTAAGATTATTAACTGGCACATAACAAATTTCTATAATATAATCTAGAAAACAAATAGAATTGTAAAACAGACAAATCTGCTGAATTGTTGATATGAAACACCTGTGTACAGTGCAGTTTAACATGCCACCTTGTGTAGACAGACTACAATAATAGAACATCATAATAATAGACTTTATATAATTGTACAGTTTATTTTAAGTATAAGAACATAGCAGAACATCAATCTAAAAAACTACTCACCATTGAGATTACCTTAATGTCCAATTAATACTGTCAGCAAAGTCTGATTTAGTTAAATTAATGCCGATCAATTTTTAAGATTTAAGAAATAAAAAGTGTAGTGGATTGTTAAATCAGAGATAAACTTTAACTTCTTCGATGTAAGGGTTTCATATAAGTAAACTTCCAGTTCTTTTGGCTTAGCTAGCTTATTCTGTTAATTGCCTGACCATTTACCAGGATGTGCATTTTTCCAACAATTATTCAGTTTTTTCTTTTTCAAACTCACCTATTATCAGCATCATCATCTTGGAACTTGTGTGTATATAACCAAAAAAAGAATAAACACTAGATGTATACAATCTGAGTTAAATTTTCATCCACTAATAATCAGGATATGTTCTTCTCGCAATGCCATGTTATGGCAACCAAAAAGGGTCATGCATACTCTAAAGGAATTCAGCTACGAAGTGGCTGCTACTGTTTCATACACAGAGTCTTGGACTTCAGTTCAAGTTGGCAGTAGTGGGAGACAGCTTTTGTAGCACTGTGTTGTAGGAACAACCCTTTATCACCCAGAGAAGATAAATTAGGAATTTAGGACATAAAGCACACGCCCTCTAATTTACTTTTTTGAAAAAAATTTCTACCTACCACAAACTTAAGAAAGTTCAAGCTTTATAAGGAAACATATGGCAGAGTAAGCAGTACTTCATAATCTTGGAAACAAGCATTTTACCTTTAAGAGAAAACCTTTTCAAAGTGAGAGGGAGGGAGAGAGAGACTGGGAACAGGAGGACAGGGGGTGATCTACTCCACCCTGACTCAGCGATAAATGTTTTTACTTTGTAGCTACGTGTGGCGGGAACCACCAGATGGCCAGTTTGGTTATCTGAAGCCTGACGGAAACTGGAGTGGAATGGTTGGCTTGGCAGCAAGAAGGGTATGAAGACTTTTATATTCCCTCCCCCCCCTCAGGTTGTTCAATGATTTTTCAAAAAAAGGCAACAAAGAGTAAATAGGGGTAAGGGGAGACTAAACCCAATCATTGGAGCAGTAGAACACTCATCCACAAATCATAATGGTAACTAAAGGGCAGGGAGAGAGTCGTGCAATTTATGGATTCAAATGTAAGTTCATCGTTACCTGTGCCATAGACTTGTGTAAAAGTCTCTAGAATTACTCAAATCAGCCAGCCAAAACTCTGGACAATCATTGAAAGTGATTTAATGCAGTGACATGTCATCCAGGTAGAACTTTTAAGATGATTTAGAAATTCAGTGTACTGTAGTGCATCTCATTGCCACCTGGGTGTTTATTGGAAGTCATCAAAATTCAAAAGATGGGGGTCTGAAGCTAATGAAGCCGCCTCCCATACAAAAAGGGGTCAAAACTTTCCTATAATTGTTAACAGGTGAAGCATCGCCATATAGGAACTAAACTACACAGAACATCTCTAAATGAAACTGAAAAACACAGGACATGCAGCAAAGATCAGTCTCTAATGAAAAGGAAAACAATTAATGAAACAATTTTACTTGCAGTTGCTTTATCAGTGAAACAAGAAAAAAATTTTAAAAAATCACAAAATGTATACAATCTGAAGTGTGAAGCTCCCAGGAAACTCTCTCTCTCTCTCTCATGGAAGAGGAAAAAAATTAATTTAAAAATAATAAAAAGAAACATGAATGGACACAAATGAGTTGCACGTGGTTTTACAGTTTTATCACGGGATCTGAATTGCTGACTCACTTGTCAATATCAATGTAGACTTCATCGTGGTACTCTTCTTCCAGCTCCTCATCCTTTACAAATTGTCTAAACAGTTCTCTCATTGGCATTCTATTTCTTTATTCTGACTTTTCTACAGATACTACTTGCAAAGGGAACTTCCAATGAGAGAGAGAGTATAAAAGACTAATATGGAAAACAAAGTACAGCATCTAGCATTCAAGCCTGACAACCTCCCTAATGGCAGATTAACAAGAGGCTGATCTCTTGAATCTTAGACCTAAGATGAGCTAAGGTGTCAACTCAGCCACTGCAGTCATGAGTAGAACATCTCTGCAGTAGTGGATACGCAACCTGTATGAGCAGATGCTGCAGGCCTTTGTGTGTGATACAGTAATAGATGGCCAAACCTGCTCAGATCTGTCTGTCGAGTGATGCTATGTAACACAAACACACAGGCCATCGTGTAACATTTTCATGGACATTTAAACTCCATTTCTACGATTTTGAACTTTCTCTGGCGCTTACAGTATCACAGCCAACATGATTAGACGATGCAGCCCTGAAGTGCTCGAGGAGTAACACACGTAAATGTTTGTCTAGAGACAGATTACACTAGGCGGGGAACTATTAGAAACAAAACAATTAAAACATCAGCCCACGATCACATTTAAGAAACGGGGAAATGCAAACCATCAGCAGTCTAAAAAAAAATTAACTGCCTTCATATTTTGATTTGATCAAGTGTGATGTGGCCTGTCCACTAAACTTATTAGGTAAATATGCAGTTAGCCTCAGAGAGAAACCAGAACAATTTGCCAACTAAGGATACAATCACAGACAAATGATCAAAGATGTGCACGTGCACATATACATTGGGGACTTGCAAATGAAGCCCAACCAGATACCATTATGGCAATACTTCAGCCAGGTTTCATTTTCAATGTCACTAGCGTATGCATATATTGGGAACTAAGTGTTTATCAGTAATATCCACATCTAAATATAAAATGGCTGTAATTTTCATTATGTAAATTGTTCACTATTAACTCTCATAACCCTCACATCTGTTAGTCAAGGTTAGGTATGACAGAGATAGAATTAAGTCAAAACTTGAAGAATTTTATCTCATAAATACCAATCAGTAAAGGGAGGCAGGCAACCACTTGTATTCTAATACATGCACGCATCACATTCAGAACAAACTGCATACACAATGCAACCTCCATGCATCAATGATCAAAACGATTGATAACAGGATGGAATCAATCAGTGGTTAGATGAGTTCATTCATAAGAATCTGTCAGAATGCTTCATCACAGTAATACCGAGTACTAAATTTTGACTGGGAACAAAAGCTCATCTCAGAACTGTTTCTTTCTTTGTTTTTCTATTTCACAAAAGGAAGTTGATCTAGGTATCGGTCCCTTCACCCTGACACCATCCAGAGAGACAGTGATAGATTTCACCAGTCCTTACTCCGAAGAAGGGCGAGGAATCATCATCAAACTACCAGCAGAGGAGTCAAGTGACATATTCAAAGTATTCAGAGCGTTCTCCATCTCCGCCTGGGTGGCATTTGTTTCATCCATCTTCCTCACAGGACTGACTTTGTCAGTTATCAATGGTGTTACCTCCCTTTGTCTGGACTCTTGGAAATCTGAGACAATTTTGGGGAGATTTGCTTTCCTGGAGAACACATGGACTTTGTATACATTTTATATGGAGCAAGGTACATACTTTTGTTAATTTTAAATTTGAGGGAGGAATGTAAGGCAATATAGTCAAATTTAATCCTTTGCCTAATTAGATTCTATACTGTCATGACTGTTTTTCAGCCTGTCCTGTTACTTATCAGTCTTAAGACAAATTCTATCAATCAACTTGCCCCTAGTCTACTTCTATGGCACAATAGCATTTTCAGCTGATCGTGTCGCTCATTTATCTACATAACAGTTGCGATTGATTACAGGGAAAATAGTCGAGAATTATTTCCATAAGAAAATAATTGTCCGTCTGAAAACACTTTATAGCATTAGGTTTACACTTCTTCACACTTTCACTGTACATTTTCTATTTAGAGGGGAGGATAAAGAACATTCTAGAATGGTCAGAATAAGCTAATTATGAAAACTGTACTAAACTATTTTAACATGCATGCATACTTCCTCCCCATTTCTCTCTAATTTTTCTTTAACTCCACCTGATAGACAAAATTAAATGCAAACACCAAACATTAGATGGGCAAATTTATTATCCAAAATATTTTCTAGTGAATTTTCATGGGTAAAATTTCCACTGGCTTCAAGTTAACATACATTGGATGCCATTTTGTTTAGTTTAACAACTGTGTAATGTGCATCTTCACTGACAGGTGGTGCAATGGAGCCAAGGACAGTCTCCGGGAGACTGGTGGTTGGTTTCTGGTGGCTCTACACGATCATCATCACCACGTGCTACACAGCCAACTTGGCGGCGTTTTTCACTGTGTCCGTGCCAGGACCATCCATCGAGAGTCTAGAGGATCTGGCCAACCAGGACAAGATACTACCGGTCACCCTGTACGGCTCGCAGATGTACAGGCAGTATCAGGTAAGCTGCTGTTTTACAGGCACTTTCAGTAGGTAGGTTCGTTTCTATGGATGTCCCCTTCAGCAGACACCTGGCATGGAAGGATTACAGAGGTCCATCCCTGGCTCAGATACATTTTGTTATTATCAGTTTCCACTCACGATGGAGTCAAACCTGGTACACAAAGTTAGACAGGGAAATTGGCTGAGTGTTCTGTGCACTAAGCCAGCCCCCACCCCGGGATTCCAGTTACCATGGTACACACACACACATCCAATAAATTCATTCTATGCAAGTAAGGAATTAGAAAAACAACGCCCTGGATTCACTAACTTTGCTTCAAGATTTCAGATTACCATGTCCACCAGAAGATATTTGCTGCCTTCCAGAAAGCTCCAATTGTGACTGACGGCATAGAGTCTGTAAAGATCGTGAAGACAGGCGACTACGCTTTTATCACTCTCTACTCAGAAGCGAAGACGCTGGCCTCTCGTTACTGTGGGTCTATCACCGTCGCTGGAAAACCTTTCGACGTCATGCGACTCGGATTCGTGACACCAGAAGGCTCTGCCCTCAACCAAGAATTCTCTCTCCAGTAAGCACTTTTACTTATCTCAAATACACAACTGGACTCCTCCTCAGTTTTTTCCAGGCCATTTGAAAGATGCTTTGAATTTCTCGAAGTTACTAAATACCACTCATTTTGTTTTTTTCCCTTATTTTAGCAGATCAAATCAAATCAGATTCGGCAACTAGTATTTATTTTACTAAATCAGCCAGGTGCTCGTCTAAAATAAGATTTCCCTGTTTTTTGGCAAAGATGCAAACCTGCAGCCATTTTAATCTGAGAAATGAGCTTGAAATACACCACATGCAACAAATCCTAACAGATGTACAGAGAGAGTAAATGCTGTTGCTGCAGTTTCTTTCATTTTTAAATAACATCTATCTACCTTAGAACCCGAACCTGCAGAAACTTCCCCCAAACACACACCACCTAATCAGCTAAGCTACTTTATGAAAGAAAACCAACCAACCACAAATTAAAAACAAATCTCGTTTATTTTTCCAGCATGAGAACAATGTTAGAAGCCGGACTAATTGACAGGTGGCGTCGCAAGTGGTGGTCCATGAACAGTACTTGTACCCAGAGCCTGTCAAAGACATCTGCCACAGGCCTGACTATTACCAGTCTTGGAGGGCCATACCTTGTCTACCTGGGGTTTGTCATTTTGTCCATACTCAGCCTCCTCTTGGAGAGGCTGTGCCACAGCAAACACAAAGGCATAGAAGACGACAGCAGCAAATCCCCAACCAAGTCAGTCACTTACTGATTATCTACACATCCCTGTCAACCAATCGATTCTGTTCGTTACTGTGCAATTTTAGTTTCTAGATTTCACTTGTCTGGAAACGGAAAATTTTTTGTAAAGCCAGAACTTGTAGAACATAAAACAATATTTACATCACTTTCTTGTGTGCTTATTTGTATACCAAAGTTTTCTTTTTTTTTTAATGCTTCATTTATTTAATTAAAGCCCAGAGGTGTTTAATTTCACTGTGCAAGTCCATAGTTAACTTTCTGAACATACTAAACAAGTGTGAAGTCCACACTTAAGATAGGACATTGAAATATTAGAAAATGCTGAATAGATTTTCTAGAACATCTCCAAGTATTTACAATAATTATCTTATTTACCTACAGATGAATGCATCTATTATATTTTTTTTTTCATTTTTAGTATTAGACAAAACAACAGCCCACTATTGTTAATATATGCATTTATTATAAACATTTTTCCAGTCACAAAGCAATCAAATGCACCTAATATGACTGAACAGCACCATGCTTTTATTCATCTAGTTCATGGGATTATGGAAAATAGTTCATTATTCAAGTTGTACAGAAAGGACCATTGATCAATGTGTGTGGAAACAAGTCAAAGCAAAAACCAAGACCAGTTCGGAATTTATACATAAAGTAGTTATAAAAAAAGCTGAAAATAATCCAGTATTGAGTCAAAATAGCAATGCAATGTCTATAACTTATGGAAATTTTTGGTAAGTAAAAGACAAGGTCCAAACGAATGTCAAGCAAATTTGTACTGGAAACTTTGCAGATGTCAAGAAAAATCTCCTGCTTAAGCTCAAATGCTATTTTGGAGTGAATTGTTTCATGGAAACAATTGTGGTTAATGAGTTTTACAGGTGTTTTAAACTTCTTTTTTCCTGATTCTCATGGATTTTCATATTAAGAGCATTCTACTGTAGTAGTTTGGATAGATTTTATAAAGTAGAGGAAGACCTGTAGACATATTTTTTAAATTTGATAATGAAAACAAATTCTTATAGTTATCAAAAATTAACACTATGAACTGGACAAAGTTTTTGTGGTAGTCGTCATATGATTTCTAGGTTACAGGGGTTACAAGGGATCATGTTTTTATGCACTAAGCTGGTTGCATGACTTGTCAGTGTAGAAAGTTACAAACTAAAGGCCGTAATTTAACTCAATGTCAAAAGTGGGAGAAAATTGGAGTAGCTGGAGGAAGCCCACACACCCAGCTGCTGAAGGCATAATATTAGGAAAATTTCCACTTTTAAATGACAATAATTAACATAAGGCAAGAGTCATGTAATTTATAAAAACTTTTTATACCATCTGTGTTGCAGGTGTACTCAATTTTTTGGTGAATGGAAATGTTTATCATTTTCCATCTCACTAAACATTAATGGAGTATTTTATTTATTAAAAAAAAAACAAATAACAGAAGCATGCTTGTAATTGGTTCTCATTTAGTTGCATTAAAATCCAGAAAATGAGTACATAATTTGGCAAAAGCCGACTACTTCCAATCAGCTGACCACCAGTTTTCATTTGAGGCGAATTAGAAGGGCCACTGAAGTTAACTAAACAGTACAAATTCAAGCTTAAACTGGAGATAAAAGAAACTCTTGGTCTCTTCCCAATAAACATTTTTCTCCAAGACAAGCTGCTATTATCATTTGCAAAATATTTAGAGCAAAGCCAAAGGAAAATAGTGCATCAGCATCAACACAAAGCTACCTGCAATCAGTTTGAAATTTGAGGAAAGGGGCTTAACCCTCAATATACTATGCCATTTTTAACCTTAGTTGTACCCCCAGCCTAAAACACTGGTTAGTATTTGTTGAGATGACTGTATATTTAGTTAGTTATAATGCAAAACATGAGGTTGACACTATATATATGAATTTACAATGTCAGATAATATGGCCCAATCTGTGCTGAATAATACAGATTTAAATAGTGAGGTGCAAATACAGCTAGTATAGAGTTAAGGTGATTAGTTAGTAGGGTCATCACTTGCCACCTTTCCTCTTGAAAATCTGAGGACGACTGCCCATACAATTATTTTCTTGTGAATATTTTGTGCAATGTTTGGTTAATGCTTCTGAGCAGTCAAAAATGCCAATCTAGAGCTAAACTTTCTGTCAAACATTTTCTTTAATTTCTGCAATATTACTGAACCTATCATCAATGAAATATTTTAAACAAAATTAGTAATCTTCAAAAATAAAAGCTCAGTCAACAAGTGAAGCAAAACGCCCCACACACCTATCAGAATGTGGTCAAACTTACATTTCCAGGCAATAAAAACCTTAAGCAACCCTAACTACATGAGTTTTAAAATTAGTAACCTCAACTTATGATCAGAACATATCACACAATAATCCGTAACTTCTATTTATGCATACACATGTAATTATCCTAAGTTTTTTTGGGTTTTTTTTAGATTACCATCATAACTATCATAAATAGATTTTCCTTATGGCAAACAAAGTACCCAACCACAATCAAGAATTTTCTTTTTTTAACGCTTTCAGTGCCCCATTAGATTTTGGGCTGGAAAGTTTTAATTATCTACCAAAAAAAATTAAATTAGGAATTTGATCGGAGAAGCTGAGAGGACTTTCAAAGACATGAGGACATTATTCTCTCTTATCACAAGAGGGAAAAGTGTTTTTGAAGCCATGGATTAAATCTGCTTCCAGCATCAGATGGCTATAAAATGTCAAAGTAGACATATCTGATTTCAGCATCATAAGGGTTAATTTTCAAAAAAGATTATGGTCCTGCTTTATTAAAGGGGAGGGAAGTTTAGCTTTAATAGCACTGCATTGTTGAATATTTCAGAAATGGCTGAAACAAAATTAATGCACTTTATTTTATTGTGTGTACATCTTATCAGACTATTAGATGTGACCAAGACCATGATCAGTTGTTATTGACACAATTGCACATGCTTACAAGTGACATCTTAAAAACATGAATTTTAAATGCATGTTTGTTCAGCTAATAAATTGGTTCCTAACTAGATCTTCTAATTCCAGTGTTCCCAGATCTGTGGGGGGGCCAGTGTGTATGTACACACACACACACCTCACTTATAGCCACCTCTTGTGTTGAATGCCTGTCTCTCCTGCTCCATTATAAATTCAAAGCAGGACAGCAGGCAATGGACCACACAAAACAGGCAACACGATAAAACAGCTCTGATCCGCTGCTGCTGCAGCACCTCTATAATTATCAAACAGTTTCTGATAAGTTGTCATGGTAACCAAAACCGGATTCCAGCCACCATAATCACACAAACTCTGAACAGTAGACTGACACATGTCTCTGTCAAATGTTGGCTGAACTGTTGCAATGTCCAGGTGGCAATAAACCAGAAAAAATATGATTTAGAATTGGATTATACTAGCTGTTAATACTGTATATATGTGCGTATTAGGGACATTCAACGAAACCTGATTGGAATATCAGTGCCCCAATGATACCCAGATAGGTTTTTGCTTGAAATGTCCCTAGTACATACATTTCAGGAAACAAAACTACAATGAGGCTATTATTTTCCTTTCTATTTTCACGCTTATGTCTATACAGCAAACATACAGAACAAGATATCGATTTCATCACCACTGCATGGTCAAATTAAACAAAGTTGCACTACAATTACAGATGATGATAAACTGTAGATATCTGTCAGGCTAAGGGCAAAAATCCATATAAGCGATGCCAGCCTCACCTATTTCCCTCTCTCTTCCATACAGTTGATCCATAAGTAAAATAAGCAATTTTTTCTTAGTGAGCTGCCCACATCTAATGGACAACAAGTGCATTTCTTCATTATGCAGATTCTAAATTTTGTTTTCATCTGATGCAGTTTAACAAGAGAACATATCAGGCCTAGAAATTGAAGTGGAGACTTATTTGGTGCGAGGGTCTGGACAGAAGCCATAACTAAATCTAGTCCCAGTTTTTGGCCAAAGGTATACGAGATGCCGCAGCTAGTCTACTTCAACACATTTTACAGTGGTTTTAAATTTTAAAAAAGCTTATTTTTTCTTCGTAACAATAAAAGTTGAAAATTTGTTTTATGAAACCGGCCAGGTACCATTATAATGATGCTAGTTCAGCCATATTTTAATTGAACTTCTTAATGTACCTTAAATAGTCAATATTTAAGTTAGCGTATATAAGAAAAAATAATGTATATTTGGGGCTTTAAAAAGAAAAAAAAACTACCAACCAGTCAGCCTAGGTAAGTTACTGCACCTCCTTCCTGGAAAGTAAGAAATTATGCGTCATGAACCAATTTATAATAATTCAACTCATGATATATATGAGGATAACTTCTGCTTACAATTGCACTTTAGTCATAATAGTTGGAAACCCAGTAAATTTAATTTGCAAAAAAAAAAAAAATTCTTTTCATTATCTCTGTTGGTACTCTGAGATACAATGACATGTGTACATTCTCATCAATAATGTAAAGACATCAGATCAATGAAAGAAACAAAAACAAAAAAAAATAATCAATTCACAAAAGTATAAGACCAGACACAAGATAAGCACCTGAGAATGCTGTGCCAAGAATTATAAGGTAAGTAGACATTTACAGATACTTCCTCCTCATTTTAAAGTAGAGAAATGGTTTGAAATTAAGATGATATTTTTCAACTAAACTGAAGCAGTTTTAGCTAACATTTAATATTATAATTTTATAGAAATGATTGGAGAAAAGGAGTCAGTCATTTTTGAACAGATTATTGAATGGAGTCGTGTACATATGTTAACACTTCACTAAGTAAAAGGTGCACAGACTAAACTATTTAACAATATGTCGGACTCCTAAACAATAAAATGATTAACTTAACCCCTTAAAATTATCAACACATTATCTTCTCTTGTTGGCATTCCAAATAGCAGAGCTAAAATGCACAATATTTTTGCTGGTCCCAAATACTAATATTATTTTTTAGCAAAATTATAAACAAGATTTTGTATTATCTTAATACGAAAAATTTCTTTGTTTTGCATTTATATAATTTTCAGAGGGGAGGGGGGAATAATAAATGCAATCACAATTGCTGTGATGGGAAGTTAGTACAGCTCCCTTAAAAATTGTATGCAGATTAAACAAGGAACTCCATAGAACCTAAGTCGTTCAATATGGATTAAGATTTAATACAGAAGTGAATGCTATTCTTTTGGTGAAGGAGTTGTATAGAAGAACATTTAAAATAATGTTTTTTTTTTCTTCTTTTTTCTCCTTTTGGACAGCTGTGAGGAGAGTCCCCCCCCCCCCACCAAACAACAAGGACAGGTCCTGGCATGGCTGCTCTCTCTCTTGTGGTTGGAGTGCTGTCATCCATCGTAAAGGTTTTGACGACAGAAAAAATAACCATAGGTAAAACCATTCATTATTTCCACTGGGTGTACAAAACAACAACAAACTTATTCATGCGGGGGGAAACATTTTTTTTTTTAACATTTTTCAGGAATACTGCTAGAAGAAGGGTTAACACATGGCAATTTTGCTTTGCACTCTCCTGACCACCATGTCTGCTCCAAGGGCTACCTACAGTTAAGCAAAGCCAACCTGGTAGTAGGGAAATTCCACAAGAGGAACATAACTGACATCCATCTCAAAGGTAATCGTCGTCCAATGGTTAAAACCCCTTTCAAAGCTTTCTTTTCTAATGTGGAACTTCTATTCGGGATCCGCTATCGGGGGGGGAGGCGAAAGTGCGGCTGCGAATCGGTTCCTTGCTTCAGCTCGAATCAGAGATTTCCAAGAGTTAGCACATTAAATTTAGTAAAATTATTTGTTAGAAAATTTACAAAAATCTCTTTTAAAAAATTAATTAATTAATTAATTAATTAATTAAAATTTTAAAGAGGAGAAAAATCAGTCAGCCAGCCAGCCAGCCCCTCCATAAGCCCAGTTAGGGGTCTACCACACCAGGGGGGGCGTTCAAATGGAACCCGGCTTCAGTGGAGTCTCCGTGAACGCCGTCCGGCCGGGTATCAGTTGAACGCCCTCCCATCATACATTTTCAGTTCGGTACTTGATGAAGAGACGATCCAGCGCCGTGATCTCCTTCGCTACGTGCGAGACCGAGCACCTGCTGCATGCCTACCTGCAAGCTGAGTCACTGCCTCACCTTCCTGTCCCGCTCACGTACTGCGCAAACTCGGCGAGCGCCCACGGGAAGTCCAGATTCCGCATGCGCAGACGAGGGATCGGTCTTGTCCGCGCCGTGATTGACTTTGTTAAATCGCAAGAGTGGTCGGAAGTACATATTTTCACAGATGGAACTTTCAGTATGTATTAAAGTGCGTGTTTGGCTCTTCTTAATATGTAAAGGAAAGTTATCACCTTCCGATATAATAAATAAGGAAGTCTCCCTCACCTTCCGATATAATAAATAATAAATAAGGAAGTCTCCCTCACCTTCCGATATAATAAATAATAAATAAGGAAGTCTCCCTCACCTTCCGATATAATAAATAATAAATAAAGAAGTCTCCCTCACCTTCCGATATAATAAATAATAAATAAGGAAGTCTCCCTCACCTTCCGATATAATAAATAATAAATAAGGAAGTCTCCCTCACCTTCCGATATAATAAATAAGGAAGTCTCCCTCACCTTCCGATATAATAAATAATAAATAAAGAAGTCTCCCTCACCTTCCGATATAATAAATAATAAATAAGGAAGTCTCCCTCACCTTCCGATATAATAATTCCGATATAATACATAATAAATAAGGAAGTCTCCCTTGATTTTTTAAAAAAAAAAAAAACAAACAATAAAGGGGGGAGACTTCATTTTAAACGTTGGGATCTGTCGTCTGCTTCATCCAGTGAAGGCAAAAAGTGGGGGGGGCAGGTTCGGGGAGAGGGAGATGGCGCAATCTGAGCCCCAGCCAGCATCCGACGACGAACAGAAAGAGCGAAAGTAGATAGGAAAAATAAAGTCAGAATTTCTCGCATCTGCTCCCTTCAGCGCATCAGCAGTTCGGCCTGTTCGTCGAGGAGATCGCCAAGAGGAGGGTAGCATCCGTCATCCACCAGGTGGACTACTCCACGGGGAGCTTCTCGAGGCAGCTCGGCGGGTACCGGAAAACCTACAGCAGAACCTGTTTCGTCCTCCTGCTGAACGGAGCCGGGGCCATCGAGCTACTGAAAGCGGTGAGAACTTCATTCGGTTGATCTTTCCTAACGGTTTCCAACCGTCGCAGTTTCCGTGAGCTTAAAACTCTGAGAGGGGGGGGACATTTTTTTTTTTTTTTTTTGTAGCCAATCGACATTTAATTTTCTTCCCTAAGTTTCTCTCTCTTTTTCTCTTTTTGGCGGGGGGAGGGGTTACCTCCCTTTGTTTTTTTTTTTTCTGTCAACGTACCAACCGGCTAGGTGGGTTTTTCCCGGGTTTTCCGGTTTTTCCCCAAATCTGAAAATGAAGAGCTCTAGTAACGTCATGTGATCATGGTGTCATAACCGCTATCCCACATAACGTGTATAAGTTACTGATTTATTCAGATTTAAATAAAAGGGGTTTTTTTTTTTGTTTTTACTTTACAGGCGAAGAAGTTAAACCTTCTCACCTTCAACAGGTTCTGGCTCATTGGAAACTTGAACACACCACTGGAGACCCTACAGCAGATGGACATCGATGGCAGAGAAAGTAACATCATATTGTTTAAGAGGTTGTGCTTTCCATCGGTGATAACAGTGGACAAAGGACAGAACGGGTTTAAGATAACTGTAAGTAGGGTGACTGTCACAAAAGTTGATGCCAGTATAGAACTGGAGGAGGGGAATTTCTCTTTAATTAATTGTATGAATTGTCCCTTTTTTTCCATAGGTTATCAAATAAACCCTCAAGTTTAGCATTTGTCCATCAACCTATACTACGAATAGCATCAAAAGTACATGAAAAATATTCATTATGGAATCAATATGCATTTAGAATTTGCTAAGTGATTATAAAAGGTGTTAGGTATTTGAGGATATAACCAAGGGGTTTTGATTATTTCAGTCTGAAAATCTCAGTTGTCTGCATTAAGAACATCTAGATTATGGCAGATTGGAATGTAATTTAGTATGCGCTTATAGTGGCAGTAGTGAATTTTCACAGTTTAATTTAAAAAATTTTTTTAACTTAAGGGATAAGAAGCACAGAGTATAAAAGACTTTACAGTAGTTTCCTTCTACCCATATTTAAATATGATGTGGGCAGCTGTGGGAGGGATAATATGTACAGATGAGTTAGTTTGGTAAAGAAAACTTCAGAACAGTGATGCTCATGCAAAGTAGTTCCCATCTTTCCAATCTTGTCGCATACTTCTAACCCTTTCTCTCTCTCAAGTTGTATTTTTCTTCATGATGTAATGAAAGCCACACACAACCTGAACAAAGCAAGAATGCAGTTCCCTCTTTCTGCTATTTTTTTTTAAGTTATCAGTGTAAAGAAAACCAAATTTCTCTATCTTCTCTTGCTTTAATGTCCATAATTCTACTCTTGAAAAAAAAAGTTTTTTCCACCTTCTTTAGGTCACGGAGGGTTACCTTTTGGACATTGTGAACAGGTATCTTTACAAATGTCTAGACCTAAGAGAGATAGACGACATGACCAGCACCAGCTTGGAGGAGGTAGAGCACCTTATACCAGAGCTTTCTCCTTCTCCTCCTCCTCCACTTCAGGAGGAAAGGCCCATGATAGAAAACGAGGTAAGCCAAGTGAACAAAAGAGTGCGGTGGTTGGGCGAAGGAGAATTTGGAATAATTTTCATCGCTGAAATTGGTGGCAAGCCTTTGTTTTTCTGCGTCAACTAAAATGGCGTAGCTAACATGCGATTTGGCAGAAACAACGCAGCTGGCATCAGCACCACAGCAGATTTTACTGGCATTGTTAAAATTTACAAATAAATTTTCCATTTGTATACCTAAACGGACCTTTTGCAATGTGACAGCAACAAAGATACACTTGTGTTAGCACCTTGCTTACCTGATCTCTAGTGGAGCAGCCCTTTATGAAATTTTAAAAATACTCTATAGATTTAAAGCAAAGCTTACATAGCGTAACCACTGGCAACTGATTGAGTCAATGAAACATGGCTACAGATTGGTTGCCTCAACTAGTAAACTGGCACGAGTTGTAATATGGAGGCAGTAGAGCTGATTACTAAAGTTGATGGTCCTCATTAGATTGAGTTAAGAGAAAAGAAAAGATGTACAAAGTAAAAAGAAAAATGTGCTTTCCTCTTTGATGTAAAAAAAGTATAAAGGGGATGCTTTAACAAATGCCCTGTTTTAAAAGTGCCCTTGCTATGTCTAACTTACTTTATGGATAATAATTTTCCTTATGTATAACTCACATAATCATACAGATTCTCTGCAATTTCAACTTGCGACACCTGCACATGCATTTCTACATGAGAAAAACCTCCATCTGTTTACTCATCGATATATATATATATATATTAAAAAAAGAAATCTTTGTAAATCTTTTAATACTCCAAATTCTCTCTTTGTTCCTGGAATGTTTCAGATGGAGTGGAGTTTAAAGAAACTATTTTGGCTCTTGCTGTTTGAAAAGCAAAACTCTCTCTCTTTTTTTCTGTTCTTTTTGTTTATCAGAAAAAGAAAGAGCTAACTTACATAAGACTATACCTACATTGGACATCATTCCATGCTCTCTCTCTCTCTCTCTCCCCTCTCATGTCTCTCCCTCCCTCTCTCTCTCTCTCCTCTCTCTCTCTCTCTCTCCCCTCTCATGTCTCTCCCTCCCTCTCTCTCTCTCTCTCTCTCTCTCTCAGTAAATGCTACACAAAGTTCATTCATTTCAGAAGAATGCTTCAGGCATTGCTGTCTTACTACACCCAGACTCCTACGCTGATGCCAGGTACAACATCTTTAGCATCATTAAATGCCAGAGCAGACTTGTAGAAAAACTTGTTGGTGAATGGAGCAAGGAGAAAGGCCTTGTAAGTTTCCAGCAAGCATTTCCCAATGCAAAGCCAGGTCTTGGAGAAATTACACTCAGAGTGGGAACCAATGTGGTAAGCCAAAAATTGAATAAATAACGGAGCCAGAGGTCTTATTTACTCAGCCCTCAGTTATTTTGAAGGTTACCCCTAGATGCCTGTCTTCTGGTACATATTTACTTAAATAAAATACAAACTGCAAAACTGAATAAAATGATATTTCTTTTCTTTTCATGTTTAATCTTTCACAACAACATTAGGCATTTTTACTAGTGCCTGAAGTTAATTACTTTCTTGAAGTCTGTAAAGAAGACTTAATTTATGCCACAACCAATACAATTTATATTATTATCATCTTACCTCTGATACATTTGAAGCATTATGGGGCAGTGGCATAGTAGAGATGTTCAAATGAAACCAAGTGGAAACAGCATTACCATTTGAATGTCCTTAGTAGCTCTCCTGTCAAGAAGATCACAAAACAAATTTGTGTGCATTATGCCATGTATGGTGCTGTATGACGTTTAGTTGTCCAAGATGGTGGGCTGTTTGGTGCTTGAATGGATTCTGAAAACGACTTTTTCCTACTACAATTGCTAACACCAGGTGGCAGTTTTACTGGTTGAATCTTATCTATTAATATACCATTAAAATTTTTAGGGCTCTGATACCATCTTTATGAATCATTTTAGAAGGCTAAAGCAGATTCTTCTGGAACTTGTCACTGACTGACTGCAGAGATATTGAACTAATTTTTTTATTTGTTTTCTCCGTAAGCTGAAAACTTTAAAGTGTCAGACTCCAATAAATTGATATAAGAATACCTGTATATACAGATATGCACAATATAGATTTTTCTCAATTTTATTTGGTTACTCTTTCTCCATAGCTTATCTTCAACCGTGGAAGGGACCCAGATCTCTTGATCCACAAATTGGCAATGCCACATGAAGATTATGATTCAGATACCAAATCTTGTCATTTACAATTTCAAATTATTTTTTTTCTATTTTAAAATTTTGTTATAAGTGAGAGTAGAAAAAGATATGTTGTCAGAACATATACAAACACCATAACACAATTATAACATGTGCAAAGGTATTCATGATGGACAGAAGAGCCATGCACTGCTTTTACATGCTCAAAAAGTATAGAAAGTTTAAATTTACTACAGTTTTTTTTGAAGTGGATAATACAGGTTAAATTATTATGAAATGGCACAGAGAAAATTGTGATTTAATTCTGCTATTTTAGTGAGATGCAATGTGCTTTTGTTTCACTGATGCATTTTGGGAAGAAGTAGGTTAATAAAAATGTCTGAAACATGCAAGTTGCATTTCTGTCATATGTTTTGGTTGAATCCTTGTGCATCAGAAAAGTACAGTAAACACACTACAGCTGGCAATGAGGATAGCAGATAAGATACAGTAGATGTTGGTGTAATTGCCAAGTTTGATACACATGGTGATCTAAAGTGTTGGTCAAAGGTGGACAAAATGGATCAAATGGTTTAGATGCTATGTTTCAGAAAAGCAGTAATGAATACCACTCAGAAATTGGACTTGTATTTGCATTGGGCTAGTGCACAAGTTCAAGACAAATATGAACAGCAGTTAGAACGAGCTCCATTTGAATGTGAGTGTCATGAGGGAGAAGTTGTAACTGAAAATGCAGGACCTGAAATATTCAAACAGGCTATGGAATTTGTTCCATAAGCTGATGTGAAACAATATACCAGTACATTACTAGGCTTTATTATAGAGCAGCACACTGTAATTTTACAGACAGAGATCAGAGATGAGCAAATTAGATATCAAATCAATCAACCAAGTGTCTCTCTACCTATGTACACCTTAAATTACTTTAACAGGCTGTGAATTGATGTTGCAAGAATTACAGCAAATAACTCGTGTAGCTCATCCAGGAAGGAGGAAATGCATAGAGTTGCAAGTAGGTGTCAGACCTGGAAAGGCTCACCATATTGTCTTGGCAACAGAGAGAAAAAGGGAAGAAGGTCATTTAAGTTGGAATGGCAGCATGTCTAGAGGAAGAGAACTGTGCAACAGAGATTTCTGTTACAGGTGTGGTTATGAGGGCTGTGTAGTAAAACACGCAAGATATCTAGCCTGGGGGTATAAAATGAGAAATGTGGACAGAGTGGACACTTCGTAAACTAACATAAGACCAAGAATGATATGCACTTCACTCATAATTATACCAGAGTCAGGTGAGTATACTTCTTTTGTGTGTATTCTATGCAAGGTAGTTAGCTCTACACTGAAGTGGGGGAAAAAAGGTAGACTACTACAGAAAATACTGTGAAGTCAGACAATCAAATCCATCAGCAACAAGAAGACCATAGAATCTACTGTATTTTTGTACATTGCCTGCCTTCCACACTAAGCAGTGATAACAGTCCACAGTTTACTGTGATGAAATTTCAACAATTCTTGAATGACCAAGGCATCAGCTATCAAAGTGACTCCATATTTGGCACAGTCTAATGTCGGAGTGAAATATCAGAACCATTCTATACTCAAATGTCTTATGATTATACAAGCAAGGAAGAAAGATTGGAGAAAAATATTTTCAGAAATACCTGGATGTATATCATACAACACTATGTGCAGCTGCTGGAATTATTCTGGCTAAACTTCTGTTTAGCTGTAAAATACACTCATAAGAAACAGAGATGGTGAAATGAAGTTTAGAGGAAGCTATGTGCAGATGAGACAATAGGTGCTAAAGCAAATGATATTTCAGTAGGAGATAAAGCCCTTATGGAGCGAGAACAGACTATAGATCCTATGATACAATACCCTGCGATGTAGAAACAGTTTTTTTTAGATCCCAAGACGGTGTAGACTACAAAATGAATTCTGCACACACACACACAAGGAAGTATATTAAACAAGCTGAACCTGTGAAGATACCTGAAGAACCTATCAATGAAACTAAACTAAATAACTCTAACATGAGCATGAATTCATGAGAAACAATTCAAAATGCTTTTTTTTTAAAAGTATAGTTTTGAAATTTGTGAATATCAGTTTAAAGGTGATGCTGTGCATCATAAAGTACAGTGAGGTGAGAGACACTACACAGATGGGTCTCTATGTGGTGGTAACAAGTAACATTATGCCCCAACAGAAAATCTAAGTTATTGTTCATACATACTTTTTCGAGCATCTATATGCGGCAGCATTGCTCTTTGTCCTACAAGCTGCGCATCCAAGAACCTGTCATCCAGCATAATTATCAAACGATTCATCGCAACAAAATAAGTTGGAAACCAAACAAGTATAGAAAAGTAAACATCCCAGCTGCTGAGGAAACTAGAATCTAGTGGTTTATCAAGGTGTGAGAAAATAATTATTCGTGTAGTCAATTCTGATCTTTATTATTGTTCTCGCCATGTGTGTGTGTGCATGTATGTATACACGTGTATTTCTTGTTATTACAGATGGATCCTTATGTCATGAAAACAGTCACAGGAAAAAATGTTGTGTTTCGAGGACTCTGCATTGATATTTTAGATGAGTTAAGCAAAATGTTGAATTTTCAGTAAGTTTAAATATTTTAAATATGCAACAACAACAAAAAAAACGCTTTATCAGTGCATCACACTACATGGTGTGCCATGTTTCTGGTATCACCTGTTTTATGGAACTTTTAAAATGGGAATTGAATGTTGTTGTTGTTTTTTAAATTAATTGTCTTAGAAAGGAATGATAAAATATGAACACAGACAGAGTAATTCTGGTGATTTTTCTCGGCATCTAAAAACCTCTTTGGTTTCAGCTGTTTCTGGGATGGTTACATTAGTTATTACTGTTGTGCTTGTTGGGAGGAAGGGATCCTCCAGGGTGCCAGGCTTCCACCTGTTTGTTTCTAGAGATAATAAAGAGTTTATGTGTACTTTCAGTTATGTTTTGGTGGAGTCAAGGGACCAAACATGGGGGCCGAATCTTGATAATGGTTCCTGGGGTGGTCTAGTTGGAATGACAATGAAACAGGTAAAAGAAGCTTCTTTTTTTTTAAAAAAAATTAAAACAAACGACAGATTAAAGGGTTACAACTCTTTCATGAACATTGGGGCGGAGGAAGTTGACTATGCACATTGCTGAAAGTTTCTGTCTGTAATTAGATTTAACCCATGTGGAGGATGGTTCTTTGCATATAAATAAAGCTATGAAGAGATTGAGTTTGGGTCATTCATGGTAGAAGGTTGCATGTAGAGTTACGTGCATTCTTTGATAAAAATGATTATGACAGTAAGTCTTGAATGTTTCTGGAACTGTCTGCACTGTACGTACGTACGTGTGTGTGGTGTGTGTGTGTGTGAGAGAGAGAGAGAAAGTTTCAGTACACCTGTCTGTTGAGCATAAAATGAAATATGGATGCCAAGCTGGAGTGGGTGGTAATGGGATTGGCACGTGGCATCAAAACCAATGGCTAACACAGAAATGTACATGGTTTGCATCAAATTGGCCACCCTAACAAAAGATCCCATTAGGGACTGCTTTTCAAAAGATGGGGGAGGAGGAACAGTCTCTCAGAAAATGGATGGTAAAAGAGAGAGAGGGAAATTGCAGTGTCAGATGGCCAGATCTGTGATGGAGTAAAGCTGCAGCTGTCACCCTGATAAATGAACAAGCTGTGCCCAAAACATTTGGTGCTGAGAAACTACCTTTTTGTGGTCAGTTCTCATCCTACCGTCCTCCCAATTTTTTTAATATCTCTGGTATGTAAAGAGTTGAAATTTTCATTTTATTTTTAGTTTTGATTTAAAAAAAAAAACAATGCAAATTAGATGTGTGAATTATTTCATTATTATTATTATTATTATTATTATTATTATTATTATTATTACTATATTTCTAAAGGAAGTTTTAATGTCCGTTGGTCCATTCTCTTTGAATGCTAAACGGAACACAGTCATCGACTTCACAAAACCTTTTACTGAAGACGGATTAGGGATTCTGCTGAAGCGACCATCCAAAGACAACTTCAATCTATTTCAAATTTTCCGACCATTCACCAATGAAGTGTGGGGAATTTTAATCATCGTCATTATCGTGACAGCTCTTTTTCTTAGCATCATCAACAAAATCAGCTTCCTGATATGGGCCCATGACACAGATTCCAAGAAAATACAAAATCAGAGTTTCATGGAAAATCTGTGGATGATTTATGGATATTGCCTAGAACAAGGTAAAGGTTTTCAAAAATATTTAGGATAATAATAATTGTGTAATTTATTATAATAAAATATTCAAAATTAAACTTATGTCAGAATTCTGTTTTGTGTAGTCAATTGCTTGTTACCATGGCAGCATCTAGAAAGCACAGGTTAGGTGTAAAGTCTACTGAAGATAGATTTTAAACCATAAATGTCTCAGAAGATGGCCACCAGAGGAAACCATCAGAAATTGTCAAACAGTTCAGTGTCCCAGCAAATACACCATCAACATGGCTAAGGAATAAAGACAGCATTACTGGGCATGTGAGCACGCCACATTTGGCCCTGCAATCTACTGACTCAACATCCACCATATGGTATTTATAGTTGAGATGAGACCATGGAGCTGTTTTCAGAATGATGCCCAACAAGCCGTATGCGCAGTTCTCACAGTGAGAAGACAAACAAAGAACATCAGTTTTATTATTATCCCCACCTGTAGGTTAGAATGTCCTTATCCCAAGAGAGTCAGCTTCATGCTCCAAAGCCCCATTATGTCAAACATTGTTTATCTCCAATAAAACTGCCAAACTCCCCCAAAACTTGGAGTCTATTGTGTACAATTTTCATTCACCATTTTTAAAAGTTGCCCCTATGGGCAAGCTATGCGTTTATAGGTTCAAGCTGATCTATGAACCATTCATAGCTTGCACCAGACCTAATCTATGTAGGAATTCTTGAGAAATAACCATATTTGTCACACACAACACACTTAAACAGTGGCGGAGTGTTGCATGAATCATGCTAGACATATTTTGCCATTTTTCATAATGCGTTAAAAGGCTGGGTTTGTTCTGTCCTCACATAGAGTGCACACTTTGGGTATCTCTACTGCTTGTAAATATTACGATTCAGTTATTCGTTTATCGTGGAGATTGTTCAAATTGTCAGGATACTGCTGTTTGTCATGTTAGCATTAGTAGAGAACGCCATGTAAGTAATCGGTTGCATTACTTCCCTTCCAAAACATTGTTGCACTTGTATAAAAGTGCAGTTTTTTCCATTTATAAAAAGCATCTTTACTGAATGTCAGCACTGCAGGTGGGTTACTTTGCCATCTTTGTACAAGTATTATAGCAGTATTGGTAAAATACAAAAAAAGAACAAAAGAATTTCAGGTTATACAACATGTTTGATTGAAGTGTACAACAATGTGGCCAAGAACTGTTATTTCCATGGCAACTCACTATTGAATGATTGAACATCACTCAGTGTGCCAAAGTTTGTTAAAAGCGAGAAAGCTTTTAATATGTAATGATGAGGGACTTTACCGCTAGTTCAAAGAACAAAATGGATATGTATCATAGAGATTAATTTATCTTGAAAAGGTTAAAGATTCATATACTTTGACTTTCATGAATATAGATATGAACTAGCCATGTGCTTATGAATATGATTAATTTTTCATAATTTCTGTTCCTCCAAAACAAATGAACAAAATGTTTTTTTCTCTCCACTTTTAAGAGTGTGGGATTGAACCTGCCAATGCATCTGGACGGGCCGTAATCAGCTTCTGGTGGCTGTCTACCATTCTGCTGGTCACATCCTACACAGCTAACCTGACTGCTTTTCTCACTATCTACATTGACAACTTCCCATTCAGGAGCCTGGCTGACCTGGCGAGCCAATCTCAGGTTAAACCCATCTGCATCTACGGCACCAGCACACACATGATGTTCCAGGTAAAAACGAACCTCCCCGGCCAGCGGCCCGTCAGGGCTTTAAGAAACCAGCATTCTTCCTCTTCTCACTCTTCATTGTGGCAAATGGCTTCACATAGTCAGTCCCCATCTTTTCAAGGTGATGGTCTGCTCCGTTCTCAGCAGTTTGGCTTAATCTGTCTTCTGTTTTTGCACAGCTTTGCTCTGCTGTTGTCAGGCAGGACGTGAGAGTCACCACCTAGTCACAGTGCATTTCGGTGCTACAAAGCAGCATCCAGAGTGTAACCACCAAAGGCCGAAGATCTTGTATCCCCCAGAAAATCTGAGCACCTCATCAGTCAGATCCCAGCCACCTCGAGCTGAACACTCAGCACTGTACTCGTACTTTAGAAGACGAACAACTTAAGATAGTCTTTCCAGTTAAATTTAAAAGAGAAACAAATAGAATCTTATATATGAAAAGCAGCAAGCAAAACAGTTCAACATTTTAAATAAAAATGAACAGATAGTAAATGAGTTAACTTACAAATTTATTTCGTGGTATTGCACATATTAAGTACTAATTAGTGTATTATGGGAGTAAAAATTGCTGACTCAGCATTAAAATAATTCCTCAGGCTTAAAAAGGATATTTTTATGAAAATATTCTTGTTTAACTAACTTTTTTTCATCTAAGACACGTGGATTTTGATGTGTAGCTCTCTAGTCTTTGGTTTAGTTTCCAACATGATTTCTGCATGGATCGTCCATTGGAGAGAACTGAGCATTGGCGTGCCTCTGTGATTCCCACCAGATGGCGCGTTAGTTACAAGGATTTTTGAGCCAATGTCTTACAAAACCTGAACAAGCTTGGTCACCATTCCATAAATGCAGAAACTTCATGATAAAAAAAATTTTTAAACTGTATTATACTTTCACGTAAACAATGACCTGATGTTTCATTAATTTTCATGGTGCACTTTTTGTTTTTGTTTTGTTTTTAACTTTTAAATAAAGCAAATGAGCTCAGGGGTCTATGGAGAAATCTGGCAGCAGATGAAGAATGGTCCATTGATAACCAGCTTTGAAGAGGTCACTGAAATGGTCCTGGAAGGGAGCTACGCTCTGATTGCTGACCTGTCTGTGGTCAGGTACATTGCTGCCAAGAACTGTGAAACTTTGTATTATGTGAAGGAGGACACGTACCAACTTGGTCTTTCCTTCATTGTCCCCTTGGAGTCGCCGCTGCTGGAAACCATATCTTACAGGTACGCATCACCAGCAGCTTTGTATCCAGGTTTGGAACTGTGGGGGGGTAGATAGAAAACTCTGTTTGGATTCATAATCTCTCTTTGTTTTAAGCTCAGACCAATCATGAAGATCAATTAAAATTCTTAGATTTACCTATTCCAGGCCTTTTTTTTTTTAAATTTGAGATGAAATCTGAGGGAGATACCAGTTAGTAGCGGTGTCTGCTTTCAAAAAAAGCATTTTTAGGTATAGATTTCGTGGAACAGTGAGTCGGTTGTTGTGTGTAAATCGTTTGCACTTAACACTAGGGTCCGGTACTCTGTTTTCCAGCATCATGAGGATCCAAGAGGCCGGTCTGATAACAAAATGGCAGCAGGTCTGGTGGCGTGCCAACGACTCGTGCTCGGTGGTCGAGCAGAAGAAAACTCTGCAGGCGAAAGAACTTAGCATGATGAACGTGAGTGGACCGTTCCTCATTTTTGCCTCGTGCGCTGCCGGGGGGATTCTGTGCATGGTTGTGTCATATTTCCTGGCCAGGCGGCGGAAGAAGACCTCCCTGGTGGTCCACTCCTCACAGGCGGAACCCGTGAGTCTGCGGGCTTTTAACAGCTTCTAGATGAAGGGTGGCTGTCAGTCGTCCCCAGTCTCTTGCTTGACTTTTTCCTGTACTTTAGTCTTCTGCTAAAATAGCAAACATAAGAGTTGTTTTTGTTTTTTTATCGGTGTCTGGTCAACGTTGGCTTTCAAGTGGTTAAGATGATTAACTGAAGCCCGTCGGATTAGACGTACTGTATTAACCCTTAACCCTGATATGATAATGGTCACCTGGTCACCGGCTGAAGCCGTCTTGTACCGGTGAATATTTCTGACCATGTATTGTGCTGCCAAAGAAAAATATATATTAAATACCAAGACTTGTAGGTAGTTTATCCTCTTTATAATTATGTTTCCCTAGTATATATACTATAAAAATGTTTATCTTCTGTCACCCCAAATGTATTGTAATTATTCTCAGAATAAAACCAGGTTCCCTATATTGCCAAAGAAACTGACACGCTGGGTTTCCTTTGTCTTGTATTTAATCTAGAGTGGATGCTTGTATGTCGCTTTTTTGTTGTTGTTGTTGCTGCTTTCCTCCCACCCCTTCCATTAGATCCTCATCACTGCCGTACACGAGCCGTACGGATCCTCACCTCTTTGTTTTACACACCTGTTTTTCAGTTCGTGTTACCAGCTCGAGAGACTGTGCTGATGTCAGATCTCACCCGTTGATCTGTTGTCATTTTTCTCCCCCCCCTTTTTTTTAAATTAAAAGCCGCATCGATCTCCCGACTTTCTATCAAGTTTGCCCTGAAGATATGCCAAGACATCGAAGTAGGTAATGGTTCCACTTATCGCCCCCTTGCTACTGTGCCGCCATCTAGCGTGTACCGGTAATCAATGTCAACATGGACGCATTAGTGCCACTCGACATTTGTGACCTTTCTATTAAATGATCTAAATCGTGCTATTATTACTCTTAATATTATTATTATTTGCATGATCGCACTGGTGGCGACTAAACCCTAAGAGAATTTGGTTCAAAAGTATTTCTAAAAACCAACAAATTAATCAAAAGAATTTTTAAAAAATAACAAACCCAAAATGGACGGGCTGAAGGAAAATCGTGTTTCTGTCTCCCCAAAGAATTTTGTTCGGCCGCCTGAACCCATTAAATGGAGACCCGCCAGTAGCTTATCAAACCTCCTGGAGGAGATTTGATGCTTTTCTCACCGAAGACTATAGAATAAATTAGCTTCATACGGCTGGATCCGGTTTCGAGTGGTGGTTGCCAAGGCAACACCATTTTATGCTTTCTCACCATATTGTTTTCTTGCGTTGTGACAGCGAGAAGTACTTCTATAAAGGAGGTTTCAGCTCTGACCCCTGGAAAGGCCAAATACTGAATTTTTCCGACTTTAAAGATTTTTAATTCAATATTCCTACTCTGGCAGTTATTACCATTCCCCGAAAACAGATGTCTGCTCTCGTATTTGCAAGAACGGTTGGTATGCGGCACCGTCCAGACCTCAGGCTTCACGCGACTGATGGATTGTTTGCCCGTTGTTGTCCGTAGCAACATCTAATCTAACTTCTTGACCATCTATCGATGAAGTCCCACAGATGCTTTTCGATTAGCTTCGTGGTTACAAAGCCCTATCACTTATATAAAGGACCTTCCCTGAGGGATGGAGAAGCTTAACACAGTTCTGAAACTGATTTATGCTACCATCATCTTAACACGTGGACAATTTATTCCATTCATTTGCCATTCTGCTGACCGTTTTTTTTTTCATGTCCAATGATGACTCGTTACTAAACGTAGAAAGTTTTTTTAACGAGTAAATAAACGGAAGAAGAAGAATAACAGGTGCTGCCCACATAAGGGTCAAGGAGAATGCAGTTTGCATCCATCGTATGATGCGGTCTATAGAGCTATTTATTCTCGCCTGTAATAATGTGGAGACAGACAGACGCAAAACCCAACCACCTCTCTCTCCCCCCGGGACACTCAGAATCGCTCTTCTCCTCCGCCTTCTGCCATCATCAGCACTCGGGGAAAACTGTTGGATGCGGAGGGAGGATGAGCCGCAGTTCGGGGGGGGGGAGAGGGTATGAAACGACTGGGACGGGGCGCTGAGTCGATTAACGTAATCTGGATATGTTACTCGCTTGGTGGGCGAGACCTGATAAGGGCTTTAAAAATAAATAAGGGCTTGGTTCCTTACCCTTGGCAGTTAACTCGGTTAGAGAGAGAGACACACACACACACACGTATCATCATCATCATCATCATCATCATACATATATAGGCGTAATAATGTTCTTTCGTTTAAAGGAGTTTTTTAATGTAAGGGAAATAACTCTTGAGAATAATCTGACAAATTTCATTATCCACCCCCCTCGAGATATCATCGATGAGGTCACGCAGGCTTTGTCGACTGTTCACCCGGAATTTCCGATAAACTGCCCCACCCCCACCCCCCGGTGCCGTTAAATCTGAGGCGTTATTCGCCGAGAGACGGGAAGCGGAGAATACGACCTGTAGGCCGGCCCGCTTTATATCCGAGTACGTCGCTCTGTCCCCTCCCCCCATCGACGACACACGAAAACTGACAGGTAAAAGTAATTTATTTCGCTGGTAGAGAGAGAGAGAGGGGGGGGGAGATTAATGGAAGCAGCGGTTCCCTCCCCTCCCCTCCCCCAAGAGCAGGATAAGAAAACCGTGAGCAATCCGGCCATTTGTCGAGAACGGGAAAGACGATCGACGGTCAGGGTCTGTCAATTAGTTTCAGCGACAGCTCCTCCACGGTAATGGAAACCGGGGCCGGACTCTCGGGCCCCCTCCTCGCCGAGAAAGGAGCAGCAATAGCAACAACTGGAAACGACTTAGCGGTGCACGGCTACTCGTGACGTTTGTGGGCAGTTCCGTCGCGTCATAGCTGTGCACAAGTGCGATGGACGGTGCTCAGCAATGCCCCGGTCCGGCCCGGCCCCCCTCTATCCCGCCGCGTTCCTCCTGAATCTCTCCACGAGCAGGCTGGCCACCGAGAGAAGGACGAAGCTCGAGTAGACGATGCATACCCCTCCGAGACTGCTGATCCCCAAACCGTCAGCGGACGTCTTCCTTGTACTGCTGGAACAAGTTTTCTTCATCTGGATCCATTTTTTCCGCCATCTGTCGATAAGCCCGGCTTCCATCATTATCCGTATGCTGAAAACGGAGGGTGGGATAAGACGACAAATGGAATGTTCTACAAGGTGTTTGGTAACTAACCTCTGGTCGGGGGGGGGTTTAACACAGTCACTTAAGCCGTTGGGATCCCGGGTGGTTTAAACCAGCTAACTTACATCTAAGTTACCTTCTACTAGAAATGCGAGGGGCCTACTGCAGTCACCTGGAGTTCTTGTGCATTACAGAATCGGGTCTGATTCCCTGTCCCGTGTTACCGGGATTTTTTATAGGAAAGTAAGACTTAGTTAACTCTCTGACTGCCTCGCGACGGCTCCATGGGTGCGCGAGTTCAGGCGATATTTTACCAGCCTGTTTAATGAGGAAAGGGCGATAACTCTTTAGATCGTTAAAAGAGATTAAAACAGGTGGTGGCCAACAAACGTTGACTAATTACTGTTTGGCTTGGGACCTGAAAACGTGTTTCCTCTTACGGGCCTTTTGTCTCGTATACTCGGTGAGTTTAGATAAACTCTAACGAAAGAATCTTTTACTCACCGGTGTGAGAACTCTGACAGAAGAGCCGAGCCTTCGGGCATTGCGAAGCCCATGCGCATCACATCGAAAGGGTCTTTGCTCACTGTCAGTGATTCGCAGTGTCGAGCCGCCAGGGTCTTTGCTTCCAGCAACAGCGTGATAAAGGCGTATTTCCCGCTCTTCACGATGTCTACCGACTTGGAGCCGTCGGTCACGCGGGGTTCATCTTTGAAAGCAGCGAATATTTTCTTGTGAACCTCGTCTTCTGAAGTCTGCGGATATAAAAGAGAGGCGGGGATGAAGAGGGGGGAGAGAGAGAGGCGGGAGATGAAGAGGAGGAGAGTGGAAGAGGGAGAGAGAGAGGTGGGAGATGAAGAGGAGAGAACATTATTAAGCGAAAAATAAAATGTAGTTACAGATTTGAAGAAAAAACATAAAATTAATGAAGCAGCTGAACATAACGAAAGTAGGAGAACGATCCTCTAAGGTATTTGTCACCTGAGTTTGAAAAGAACACCTGTATGTTCTGGGAGCAAGCAGAGCACTGACAAAGTGCGAGGGGTTTTTGCTCCGTGAGTCTAACGCGTTTGTTTAGATGATCGGGATTGGCCGAGCCTTGGATTGTATGAACAGCACAAGCTGGGGTACCATCTTCTGCTAAAATACTTTCTCTCCTCTTGGGGAAGGTGACGAGCCGAAGTCTCTCTCGGAGAGGGGCGCTGAAGCATCCGACAGGAAGGACAGGCTCTCTCTCTCTCTCTCGGCAGACTGTCTGTCGTTACCGTCCGGCGGCCCGAGCACAGACGTGCCAAGGCATTCTGTCCCAAATCGCAGGTGGCTCGGCAAAAGTCCCTGTGCTAGAGATACCGTTTGACGGCTGTCGTGGACACCTTTCCCACGTTCCATCACGTTAGCAGACGACAGTCTGAGTTCGGATTCTACGTTCCCAGATAAACGATAATCATACTTGATTAAAGTCGTCGGAAAACCACTTCAAGTAGGTAAGTTTAAGAGTAATTTAAGCCAATAATTTAATATAAAATAAACAGCAATTATAAGAGAAGCATCTCTTCATTATAAGTCTTTGTTATGCCGTTAGACTACAGCTCGGTTCACCGATGCGTAGCCCTACGCTGTGACGTACTGGACGAAAAATACTTAGAAATTAACTCTGCTAATACATAACTTGGAACCCTGAGAAATGTAGAGAAGTCAGGCCACTCTCACACTGTTGGTAAATGGATCGGAAGGCAGAGTAATGATGAAGAATAGAGCTTCGCAGCCGAATCTGAAGAAGGTAATAAATCAGCCAAAGCAGCATTTTCATAGCTGCTTCTTAACTACTGTACAGTGCTAAAGTTTTAGGGTACAATAAAATTTCAAGATTCCAAATCAGGTGGATTTGCCGGTTCTGTGCTGTAATGACATAGTAGCTGCATCAATTACACTGGACAACAAAATGGAGCCTTTTGTCTGCCACCGAGCAAAATGTGGGTGATCTTGGCTAAATTTTGGGTGCTGACTTCAAATCTAAAGTCAGAATTTGGTTGGGACGTCAGGTTTTGAGATATGCATAAGGAGGAATTTCACCACTAACGCCATATTATGACTTACGCTATATGAACTATATAAAGCTTGAACAACAATATTTGGTATTTAAATGTTTAATGTGAAACATTTGCCAGATCAGACAACAGATGCACGAGAAAGACTGATAGAAGCAGTGTGGAAGATACGGAACGCATTTAACTTACATAGTAGGTACATTTCAAATGTTCAAAAATGTTTCAGACACTTGTTCTTGCGCTTATGTGAGGTATCAGTCTTCCTCTGGAGGAACCAACAGTAATCACCCATCATGTTTGGATTGAATTTGCCCTGATATCTGTTTTCCATCACCTTTATGTCTTGGTGGAACCTTTCACCATGCTCATCACTGACAACCCCTAGATTGATTGGAAAAATATCAAGATGCGAATGCAGAAAATGCATCTTTAGAGACATCCTGGCCCCCATTCGCTGATACGTCATTAGCATGTTTTCCACATATTCAGCATAGCGCTCAGCTCTACATTTGCCAAGAAAGTTCTGTACAACTAAAATAAATGCTTCCCATGCTGCAGACTCCAGTGGGTTCAGCTTATTTTTTGAACCCGTCATCACGCATGAGTTCTCGAATTTCGGGCCCCACAAAAATTCCTTCTCTGATTTTAGCTTCCATGGCTTTGACAAAGTTTTTCATAAGGCCAAGATTGATATGAAGTGGCGGAAAGTAGACAGTCTGAGGGTCTATCAATGGCACATGTTGCACCTTGTACCTGCCAACTGTAAGTTCGTGTCGCATAGACCAGTCTTTTCGAGTGTAGTGGTTGGCATCATTACGGCTGTTCCAAAGACACAAGAAACACACGCCTTTTGTGTACCATAGCTGCAATCCGAGGAAGAGAGAAATAACTTTGAGATCACCACAAATTTTCCATTTATGGTCCGAATAACTCGACACTTTCAAAAGGAGTTCCATCGAGTCGTACGTCTCTTTCAAGCCAACTGCATGAGCTATAGGAACCGAAGGTTTTTGGTCACCATGATGTAACAGCTCAGCTTTAGGGCTTAGTTTGCTACAGTCTATGAATAACCCCCATTCATCAGTCACACGCCATAACTAAAAAAACGTGACGTCCTAGAGCAAAACGGTTTTCAGATTTGAAATCAGCGTGCGAAATACTACAAAGTGAGCGTGATAGTGTTCCGGAGGCAAAACCATTGTTGTCCAGTGTTATCGGTTACCATGGTTATTCGGCGAGAATCCCTAAATCAAAGAACATTTTATGCTGGGGCCCTTGACATTTGCACTGCAATCGCAGGCGCCCGTGAAACTGGGGAGAGGTGGTTAGGTTATCTTCTTAAAGACAAAGACAATAAAAGAAACTCCGGGGCCAGAGACAGTGGAACTGGAAAAAGACGGCGGAGTACCTCGTACTGCCTGTACATCTGCGAGCCGTACAGGGTGACGGGTTGTATCTCGTCCTGGTTGGCCAGATCCTCCAGACTCTCGATGGATGGTCCTGGCACAGACACGGTGAAAAACGCCGCCAAGTTGGCCGTGTAGCACGTGGTGATGATGATCGTGTAGAGCCACCAGAAACCAACCACCAGTCTCCCGGAGACTGTCCTCGGCTCCATCGCGCCTCCTGTTTAGCGTAAAGAGAAAACATGCTTCCTCAGTTTTTAGTTCGCGGTTCGAACCACCCCCGGGTTGTTGGTTGGACCGCTGGAGTAACTCGGCTCTTTGGATATTGCAGTCACTCCTCCATCCGCCAGCAGTGCCACTGCGAGTCAGTGAGCCAGCTCTCCCAGGCAACAGCTGCTCGATCTATAAGCGAAGGCGGCCGACCGCTACTTTAAAACGCCCCACTGGGAGAAGTCGTCTTAACCTTATCTTTAATCGCTGACGTAAAGTACCGAAAGGTCGCCTTTAAGGGACACCTGCTATCGAAATATGGCGCGAACCCGGTGTTCTCGGCTCTTCGTGTCAGGCGTCAAGGACAAGGTTAAGTTTAGCACTCCTCCAGTCAGTCACCAGCAGACAGTGGTTTTAAGAAGGACAGCAACGACAAATTGCAGACTGACGACAAGTGATGTCGTCAGGGAAAGTGAAAAGCTGTTCGCTGTGTAATTCTCTCTTTAACTTTTCGTGTACGATAAACGTTTTGCAGGCGATCGTCTGGGGAAAGGAACGAAGAAAGCTCGCGCGTGCGCTTATTCCACGTCGCAGTTACTCTTATTACTTGTCGTGTTTTTCTCTCTTTATTTTTTGTCTAATGCTCTATTATTTTGCTAAGATCTCCTGCGATAGCAGCCAGGTTATCTCCCCCTCCCCACCCCACTCTTTTTTCTCTAAAATAATTTCCATCTAGGTTATCTCCACATGGGTCAAGCGTAGTGATGCGGTAAGCGTATGGGGGAAAACCCCAACAGAACAGACTTCATCGATCGCTTGCAATGGAAAATCCCTCCTCTAATATGCGCCCCCTTTTTCTGTTGGTGCGCACGTGCAAGAGAGAGAGAGAGATGACGTCATTACAGAGATGATGACAATATAGGGGGCAGAGAGAGATGACGTCATTACAGAGAGATGATGACAATACAGGAGGAGAGATAGAGAGATGACGTCATTACAGAGAGATGATGACAATACAGGAGGCAGAGAGAGATGACGTCATTACAGAGAGATGATGACAATACAGGGGGCAGAGAGAGATGACGTCATTACAGAGAGATGATGACAATACAGGGGGGAGAGAGAGATGACGTCATTACAGAGAGATGATGACAATACAGGGGGCAGAGAGAGATGACGTCATTACAGAGAGAGATGACGTCATTACAGAGATGATGACAATGCAGGGGGTAGAGAGAGATGACGTCATTACAGAGAGATGATGACAATACAGGAGAGAGAGCGAGATGACGTCATTACAGAGAGATGATGACAATACAGGGGAGAGAGAGAGAGATGACGTCATTACAGAGAGATGATGACAATACAGGAGGAGAGAGATGACGTCATTACAGAGAGATGATGACAATACAGGAGGAGAGAGAGAGAGATGACGTCATTACAGAGAGATGATGACAATACAGGAGGAGAGAGAGAGAGATGACGTCATTACAGAGAGATGATGACAATACAGGAGGAGAGAGATGACGTCATTACAGAGAGATGATGACAATACAGGAGGAGAGATAGAGAGATGACGTCATTACAGAGAGATGATGACAATACAGGAGGAGAGAGAGATGACGTCATTACAGAGAGATGATGACAATACAGGAGGAGAGAGAGATGACGTCATTACAGAGAGATGATGACAATACAGGAGGAGAGAGATGACGTCATTACAGAGAGATGATGACAATGCAGGGGGAGAGAGAGATGATGACAATACAGGGGGAGAGAGAGATGACATCATTACAGAGAGATGATGACAATGCAGGGGGAGAGAGAGATGACGTCATTACAGAGAGATGATGACAATACAGGAGGAGAGAGAGATGACGTCATTACAGAGAGATGATGACAATACAGGAGGAGAGAGATGACGTCATTACAGAGAGATGATGACAATACAGGAGGAGAGATAGAGAGATGACGTCATTACAGAGAGATGATGACAATACAGGAGGAGAGAGAGATGACATCATTACAGAGAGATGATGACAATGCAGGGGGAGAGAGAGATGACGTCATTACAGAGAGATGATGACAATACAGGAGGAGAGAGAGATGACGTCATTACAGAGAGATGATGACAATACAGGAGGAGAGAGATGACGTCATTACAGAGAGATGATGACAATACAGGAGGAGAGATAGAGAGATGACGTCATTACAGAGAGATGACGACAATGCAGGGGGAGAGAGAGAGAGAGATGACGTCATTACAGAGAGATGATGACAATACAGGGGGGAGAGAGAGAGGAGTGTGTTGAGTGCATGCGTTTTTCTTTGTTTTAATGCTCAGTAGGGGACAACCTTAAGGGTGGGAAGAAAGAGGTGGTGGTCGAGAAATCTCGGAGACGCCGAAAACATGCAGAGGTGTTGTTCAGGTTCCTATGACGAGTTCAGTAATCGATATATCGTCCAAAATAATCCCGAGCCGAATCGATGCCCCATTATCGCCCCTCTTCGGTGGTTCTACAGCACAAAAACCAAAATGGCCGACGCAGTTTTAGCAAAAGCTTTGGTGGATGTTGATAGATGGATAGGTCGTCGTTATCGACGAGTCAGGTCTTTCGATTCCGTCCACCACGTCCAGCTCTACGTGTGAGGGCTGGTTCAGTTCAGAATTTATCGGTATGTCACGTGGGAGGGCTCAGCATTTGGCCGAAGAAATGTGCACCTGGAGTCTTTTGTCGAGCTCTCGAAGAATCTGGTTAGGGGCTGGTTTGGTCCAGGTAATGGAATGGAAATCCCTCAATTAGAACGAGAGAGGTTAGAGACCCCTGTCTTTGAAAGAAGAATTAGATTGCAGAGACTGGTTAAGGTGGTAAATTATTATTATTATTATTATTATTATTATATTATTATTATTATTATTATTATTATTATTATTATTTATTTCCTTTAACTCTGAACGGTTAGCAACGGTCTGTATCTCAACCACAGACGCCATCCCTCTCCCGCCCCCTTAAGGCTTAGAGGAAACGTCGGCTCTTCCTTACCTTGCTCCATGTAGAAGGTGTACATGCTCCACACGCTCTCCACCAAGTCCAACCGGGCCAGGATGCCCGGGGAGCCCGAGTCCAGACACAGGGACGTGGCCCCGTTAATGATGGCGAGGACGAAGCCGGTCAGCAGAAGGGAGGCGACGAAGGCCATCCAGGAGGAGACAGTGAACGGCCGGAACACCTTGAACAGGTCGTTGGCGTCGTCTTCCGGCCGCTTGATGAGAATGGCTCGCATATCTTCGGAGAAAGGATCCGTGTAGTCGACCACCTTGTCACGTGACGGCGTTATGGTCAAGGGGGCGACAACCAGATCGGCTTCCTACCCCACCACACAGAAAAAAAACAACAACAACAACAACAAAAATACAGTTTCACATTAAACCCAGCAAACGGGAGAAGAAGGCCACGCGGAAGATATTTTCTCCCCCCCCCCCATTCCAGCGGCCCCAGCCGTTAGGCGGAAGTGTTCAACACCAAAATTACTCGGCAAACTGGTGACCGGGTTTCGCCGAGGGTCCGTCCACAGTCGGTCTGCGTAGAAAGCGTGGAGATTATAAGTTAACGACAACAGACAAAAGGTGCGGAACTCACCCTTCTGACCAGCAACCCGACGAGTCCGCTCCAGGTCTTGTCGTCCGCCTCGTGCCCAAACTGGCCGTCGGGGGGCTCCTTCCACACGTAGCTACAACGAGAATCCGCCCATTCGAATGACCGTTTGCCGCCAGAGATGCTCACCACTAACAGACAAGAAAAGCGCAGGGGGGGCGGGGCTCAGGGTCGTCGGTCCGCACTGGCAGAGGCGGACCCGCCTCTAACGTCGGGTAACCGAGTCTAAAAGATAAAACGGGAACTTTCTGCGGCGGGGCGCTCGGTTAGCTCCCCTTGGCTCGAGGATCTGACACCAGAGGGGGGGGCTTCCCTTCGACAGCGAAGAAGCGAAAAAACACCACCCCGGCCCCCACATAAGAAGTAGAAGATGACTGCTTGATTTTTTTTTTGTTTTTTTGTTTTTTTTTGGCAAGTTACCGTAGACAGAGTAACGGTTCCCCGGTAATAAAAGACGCAGAGAATTAAGCCGCGCTGTGCGATTGGATGAATATTTCCATAATACGTTGTTGTTGTTGTTTGTTTGTTTGTTTTTTTTAAATTATGGAGCCGTGAGTTTTATTAGGTGTCTGTTTGATATTACATTTATTTTACGCATTTTATCTCCGCCACAGATATTTATGGGCGGACTTGGCAACTGATTTCTTCCATATGTCGCCACACGTGGCACGAATCCTCTGTTTGAGCTCGTGAAAGCAGCATTCGCCACCTGGCGGCTGCCGAAGCAGAGATTCTAAACATTCAGACAGGTCGACGGATGTACAATTATTTCCATCTGTTTATTCGAGCGAATAATATATATATATATACTTAGCATCAACACGCGTACATTAATTAATCTAGTTTATCTTATGATGTAATAACGTAAGTAGAAAATAGGAGCATTTTTCCGAGTGTTATAAATAAGTAGATAAGGCGCAAAAGCCATCTTTAAGACCAGCTTTAAGCGATATTTACATGATATTAAACGTAAAATATATCCCGTAGACAAATACCACTTTAAAATGGGTTCCCCGTTCCCTGTGAGATATTAAAGATGAAGTATGGATAAATTTCTATTAGGCGCTAATAATGGTGGGCAATGCCGACCTCTGGCGGTCAGATACCGTAGAAATCTCAGTTCAACTGTCGGTTATCTCTCTTGCCTGTATGAATTATGGAAACGCCGGCGTGGTCCAGTGTGACTGGCTCGATGGCGGACAATGGCGTTATCTCTATGACATTTTTTTTTCTTCAGATTAGGGATTTTCAAGTTAATCATCACCTGGTATCAGCTTGCGACGAAAATAATTCATTAGAAATGTATAAAAGGAACAGAACTCAGCTGCATTTTTAAGATAAAAAGTCCAACTGCTGTTTATTTATTTTAGTTACCGTACACTGGCGTCCAAAATTATTCGCTCTACCTTGTGTTTTTTAACAAAATGTTAAATGTCTGTGTTACAAGGTAATGGTGGATTTTAACGTAGTAAAGCCAGTTAGGCATAGGTTTGGGCCTCTGTACTATGCAATGTAGCGATTTATTTTTAAAAAGCTTACTAATCTTAGTTTTAACTGCAAATATTATTGTAGGAAGTAAAAGGAAATATATAAATACCGAATTAGAAACAAACAATGCCTGACCATTGCGCTTGAACAAGGTAAAAATCAGAATGGTGCAGGAATTATGGGTGACATAATGCATTACCTGATTTAAAAATAATATATTTCACACCACTGTTTAAGGGTCCATTTAATTTGCAAGGCGATAGACTATCTACCTGAAATTCATTTTCTTGCTGAATTCCTCCAGGATACTGACACACAAGCCTTCAAAATCCGTTGAATTGGTCCCCTTCTTCTTAATGGCGTAAGGCAGCAACTGAAATCAAACGCTTTGAAGTAAGTATCCCGCTATTTATCATTTTACTATTGTTGTTATCGATTAATTTCCATCTTTATTATCCATATTGGTATTATCCTTATCTGGTCAGTGATGGACCATTTATTACCTCGGTCACGCGAATTTTTATTGCTACGTTTCGAAAAGTTTATTCTTTCGCCGTCTTCAGGCGTATTTTAAATATCCAGTGATGATACCCGTTCGGTTCGGTGTCCCTGGTGGGGTTCGAACCGGGAACCTGCCGGTCATGAACCCGGTAAGCGCAACCGGGCGGCTCCTAGTTCGAACCTGGCCAGCGAACGCAGACGAATAGCGTCACCAACTGACACTTTATTTCGCTTGCCGCAGGGAACTGACAGAATAAAGAAAGGATTCCTACTTACCTGGGTCGCGGTGACTACTAGCGTTACATTTCCCAGCCCGTACTTGACGTTCGGGAAGATCTCGTCCACTCTCGTCAGACCGCCGCCGACGGGCTGCCACCTAGCGACGGGGGCACCTGCTGTTTCCGAGTCGCTGTCGTGACGTATGGTGATGACGTCATAGCCATTGTAACAATTAGACTTCGTGACATTGAACGACGCCGCTTGGATGACGACACCTGAAAAGTTCACCTATTAAAATACAGAGATTTAAGTGAGAAGAATGAAAAAAAATCCTCTTTTTTTTGACAGGCGCGCACGAGCTGTCACTTACAGGCGCAGAGAGCCAGGCACACTCGAAATGAGACAGGAACGCACCTGCAGCTCCGTTCCTCTGGAAGGCTCAGGTAAGCACTGAGACAGAAGGAGTGACGTAGGCCTGTGGGCGACCTGTCTGAATAAAGTCTCCAGGTGAAGGCAGACGGAGAAGAGAACTGCACTTTGGACATCCCGATTCGCTGTCTGCAACAACAACAACAACAACAACAACAACAAACAGGCAAACAGGGATTCCCGGTAATTCCGGATAAAATAAAAGCAACAACCGTTTTAGGGACTGGAATATTCTAGCATCAAATCAGCGACTATAGAAATTACTTAAATGCATGTCTCCGTAACCCTGCCGCTGTACCAACGGTCGAGAATCTTGATCTTTCCATGTGACCTCATCATCATTGCTGGGTCTCAGAATGCTGACATTAACTACACGAATAATACACAAAGGGTGGCCTTTACGTCCACCATTAGTCACTTTTATTTAAAAGCAGATGTTTTCGGTAATTTGTTTTCGATGTTGCTTATAAACAGAAGTCGGATATGAATCGAGTTAATCTTAGTTTGTTACTGGTAATTCAGATTTTACGGAAAACTGGTATAATTGAGCATCCACTCCATTAATTGCATTCGTCCTTTTTTTTAAAAAATACATTGCCATCTCTGCTTCTGCTTTTCTGTTATTTTCGCCAATTAGAATTCTTTTCGTATGGGTTCTTCGTTACGCTCCGCTTCATCAGACGAGTCCGAAAAGCCGCAATTACCATCCCTTTTAAGGGACACGCTAACGTATATTAACGAACACGAACACAAATTTTAAACGAAGAAAAGGATCGGTTTTCTGCATACAAAAAAAAAAGAACATTGATAAATGATAGTGAATTATTTTAAAGGGGGGTAATACTAAAGCCCTTTAAAATAGAAAATCCGATCGGACTGGGCAATTCCTGCTATCTTATTTGTATGACTAACTACAAAGGTCTACTTTTTGGTGACCCGTTCCTGTTGCTACCATTACAAGGGGTGGACTCTAGTCCGAGAGTCGCTTGTTTCTATTTTTGGATAGTACCAATGGCTGGATCTGATTTTGAACCTGCCACCTGTTGGTTGCCAGGTGACGTAAGATACATTTCATCGATGTGTGAGGCTCATCCTTATTTTAAAGATAGAGATGGACTTCCTAGGATATTTAAGGATGTAGACTCGAGATAAATCATCTATCGAAACATTGCAGAGATATTGTAATAAAAACTGTTCGAATTTATTGTGAATAAAGCTTTCGAACAGGATTAAAATGACAATAAAGTTTATTTGGTGCAATATCTGGACATGTTTAGTGACGTCATGGAAGAGAAGAAAAGTCACTGCCTACACACCTCAGAGTCACGTGATCCTTTGGTTTGTTCCGTGGAATTGCGCCTGTGTCTCACATTGTTCACCAGACGTCTGACGAAGTCTTACCTTCCGAATGTTCCCCGATGGAAGACATTGGATATTTTTTCGTGAAGCTGGTCTACGACTGATCTTGTATGATGGGGTCCGGGCATCGACGTCCATAAAGGCGAGTGACGATTGCCGTGACACCGTACAAATGCTATAACAACAGGTCTAACGACCGCATCCGCTCGCACTTTGCTGTCACGTGACATGCTATCCCAGTGCAGTTTCTCCCTGAACCGTTCAGGGCTCGGAGCTCAGCCAAACACAGAATAAATTATCAGGTTGGATTACTCTCATCAGAGAGGAGAGCCCGGATCGAGTCCGCCAAAGCTCAGCACAAATCCCATTGTGCTAATTTTAGGTGGCCATCGAGCGTTTAGCATGTGAATGGGCGTGGCTATTTTCGTACAGTCTGACCAGAGATACTTGCCAAGATAGTATGGTTACGCCGAACCAGGCGATCATCGTGATCGAGTGGCTCCCCATCTTGGTTTTGCTGAACCCCTGCTTAAGTATGCCCGTGACACCTTAGTGCTACACCCCAGCCACGTCTGTCTGTCTGTCTACTTTCTCCGGCCAGTAGCCCATTCGTGACCCGGTTTTGAATATCTGTGGCGGGTGTTATACCAAAACTGGCCTTTGCTATACAAAGTTTGAATCACCTGACAGCGGTGTGACCTTCGCGGGTACATCCACCCAGAGACAAGAGCCGCTTGCAGCACCTGAAGCAGCGGGATTGTCGAATGAATCAAAGCTTTGGGTTAGCATAAAGGATGATACATCTTCTACAACAGCTAGGGTATCCTTAAATAATTATGCCTATGGTCTCAGAATATCCTTACATCCGTTTACCTTTGTTAGCTGATAATCTGAAAACTATTATTTTTGATTAAATAGCACACCCCGGGCACTCGTGTTCATTAGCACAGATAAATAAACGTCAGGCGGAAATCGAACGAACAAGATGGATTGGCGATTTCTAACAGTCTCCTGGACACCCCAGATAGGTTAAAAGCTGACTTATGCTGCAAACTTGCCCACCTTTCTTTGATTATCTGCCTTTCAACATGCTTCATGCACCTAAACAAATAACTACAATATCTCTCCTTCTGCATCCCTAAAATAGACACACTCGTATTAGCCATTTTGTAAGACAGATAGTTTTTAGATTCAGTCATCGTTAGAAATTTCAGCGCCAATCTCACAGTAAAGTGCGATGGTTTGGGGAGGGTTAAAGCTATTAGCGATGTTCACTGGCCGCGGAACAATTCCATTGCCTATTGATGAAGCTCGTTGGCCACAGATCCGGTACATCGATCAGAAGTGTTTTCGATTTGACCACTGGATGCCTATGCTGACTTCTGGTCATTTAAATACTTCTTCAGCGTTGCTCAAAAGAACAATAGCAAAATCGATGTTGAACTCGTGACTACAGCTAAGATGTATCCATGGCTACTTTTGAATACTTCTGAGCCACACGTCCTTGTGGTTCATGAGGGCTTTTAAAACCCGTGTGTTTGCACATTTTGCAAATTTCGGTTAATTTTTTGATTAAGAGTGTGGAAAACAAGCGGGGCCGACTCCACGTGACGTTAAGGCGACTATGTCACGTGAACCCAGCAGAAATGGGAAATTCCGGAGTGACGCGAAGCACCTGTCCATGGCTGTACCTATGTCGAGCGCTAGGCGCCTTGTTCTACGCTTTCTCTCTTTTATAAGTAGGTGAGCAGGACAAACTTGCCCGTGCTCTCCGTTACTGGACACCTAGTCCCTATTTTACCGCCACATATTAAAGCGAAAGTACCGACGTCTCACGCTAAAATCTGGTGTCGTAGTGTTGGTGCTAATCCGTAGCGCCTCCCTTACTATTGATTCCAGGGCCGAGGTAAGGTTCGCTGCGCTAAGGTCCACAGCTGCTCTTCGGTCGCAGGCCTTCTTCAGGATGACGATGTGGGCATTTCTTGCGTTGGCGCCCAGACTGACGACGTCCTCTGCCGTGATGTCATCGCTGACTATCACCCAGAAGATCTTGCCCATCAGCATGTAGAGGGAGGCTGCCTAGAAACAGAAGGGAAAGGAATCCGTCAGTTTATTTTTTGCACCCTGATGCCGCGTGGAATAAAGAAGCGTTCGGAATTATAGCCTAAGTCTTTTACATAAAGGGCATTAAACGCCGAGAAGCGTCTCTTAAGCTGGAGTTATCTCCTCCGAGGGGACGAATAACCCCCCAGCCGCCGGGGGTGACTTCCGATCCCACACGCAGTTTCTCCTCCGCACCGATATCGGCGCCGTGAGTCCAATGCCTCTCTTCTGGTCAGAAGTCGTCGTCCCGCAGGTTCGCTCAGGCCACTTCCGCCGAAGTCACACCCCCGGCCTTTCCTCCCTCTCTCTCTCTCTCTGCCGGAAGAGGGTTCTCGCCTCCCTTTGCCTCAAAAGCTAACGATCGGCGAAGTAACCAACCGACGACCCTTTCTGGATGAGCCAGATTTTAACCACTTCCCGTCTCCCCTTCTTCTCAAGTTCGTGGGAATGGCACTTTCACGTTCCAAAGGATTCCGTAAGAAACTGCCGGGGTTTTTTTTTAAAATTATTATTCAAGAATAATTCCTCATCTAAATAATTTGCAATTAACCCTTTGCTGCAAAGATTACACGCCCTGGTTCTTATACCAGTAAACCAAATTTACCTACTGAACCTGGAGAAAAATATGAAGGCAGCTGGTGCCAGGAAACACGTGACTTTAACTTTAAAATTCTGTTCATTTCCATGTCTCTCTAGGGATGCTATCCATCAAGTGGTACCTCCTTTCCCGTCCCCTCCTACCGCCCCCCCCTCTTCGAGTAAAGAACACAATGCCGCGAATTTCGGAAGCGGGTCTCGATACCTCTCTGACTACGGTTCGTGCGCCATTCTCCGCTAAGGCGATCACGAAATGCCTTTTGGGTCGGCCGTCTCGCGTGAGATTCATGAGCCTGTTCCGGACGAACTGCGAGAACTCCTGCTTCCCGTACCGCTCTCTCGCCATCCGATAGAGGGCGCTCTTGACGTAAGACAGCGAAAGTCCTTGGAGCATCTTCTCTCGGAGTCGATCGCCTGACAATGAGAAAATGTCGAATGTACTGACGCGAGCAAACACCTCACCTTCTTGTATCGCAGGGGCCCACTTTATACCCTGAGATCGAGGTTCGGCCGAGTTTGTTGCTGTTGTTTCTATTATTATCATCATCTCTCCGAACCTTCCATTTCCTGTGGCGCTACGTAAGTGATGCACAGCAAATAGAAAGGTGTTACAAACAGGATTTACAACGAAGGAATTCTGTGATTCACCGTGAAGGGATGGCTGGCTGGCGAAGAGTGCATTTGGAATGGCAATACGAGAAATACGAAATAAATCCATCGTCTTTATTCAGCTGCTTTTTTGGTAAACAAAAAATAAACTCTAAATTGAGACGGAGTCTTTAAAAATATTTTCTTTTGCATCCCAGATAAACAACTGCTCACCTTTCGATTTAGTTTTTTAAAAGATGCCGAACAGCTGCTGACGTCTTCCTCAGCTAAATCTACCTTATCTGATCATGCAAAGTCTTCAACAACAACAACAAAAAAAAGATAATTAATTAGTGCGGTATTAGCATTTCTACGGAAATGATTATCCTCGACAGCTTTCACGGCGCACGTGTCTGTCAACGTGTGTAAGAAAGCAACCGTGTATAATAACTTTTCTGGAATTTCCAATGGGTCTTACTCAGAGTGTCGTCGATAAATATGCTCGCTTCCTTCCACCCGATGTCTTTAACAAGAGCGGTTAGGGCGAGGATTTTATCTTCGGGCCTCTCCCGAAAGTCGGCTCTCAGCAGGTTGGAGGTGCACTTCTCGGTCTCCATGGCAACGTGGGGTACGGCCAGAGCACGGAACGTGGAAGGTGGATGAGCCAGAGTTTCGCACGACAGGAAGGTGAGGAGAATGTCCATGCCTTTAGCCAGGAGTTCCTTTACTAAATTTTAAAAAAGAGAGAGCAGTAAACATATATACGAGGATGTTTCAGGAAACGAAGACAATATTCACATAAGTGCTTTCTAGGTGCGACGAAGCGGTAAGCGCCACGTCACTAGCGAGCACGCGAACGACATGACTACGCGCGTTCCAAAAACAGAGTCAGTATGTGAAGAGAAGGGGAGGGGGGAAAAGTGACCCCCGGGGGGGGTCCAATAAATGACGCCTGGCCTCTTGTTTTATCTATGGATTGCCGCTACTTTCTGAGGCTCCCACAACCGAAAAAAGAGCGAGCTTGGAGGACGTGGTCGTCGGCGATTTCCTAGTGCGATGAGCCGAGCTCCCCCTGGCGCCTGCGCGAACAGGAACCACAACTCTCAGCTTCTGTCGCTCACCCGTGCATTCTCATGTGATGCGCAGTCACGTGCTAAAATAAAAGATCCAACGAATCTACCTGATCGTGTTAGTCCGACATTTTAAATTATTAAATAAGAAATATATAGAGCTAATAATCCACTCCTTTTCTTCAATACTTTTGCTGCCAAAAACGATGAAACTTAGAATATCTAGATGCGTGGACGTTTTAGGCAATTTATAATTATGTCCCGCAGTTGGCTGAGTGCTTGTGGCGGTCCAGCTGATCCAAGCAGGAGGGGAGCAGGTAACTGGTTTTCTTCGCGTGATAAGATGCTATTATCGATAATCAGCCGGAAACTCGCTATAAAAAACAACAACAACAACAAGAGGGAGGGGACCAGAGAACAGTCGGTGAATGTAAACGAGAAGAAATTTATAGTCCGGGTGAGGGGAGAGAATTCGCGAGAGAGAGGAGCAGCATCCAAATAAGGGAGTAGTGTAGTGCTAAAAACAAGAAGAGAAACCCAGATTTATATCTTCACGACGCGGCGCACGGAAAGGAACCGGAAGGGGCCCAGCTGGAACGACGTTCCAGGCGCAAGCATCAGCCCCCGTGCGAATATTTTTACACCGGGTACATGCTTCACACTCAAGTTTCGGCGCCGAGAAGGGCGCTAGGAGGGAGCCGGTGGTCCAGGCAGCGTCGTTTGCACCCAGGATGAACATCCGAGGGATCAGCTCGGGGATTGGAAGAGAAGCTGCAGTCTTCCAGACGTTTTCCCCTGCTTTAAAAAAGAAAAAATAAAAAAACAAAACAAACAGAGCCACGGATGCTAAAAGCAAGCTGTCGAGGAGTTACCGGCTGAACTGTGCCGAAGGATTATATAAACGGATTAACTTGCCGCGCCATGTTTCAGATTAATGTGCAGAACCAATATTTGGCTTTAATCTTACCCTGCGCAGGTCACAAATCCTCGGGCGCGTCCAAAAGCAATCGAGAAGATCAGAGATTAAGACCGACGACGCCAGGGGTTTCTGACGCTCTCCAATCGAGAAGGCAAGAAGAGCAGGAACCAACTAACGTACGTTGTCGGCTTACGTCATACCGTAGATACCAATATATGATCCACCAATTTCTCATCGAGCAACAGTTGGTGATTTTTACGCCTTGCTAATTCCATTCATCGAATTGATAAATTGTAAAGGCGATCGGATGAAAGGTTTTGATGCTTACCGGCCGATTTACCACTCAACCATAGCTACAGCATACCATCACTATGCTACCATTATTATGGTGGACCTTTCTACACTATCAGTTCGCTTTATACCGCTACTACACCAGATTATACTAGACTAACATTACTTCAATCTACTTTACCACACTATGTACTGCTCTTATTAATACCACTATACTATTAGTACATTTTATAATACCATACTATATTCCATATAATTCACCCATGGAGTGCACTTATTAAATGCTACATTACCATAATATATTATTATTACTATACTATACTGCAACCAAGCTGTACTATGACTGCACTATTATTACCATGCACATTACCATATTATGCTGTTGTATTATGACTTAGACTCTCACACGGTAGCTGTGTACACTTTTCCCCATACATGACGTCACACACCAACAAAAAGAAGAAGGCAGTAAGGTGACAGTTACCTGCTCGTTTAATTGAGGTTGAATCGTTATGCCTCACATACTTGATCTCCAGGACTCCTTTTATTTCTTCCAGCGCCCTCAGATACGCGGTTGAACGCAGCGCCATCTGGACGTGTCTTTCGGAGTTATGCTCGACAATAATCCCTAAGGAAGGAAAAGAAAAGAAAAGCAGGAGGAGAGCAGCGGTACCGACAGGGAGAGTTTCAGTTAACTCCCCTCCCCCCCCCACGAAGAAGAACGGAACGAGACTTTGGTAAAAGATCCAACAGCCTCGCAAAGGAACCAAAAAAAGAAGGAAAAAGATGAAGGAAACCTTGTAGACGCGAACACGTGATGAGAAAGTTCCACCTGGCGGCGACACGCGTTTGTCTTGTCCTCTACCATTTGCCCGAATAATAATCCAAGAACACTTGGAATCTTCCGAAAATGGATTTCAGAGCTTATTCAGATATCTAATAATTTTTTTCGGGGCCCAAACAAACGACCCCAGATTTCTGATTTCGTATCAGTCCCTTCCTGTTGTTTTTTTTTTTTTTTTCTTTTTTAAATCGATGTTGTTTGCGAAACGTCTGTTATCTGAACGGTTACCCACGGTCTGTCTGTTCCCTACCCACCGGAAGTCAGACCGCCCACCGCCATCGCCTCTTTCCGATTCTTGGACTGCTGACGTCAGAAGGGACAGTGCAAGAAATTAAATATAACGCCTTTAAAAAAAATAGATTAAAAAGGCGGATTAATGGTTGTTTTTCAAAATGGATTTTTAAATTGCGACTCACATGTTTTGTTCACGAAGAGGAAATGCAGTAATTCTTACTCCCGTGTATGTCTGTGTACATGCTTACACGGGCGTCACTTCGTAAATGAGTGCTACCGTCGCCGCGATTAATTTTCATGGCGATCGCTAGGGGGCGGGGGGGTCTTGACGAAGAGTGAAACATGACAGTTATACAGAATTAGGGCTTCAGGGCACAATCACCATACGGAGAGAAAAGAGCTACGTCGTCCCAGTGTAAGAACAACTGAAGCCCTCCCTTCCGCTCCCAGCATAATTCGGCTTTCCTAGGCTCATCTGTCAAGCTCTTGGCGGAGAGCAATGGATGCTCCACGGGTTCGGGGAAGCTATTTGGAGAGTTCGATGATGCGGTCTGAGGACCATGTCGACTATTACGGCCGGAAAGGAATACAGAGTAGAATTATTGCGTTAATAGCGAAGAAAGTTTTAGAGGACACTTTTACAAGGCTGAGGAAGACTAGGCGCCGGTACTGGACTGCGCTGTCAGCCGACTTTTACGGTTGGGTTTATTGACGCATCAGGCTGCGGTGTCACCATTCCGGAGGCACCAGAGGGCGCGAGTGCGGGGAAGGGCGGTCTGATCGCATGAAAGGGTGTATGGGTCTCTTCGACCTTGCGCCACCGGCTCAGGAGAAAACTTTTATTAAGCGTTGTATGAATCTTTGCCTTGCATTGAAAGACAGAGAGAGGGAGAGAGAGATGACGTCACTGCAGAGAGAGTTATGATGTCAATACAGAGAGAGTTATGACGTCAGTACAGAGAGAGTTATGACGTCACTGCAGAGAGAGTTATGACGTCAGTAAGAGAGAGATGACGTCACTGCAGAGAGAGTTATGATGTCAATACAGAGAGAGATGACGTCACTGCAGAGAGTTATGATGTCAGTACAGAGAGAGTTATGACGTCATTGCAGAGAGAGTTATGACGTCAGTACAGAGAGAGATGACGTCACTGCAGAGAGAGTTATGATGTCAATACAGAGAGAGATGACGTCACTGCAGAGAGTTATGATGTCAGTACAGAGAGAGTTATGACGTCACTGAAGAGAGAGTTATGATGTCAGTGCAGAGAGAGATGACGTCACTGCAGAGACAGTTATGACGTCAGTACAGAGAGAGAGGGAGAGAGAGATGACGTCACTGCAGAGAGAGTTATTATGTCAATACAGAGAGAGTTATGACGTCAGTACAGAGAGAGAGGGAGAGAGATGACGTCACTGCAGAGAGAGTTATGATGTCAATACAGAGAGAGTTATGACGTCACTGCAGAGAGAGTTATGATGTCAGTACAGAGAGAGAGAGGGAGAGAGAGTTGACATCACTGCAGAGAGAGTTATGATGTCATTACAGAGAGAGATGACGTCACTGCAGAGAGAGGGAGAGAGAGATGACGTCACTGAAGAGAGAGTTATGATGTCAGTACAGAGAGAGATGACGTCACTGCAGAGAGAGTTATGACGTCAGTACAGAGAGAGAGGGAGAGAGATGACGTCACTGCAGAGAGAGTTATTATGTCAATACAGAGAGAGTTCTGACGTCAGTACAGAGAGAGGGAGGAAGGAGGGGAGAGAGGAGAGAGAGAGAGAGAGAGAGAGATTAATGGTTTCGACCTCGGCAAAAAGTAGGACACCCCTCGGGTCTGCTGCCAGAGAATTGCAACGCTCTCCCCAAAGTTCTTCAATTCATATTAAAATAACGATCTTCGTGGAAACTTCCCGACGCTTGGATATCATCCGGGATATCATTAGGTTTACCGTCTCTAATGGCGAGTGGCCGGGGCTTGTAAAGTTTCATCTGCATTCGACAACTGCAGATGACCAACTCTCTTCGCTGATCGTCCGCTCGGTCGGAAATACCGTGGAGCGAGGCACCGACCTGCCAGGTGCGTTATCGGACTTTTCGGAAACTGAGACCCCGATACCCCCCTTTTTTCAAACGTTTATCTTATGATTGTTTTCTTATAAAGTAAATTCAATAAAAATTATGGAAAATTTATTGCATGGAGCTTTCGCCACGGCAACGGTAAAACGCAGGAGCGCGGCGAGTAGAGTGATACCCGACACCGTCTTTGATAGATATCACTCCCAGAATATTTCTATCAAAGATGAAGAATACATTTATCTGCCCCAGAAACTCTCCTGATGCATGTTCGTTTCTCTTTTCTTTTCTGTTTTCGAAGATATTAAAGATGAACTCACCTATCATTGCAGGCTTTAAGAATTGGGGCCGTGCCAGTCTGACAGAGGACCCAGCGAGTAGAAGTAAGCTTCCCAAAAGGGGCACTTTTCTCAACCTGTCCATATCAGCCAATGTCTGCTGGCTTTTCTTTTTAACCCTTTAAAAGAAATCGGGTGTGGTAGTGTGAATTGGTTCCGCACCGTATACTTAAGTTCAAGCAGCTTAAAATAAATAAATAAATGTTTCTCGATAAAAATGCAGCTATATCGAGTCAGTAACGGACCATCAGGGCACAGCGCTAGTGCATCATCTACACGGCGTCGACGGGACCTATTCTCCTCCCTTTGTTGCTAATGACAGTTAACGTCAGTGAATTATCATTTTGGAATTACAGAACAGATCGAACGAAAGAATGTCGAGCTCATGGTAATGTTAGACAACGTCTCCCCGCACCTCTGCACAAACAGACGGGGCGGCGAGAGTTCACTTATTCCGATCAGTACTAAGAGAAATCCGGAGAATCCGGAGTAACCTACGCGGATCGAGCCGGCAGAGACGATGGGGGGAAGCCGTGGGAATACCTGGATGCTGCCAACATCCGCGCCTTGTGTGCACAGCGTGGACAGGTGGGCTTAAAGCTACACGTGGACTTTACCATGAACCGGATACTGAAGCGGCTTCGCCTCACCAATGCCAGGAGTAACTGGACTAGAAAATACTTACCTGGCTATACTGCGACCTTCTTCCTAATGGTCATTGGTTCCGCGTCAAAAATGCATTTATATACCGCGCACCTGCCTGATCACTTCTTTCTGATTACACTTTGGATCATTATCGAAGTACTGCAGACACAATGGTGTTGACCCTGAGAGAAGTAATTGTTTGTTTTTTTTTTACTTTAATCAGTGGCGCAAGCATCTCGTTTATTCTCTATCACCTTCTCGCTATCCTCATCATGATAAACCCCGTGCAATTTCCATGGTCACTAACAAACACCTAACTCCGGATACAGGCATCGAAACAGATGTTGCTGGTCGATATCCTCTCACCTGTGAGGCAATTATCGGCTTTCCAGCGTGCATCAATCGCACTACCTGGCCTTGTAACAATATAATGGCTGTCAGTGTTGTCCTTGTTGAAAAGATCATCAGCATCTTCGGCTTACCTAGAGGGGGATAATGTGGCCCCGAGTTGTACGTTTTAGATCGTGAGGAACAACAGATGCATCGTCAGTAAAAACATGAAAAAACAACAACAACACTAATAACGGAAATTATAAGGACAACAATGGGGGAGCAGCAAAGATGGTGCAGATCTAACGAATCAACAGTTTTACAATCGCACCAAATCCTACTACGGATGTACCCAGCTAAATCGCTAGAGTTTACCGTCATAGTATACTTATGCGTCAATCCACGGTAGGCCGTGACGCAAAATAGGTACAGAGACCATACTGTACCAAGTATAAATTTTAAAGGAATTCAGTACTAGTGGATACTTTTCGCTTCTTCTTCTTCTTTTTATAGAATTCTGAATTAGCGACGCTGGAGACATTGGGAACATCTGTAACAGGTCGGGTCCGTCTAGAAACTCCGGGTTAGTACTTGCGCGTTATATTTAAGACGCACTCAGTGACGCAGAACACCTGAGGTTGGAGGTTTGTCGTTACGGGTTACGCTGATGCGGGAGGAACTGCGTGTGTCAGCCCCTGAAGGCTGAGCCCGCGCTAGTTATATATTTGAAGGATATGGCGGTGCCAGAGCGTTAAAGAAGAAACCCCTTTTGTCATTTTATCCCAAACTTTATTTCTATAGTTTCGGGTTCTCTTCTTATTGGACCCTGATGCTGTTCGTATTGAAAAGTTGTTTTTTTTTTTTTTTAGAAAAAGAGAGAAAAATGGAATTTAGACAGCAAATTAGATTTTAATAGCCAGCCACGATTCTGCCTTTGGTATGAGAGAGAGAGAGAGAGAGGAGAGAGAGGAGAGAGAGTGAGAGAGATGACGTCAGTACAGAGAGAGGAGAGAGAGTGAGAGAGAGAGATGACGTCAGTATAGAGAGAGAGAGGAGAGAGAGTGAGAGAGAGATGACGTCAGTATAGAGAGAGGAGAGAGAGTGAGAGAGAGAGAGAGATTACGTCAGTACAGAGAGAGGAGAGAGAGTGAGAGAGAGAGATGACGTCAGTATAGAGAGAGGAGAGAGAGTGAGAGAGAGATGACGTCAGTACAGAGAGAGGAGAGAGAGTGAGAGAGAGAGATGACGTCAATATAGAGAGAGGAGAGAGAGTGAGAGAGATGACGTCAGTACAGAGCGAGGAGAGAGAGTGAGAGAGATTACGTCAGTACAGAGAAAGGAGAGAGAGAGATGACGTCAGTACAGAGAGAGGAGAGAGGGGGGAGAGAGAGAGAGAGCAGTCAGAGTGAGCATCCTGAAAGGCTGGGACATTCTGGGGTCCTCTCATAGATTGTCTGCGATTGAGGATGAAGAGATAAAAGCAGATACTCTGTTGGAATAAATCGTCTATCCGTCGACATCCGTTCCGTGATAAGAAGAGATTTACCGGTGTACAAACGGACGAAGGTTACTCTGCTGACGCACGTACTGACTCGTTCCCTACACCAGGTAAATTAGCATTTCACATACAACAAAGGACGGTAAATGTCTTTTACGTGCGTTCTTGAGAAATTCAGCAGCTCGTTCTTGACGAAAACTGTTTATATAACTTGGCGGGTCTTTTGTCGCTGCATTAAATTGGAACAGACCGGAAGTGGCGGATGGCGCGGGAGAGAAACCACCTGATGGACGGGGCTGTTGTCGAGAGAAGACGCAACACATTTATACGCAGAGAAGAAAGGGGGCATCTCTGATGTGGCAGACTTGATTTACCCGATACCTCGAAACATTTTCTCTAGTATCTTTCCCCATGTCATTAGTTTCAGTAAAAACTACGATTAATTTAGATTTCCACCTGTGCCGTTGAGGAGGCCAAATCAACTATGCGCGCGACGTAATGGCTGTACGTCATCGATGTGCGAGATGGCTGCACAAGTCTGATGCCACTGCTTTTTCTACATTTTCAATAAAAAATCCACATAGAAAGAAGAAGAAAAATGGGGGTTAGGGGAGGGTTAAGCGAATTCTAATTACTCGCTATGCGCTTTTAATAACAGTAAAAACCGGTTTTTGCGAACAGATGTGATGGATTGAAATCACACAGTCTGGTGCACGCCTCCGGCTGGCGACATTGCCGACCGGAAACCCCGTGTTTACCAACAGGTAGAACACCTTTCAGCGCCCTCTCACGCCACTTCCAGATGGGGAAACAGCGCGGTAACCAGCTACTTTGAGCCCCTTAGCTTTACATTCGGCCACCCCCCCCCCCTGAAAAGGATTGAGCGATACCAACCGTTGGTCGGCTAACCTCTTGGGGTCGTTGACTTCTTTTACAGACTTTCCTGTCATTTCCCATAAACAAATCCGTCTCTCGAGCTGGAAAAACTTGTTTCAGAATTTCGCTGCTGCTGCTGAGCCAAGGCCAACAGCGCACCGAGTCACCGTATTCGGATCCGGTACATTTCCGAAGACCTCCTCTAATCTGGCGATTACCTGGGCAGACCTTTGAGCAAGTTTACGGTTGACACCGCAACTGAAATCACATTCTTTGGCCGGACGGGCTGTGAGCAGGGGTTCTCTTGGTGAATCACAGTCGAATCGGAAGTATTCAGATCGTGCTTATATTACTCGATTGTCGCGGCCAAGATATCTGATGCGACGGATAAATATCTTTTGCGGACCGTTTTTCGAAGGGGTAAGCGACCTCACCGTAGATTTCTCACAACCCCTGATCTAATTATTTTATAATTTCTGACAAGCATTCTATAGATACAACCTTGTATATACAGTAGATCAGCTTCGGATTCCCTATTTAAAAGGAAGCCGCTCTCTGCAGGTTACTGAGGCGAATTTGCGCCCAGCGAAAGAATAACTTGGATATGTGGGTCCGAAAAATTCGTACGAATGGAAGATGGTTATTTGGCGTTGCTGTAGTATCGTATTACTTATTACGACTTCCTTGAAGCACAACGGGAAAAAAAAGAAAGAAAAAGGAACTTGGAAACTCCAAAAAAGCTCAAAAGTTTTCCTCTGCTCGTTGGGCTGAGCGGACTTTCCCGCGAGTTCAAAGGTCTGGCGACGTCCCGTTTTGGAAGTTCCTCAGTTTCCATCAGTCGTAAAACCACGAGCGCAAGGTTTTGTGTGTACAAACCTGTCGGCATTAAATGGAAAACTTTGTAGAATTCTAAACGCCGAGCTCGGGTTTTTTTAACAAATCCCTGCCAGGCAACGATATCGGATCTGTTGAACATGCGCCCCTGACCTTTCCTCCCAGAGCTCGTCCACATCGCTCAGTGGCTCCACCTCGTGTGCTGAGTATCGGTGTGAACGGGGAAAACATTAGTCAGGTAGAACGTGGGTGTGTTTAGTTACGCAGCCGCGCTCCAGATCAGGGGATATGTATCGGGGGCAGACAGTAGAAAGACTGGACCGAGAAGGTAAACCTGTTTCCGGCAATCGCTTAGGCAGGCAAAATGGTGACTGTCTCGGCTCGGTGTCCGTCGCCAGGGGGCGCGGCGGCGGTTCCGGTCAAAGTCGTGTTGCAAGCCATTAAGTGAACGTAGACTCCGGCAGTTGGAAGATTCTGTTGTTGCTTTCCTCTTTATTTACCTCTTTTGTATACAGAAATTTAGCGTCATTGACTTCTCCGAGCAGGTGAGGGAGAATCTTTGCCGACCGACCGAACGGAGGAACGGTTCGTTGTGGGTTAACTCTTCACCCATGGGATGTCATGGCCGCCCTGAAACTTCGCTTTCACGACTACTAAGTCAATAACTAATATAAAGGCAAATTAGCTTAGTTTTTTCCCCACATAAAAGCAAGAATTTGATTTTAAAAAGAAAAAAAAAACCGGCTGAATTTTAAAATATTTAAAGGTCTCGGTAGTTTCAGAGAGGGCGGCTGGAATTCCTTCCTTTGTGATGCCCGCCGGCCCCGCTAGACGGCGATACTGAGGACGGCGGGACAGTTCCGGGGAGCTGGTTGGTTCGTTAGCGTTCGCAGGGGGTCAGACAGGGAGACTGCGGTAACGGCTCGACCCCCCCCCCCCTCCCGCCCGCCAAAGGTTTGTGCAATCATTTACGACCCGATTTGGTTACCACCACCGCCCCATCCTCTCTTTAGCACTGCTCAATGGAGTCGGCGACACGGGCCTTGGAAGGGGAACAAAATTTGAAGCAGAAAGAGTTTCCAGACACCGCAAAGACGTACCACTTGAAATAGCCAGGCGGACTATATATTTCTCTAGCAAACCACCTCCCACACACACACACACACGCGGTGAGGTATTTCGTAGATACATAAAGATGATAATCGCCACTGAGTTGTGTTAGGTGACCAACCTTGCCACCTCTGGAAAATCCTACCTCAAACACTAACTCTGTCTAACCAAACACCCCCAAATCTGTCTCTTTAACCGTGAGCTTCGATTGACCGGCTTTTCTCAACTCCTTTATTAATTGATCTTTAATAAAAGAGTTTATTACAAGATCTTGCACCAACTGAGATATCGATTAGTTTCGACTGTCCTACGGAAGAACTCCTTCACCGAGGGACAGGTGCATTTTCGACACAAATACTTGTGTCCAGTTTCGGAAATCTCTTTGATCAAGAAAGGGTAATCAGGAAGTCTCCTTAAATGTCTTATTATCAGTCCTACAGGCGAGAGCGACGACTTATTAAGGTTTGGGATTCAAAGTACATCCTGGTAGATTGATGATGGTGATCCGGTTTCTTTGCAATAGGAACAGATCGATCCGAAATAGTGGAGTCTAGATCATTAACATGGAACAAGATCGCACTCGAATGACATTTCGGGCAGGCGGAGGAAGCCTTTACACGCCGTGAGGATACAGGCGGATCACGGTACGCAAGACCAGTCCTCCGTCAGCTACAAAGAAATAAAAGTTGGCGAACCTGTGGAATTCCGCGGTCTGGGAACAATATACGGATTTAATCTGAGTCACGATGTCTGGCTGCGGGCTGGCTGCAGCGACCCGAGTAAGCCAGTCAGTACTTACTTCGGCAGACAAAGGGTTACGGTAAGCGAGATAGCGTTGGTTCCTAGCGCTGGAACTCGTGGACAAACATGGACGTTAACCGTGGCCCCCCTTTTTCGTTGGCTTCCGACGATCGTAAACCGAAGGGTCCACTTGCAAGGTCATATTGCGCCAATCTCAGCAAACGTTCTTTCGCACGACAGACCGACGGCGGTTAAAAATGGCGGAATTGTAATCGTGTAGCGACGGGATTTAACCCTATACTACCCGCGGGCGTAAAGGTGGGTACAGGTTTATAACGGATAACTATGAAGATGAAGGTTTTACTGAGGAAGAAACTGTTCTGAGAATGTTCAGCGGACGCCGCATGAAATGACAACCCGAAGACAATATTTCCCATGGAGAGGTTTGTTTCTGAATTCTTCGAGCGATAAATGGCGCTTCCGCATTATTAGTCGGGTTAGGGGCATCGTGCCGGCCTCAGAGGAATGGCATTCGGCGCTTGGAAAAAAGTGCCAGAGTATCTCGCTAGGGGTCGACGGCTGATCCGAGTTCCGGTCATCATCTCGACCGGGTTACGTCACTCGGTGACCCCAGGATAAGGTCGAATCCGAATTCCCTCCCCCCCCCACGACGGTACCTGGCAGATTGTTGGAAGGGAAAGGCCTATAAAATCGAAAGGTGGATCTGGAAAGAGAATGGTAACGGCAGCATCCTCGTCAGGTGTTCCGACAACAGCTGCTAGAAAGGCGAAGGCAGATGCAGGTCGTAAATCGAAAGTAGCACAAAATCTTTGGATCGCGAGAACTCTTGGGTGGGGGCCATGATAAACTCTCGGAAATTTCACCACTAACAGACATAGGCGATATAATAATGGTGCCTGGGTTAGGTGCCCTCCTTTTCCTCATCCCGTCTTCGACCATAAATAATTTCCGAGGAATAGCGCGTTGCAGAATTCCCGATAGATAAGACGAATTTAATGGTATCGTCTCTAAGCGTACGGAAAACCCTTTGTAAATTCAATTCTGATTCTTTTCTAGATTTGGATAGGCGCAAAATATGGATCTCCTGCTTTCCACCTGATCAATATAAACCTTTCAGCTTAGATACCACGGGTCGTAAACACGGAGTCAACAGCCCAAATAACTCGCTCCTATAGTGGTAAACAACTCGTGGATAACCTCATCAGACATAAAGCTAAAAGGTAGAACACAGGTTGATCGTGAGCTCGATCAACGCACCCTACATTCCGAGGGAACGCATGAAGTTCTTAGAAAACCTCAGAAACTATTTTAAACGAGGAACTGGATTTATACTCTATAACAAGAGATTTTAAGTACGTCCTCAATCAGGAGCTCGACAAACAGGACCCAGTCACTGATATAATTATAGGGGAGATCTGCGCGGACAGGTGCAGCTGAACGGTTAAATTGTACAGCCATTATTCAAAAACTGTCAGGATCCCACCCACTGATCAGAAGTAAATCTACAAGGATATTTCTTAAAGTAATCACTACCAAGTTGGGGGTTGGGCGACCGCCAAAGGGGCTGAGCATTTGGAAATTGAATAGCGTCGTTCTGATAGGGGAGGAATACTTGAAAACAATCGACAACTTCCGGAAGGGCTGGAGAAGTCAGAAACTCCTATGTAACAGATCCTCTTTTATGGTGGGACGAAGGTGAAAAGTAACTTGAAAGAAAGAAAAAAACATCAGCATAGAATACTGCTAGGCGGCGGCGGGCGGGGGGCAGGGAACACTGGCTAATCTCAGGTTTGAAAGCCGAGTTCCTTAGGTGATCCAAACAGGGAGAGAGGATCAAGGAGGCAGACCTAGGGCCAGGCCACAGACCGTAGATGATGAGATGTAGCAAAGTCGTCTCTAGAGAACATATATAGAACAGGTGAATCAGAAGCTGAGCTTGAAGAAACAAAATGATGATAACAATAATAAAACCCCGGGAAGTGATGACCTCAGGACAGGATCTGGATGCTAGTTAGCAGGAAATCTGTCCGAGTTGTTAATTATGCATTCGAAACAAAGGTCCTCTTCTTTCTCACCCAGCAGAGCATCGAGATCATCTGGATGCCTTGATTGTTGGAGGCCAGCTAGAATGTGGTTATATCTAGAGAAATGGTAAAATAATAACTTGAGCCCTAACAACAACAGCAACAAAAAAGCGAAACTAATGGGCGGAATAATAGGCCAGGACCGGACCTTCTCAGTACAGGGAGGGTCTATGCAGGGCTGGACAATGGAGACCCGGATGACTCCTCCGCGACCTTCCTGTCAGTAAACCGTTCAAAGAATCTTACAGAGTTAATGGGGAGCTATTTGCTTGTGGCGCTTAAAACCTTCAACTCTGCCGAAGACTCCATTCACTGGATGAAGATGCGCTGTACCGACACTCGAACGAATATTAGGGGAAAAAATCGTCTGCGCCCTTGGAACCCCTCCCCCTGGCGGACTAATCAGTATAATTTACCAACTGGTAGCGAGAACGTTATCATGTACGGTAAAGGGTTTTACCACTATTTAAGAACATAAATGTAGATGCGGAGTGCTGGGAAAAGCCGGTTAAGAACTCGAAACAAGGGCCACAAGGGCTGGCCTCGATTTGGCTCAGCAGGTGAGGGAGCAGTAAGGAACAGCCTAATACTAAATACTAGGGACGCCAGAATTGGTTCATCATGTTGTCGGGCTGATGGACTTCGTGAGACAGGGACGGTGACACCCGGTAAATAAAAGCACAGCCCGGCTTCTCTGGGATCTAGGAGGATTAGCCGCAGAGAGCGAGCTAAATATATGCTCAACTAATCCAAGCAGGAATAGTTTGGCAGGTTCCGTATGTAGAACCTAGGGCACCGATAACGGGACAGAGCTGCCGCAGACAGTCAGCCGGCTGTCCGGCCAGACCTACTTAGTCCGTCAATCATTGACGTTTCGGAGCGCAACAACTGGACAGTCTTCTGAACTTCTTGGTCCGGGTAATTTAGAGTTAACCACAAAGCCTCGGAGGAGGGGAAACGCGCCCCGAAAAGAATTCATCTTCAGTTATTTGTTGGAAGTTTCGAAATTACTCTCAGAAACCCAGTGCTGTGGGTCGAAGCAGCTTTCCCCGACCTCTGGTCGATTGGCGGTGTATTAGACCGCGTCGATTCCAACAGTAAGCTAGTTATGCCCTTCTAAGTGCAGGCACACGGCTCAGATGACTCGAATGTCTGCTTCCTGGCGGACCGAGACAAGAACTGAAGCCGGCGGACCAGATCAAAAAGAGAACGACACTGCGCGAGGTCTACGAGAGTTCCAATAACTCGCCTGATCGATCGATCGATCGATCTCTCTGTACTTACAACTCCATTACTAATTATATACGTTATCCGAATTATCGTCCTGTTTTGCGAACCGTGAAAACCTCAGAGACACTTTATGAATTAGATTTCCTAACTGTGTGAAATTTTAAAATAATAATAAATAAACTTTTAAAAAAATCTGTTATGGAAAACTGGAATTACGGCATTTACTGAAGAAATCTAATCGAAGCGATGTGGGCTGCTTTGATGGAGACGGACCTTTACATAAAATGTACAGGTATCTACAACCAAAGAGAGACTTTGAGGATATTTACTGATTTAAATGGAATTTACTTGCATGGATGGATGATGTCTTGCATTTTGCCAATCTGAAGGTCGTTTCTAGTTCACATTTACTGACTGACATAAGGAATTGAGATGCCATCTTTACCTGACATTTAAATAATATTTATTATGTTTCATGCTAACTGTTTGCGCCAGTTATGAGAGCGGAAGTAAAACGTATACGATAAAGATAAACTGCCCCCTTGTGTTCTGAATCGGGGACATACAAGATTTTGCGAGGTGTTCGGAGAATACTTGCCCAAGCGGTCTCCCCCTTCTCTCTATAACGCCACCAGACCTTTAAACAGGCGGAAAACGCTCGCAATATCTCCGGTGAGTCTTACACAAAAAAATATGCGGTTAATGAAAGCTCACGGAAACTGCTCGGGATTTTCCGGAAACCCGCGTCTGGTGGCTTTCCGGGGGAAACGAGGAAGAGGTTGCACGTGACACTGTAAAAAAGGCGGGAGGGGGGTTGGGGGGCTACAGGTTGAAATTGTTATTCAAAGTCAGTTTATCTCGTAGTTAAATCCAGTCAACTTTCGATGGCAATGAAGCAAATAGAGCGGGCATCGATGGAGAAGGGAAAAGGAAGACCAATCTCTCCGCAACTCCCCCTTTGTTTCTGAGATGGTTTTTTTTTTCCGAAGGTGAGCAATTTAATTAGCTCGAGTGGCTGAAAGTCAGAGACGGACAAAATTATATCGAAATGAGGGGAGAAAGAGTAATCTGGACTCGGCTTTTGAGATATGACGTTTTTCTGCAGTAAATGGAAGGAATAGGCGAGTGCCCTTTAAAGTGGATGAGTGGTAAACATTCAAAGATGAGACACTTCTTGAGGGAGAATCTCAAAAGACTGGAGGAAGAAAAAAAAAAGCCATTTCCGGTAGTTTGTCAAATGGCCAACCCTCCCAAGGTGTTCAATGGACGACCCTTTCAGTGGGGCAGACTGTACCGACAGATGCACGTTTGGATCCCTGGCTCGCCTTAGCACTGTCCCGGTTTCAGTCCGTTGGGTGGGCCTGCGGACAGCGCTCTCCAAAGAACCGTCCCACCTCTCCACAGCTGTCCATATACCCCGACGCTCTACATACAGCGTGAAGTCGGCCAAACAAATCTCCGTTTCCCTAACCTTCATACTTCGTAACAGTTCGAGAAAAGAAGGCACTGTTCAAACGTTTGCGGTTTTAATTTGGAACTAATCAGTTATTTCGATTCTGTGGTTTCGAACTTCACAGCTACCTGCGCTGTTATATGTATCGCAGTTTAACCGATATTAGGGTGAGTTCATACTAAACATTACTAAGTGGTCCCTCCTAGAATCCCTTATTTTCTTTTAGGTGTGCGAAACAGCTAAAGATCTCGGAGGCTTTGATGGTCCACGATGTGAAGAGAGGTCCGGCCTGGACCGGGATTCGAACACGGGCCGTTAACTTTAGTAGTCTACCAGTTCGCTGGCCGGCAGGGGATTTATACTTGGATTCAGCTGGTTACTGTTTGTCTGCCCAACCCGAGAACGGATAAAAAAGAGGTGGGGGTTCGTATATTAAATGCCCGGAGTCCGAGTTCCCTTCACGTTAAACATGAGATTCTCTGCGGAAGGAAGTTAGAGAAATAAATTGTAGCATAAGAACTACATTACGGTTTATCATCCGTGAACATCGGATGCTGGTTGCGGTGCCTGATGTCAAGCGATCCATCTTGTCAAGATGGGTTTTCGTCCTTTGAACTACTCTCATTTAGTTTCAAGTAAATGCTATCTAAAGATGATATTTTGTTGTTTCTGTTTAGAGTTTCCTAGAGAAAAATGTAAGCGTCATTTTGTCCGAAAGTTGTACTGTCAAACTTGTGAAGCTAAACGATTACACACCTGTATTGTTTATACAATTAGATGAACAAGGTTCAACATCTAGAAAGAAAGTCCAGTATTTTAATTTAAAAGTTAGATTAACAAGGTTCAGAATCTCCAAACTGGATTCAGTATTTTAATCATACAACTACTTTTAAGAAGGTTCAACATCTCTTAAATTTAGGTGAACGGTCAATAGTTATAAAGATGGTCACCTATGCCAACACAGAATGATGGTCTGGTTTTTCTTTTCCTCACAGAATATGAGACTGTGCTTGCGCTTTTAGATGAATGCTTATTTATTTAGCTAGCCCCGTTGGTTTAGAAGGGAGTTAATTCTGTTACCTGGCTGCACAGGATTCTTGATGGCACAATATTACCGAATGGCGCTATTCGTGGCGGTATAAAACATTCAAGATACTTGAAACAAGAAGCTTTTAGTCGTTCTTTTCATTGGAAACCCATTTATAACATCACGCCATCAGGTCACAGGTTTGGTTTCTGTTTAGGAAAGTATCCGAGGACAAGGACCGGGGACAGTGACGCCGTCATACAGACAAGGAGGATAACTCAAAGCGCTTGTAGGCTATTTCTCGGGGAAGCCTCTTCGGTACCCCACCCCGATCTCTGTTGGAAGCGTCAAATGCAGAGCTGATTTGAAATACGGACCAAGGACGGTGATCGATCGGCAGGAAAGAACTACAAGTAAAGGTTTCATTTATTGATTGGAAGAAAAAAACTGAATATTTTAAACGAGCCCGTTAAAATCCTGGAAATTGCTTAAGATGAACTAAAAAAAATTTTTTTTTATATTAAGAGCGGTGGGATATTTTAACTCCGGAAAGTGCGAGGTTAGTTAATAATATCAGTTAGTCAAAAGGGTGCTTTATAAAGGCTGGAATGGAAATAAAGAAGAAACGAAGAGTCCACACAAACATCCGTGATGGGGAATTCGACGGTCATGGATCAGTATCCATGATCCAAGTTGCAGTGGTGACAAAGGTTCTTTTGTATTGTTGGGAGCTCTTATCTTCCTTTTACCCAGGGAAAAAACCCATCAAAATTTTCCACGATAATTCTTTATTTTTAAGATGCTGAAGTAAGTCAGGGTGCGAAGACGACTCGCTGTAAACTTGTTTCTCCGTGCTTATTTTAAAATACCTAAGGAGGTCATACGGGAAATCTGAGCCAAAAGGAGAGAACTGGCACGGCTTCCTACAGCACTCTGCCAACAGGAGCTTATCATTAAAGATATATTTCCTTTTTTTTTAATTAATCTTCCTACTGAAATGTAATTACACTCGAACCATGTCAACGTTAAAAGTAAGATTCCCTAAGATACATCAAACTATGATATCATCAAGATGTGTACCAAGTCGTTTGGATTTATGGGATTAGTGGAACTGATTAATAGTTCATCTGCTTCCAGCTTGAGGCCATTCGTCGTCTATTTAATTTCTGTGGTGGTTTTGGAGAGTGATCAGTAGTTCCTGCGAGATGCGTCTCATCTCGTTTCTTTTGAGCAAAGAACTTAAGCTAAGCTTTTTATCTGCAGCAACATTAATAATTTAAATAAATACGAGTGTAACTATTCGTAATCTCTCCCTCTCTCCATAGCTCCATCTCTCTCCTCTCTCTATCTCTCTTCTCTCTCTCTCTCTCTCTCGCTCTCTCTCTCTCGCTCTCTCTCTACTCTCTCTCGCTCTCTCTCTCTTCGCTCTCTCTCTTCCTCCTCTCTCCATCTACTCCTCTCCATCTCTCTCTCTCATCTTCTCATCTCTCTCTCCGTCTCTCGCGAGGATCTCTCTCTCGCTCGCTCTCTTCTATCTCCTCTCTCTCTCTCTCTCTCTTCTCTCTTCTCGCCCTCTCTCTCTCTTCCCTCTCTCTCTCTCTCGAAACTCTCTCCTCTCTCTCTCTCTCCTCTTCTCCATCTCCTCTTTGCTCTTTTCTCTCCTCTCTCTCTCTCCTTCTCTCCTCTCTCTCTTTCCTCTCTTCTCTCTCATCTCTCCTCGCTCTCTCTCTCTCTCTCTCTCCTATCTCATCTCTCTCTCTCTCTCTCTCTCCGCTCTCTCTCTCTCGCTCTCTCTCTCTCTCTCTCTCTCCTCTCACTCTCTCTCTCTCTCTCCTCTCTCTCTCTCTCTCTCTCTCTCCTCTCTCTCTCTCTCTCCTCTCTCTCTCTCGCTCCTCTCTCTCTCTCTCTCTCTCTCTGTCGTTTTATACGTAATCTCAATTATTTTCGTAATCTGTGGTCCGATGAAAACCCAGGACGTTTGTATACATTTTCTTCGAAAGAGCCAGAACAGGTCAAAATTGTACTTTCCGGAAGCAGACCGCGGGGTGTCAAAGGTTTTGATGGAATAAAACGGCTTCGGTTTCCGAGTTTCGCCAACGTCTGCTTTCACGGTAACATGAACAAAGTCTTGTTATAATCCTTTCGAGGAAGTGATGCATAAAGACAGATAGATCCTCTGACCTTAGTCGGGCATTTTTTGCCACTAGGGGGCATGCAGGTTTGAATTTGTTTAGTAATCCCCAAGTAGCTTCCAGAATATATTATATATTTTTTTTAATGTGATCGAGAGTGAACATTCAGGCAAAAGAGGCTTTATACACGTCCCTGCCAGAATAGTTTGACAGCCTCATAAGACAGCATTAATAAAAACGGAGTCGGGGACGGGACACGACAGGTACCCCCATTTACACGGGAGTCACGTGGTTAGTTTAAATAGTAGTGGTAGTAACATCGAGATAAAAATGGATAGTTATCGGTGCCGTTACTGACAGAAAACAGACGGTTTGTTCGAGCTGACTCGAGGATCTTTCCCCCTCGCCGTCATCAGGGTGTAGTAGTCCCGAGAATGACTGTCTAAGGTGCCCACGTCGTTCAAGTTAGCATCACTATACGCCAGAAGAGTAATCCCGATGATAACGGCAGGTAAAGATAGTCGAAACGTAGGCTCTTCAGTTAATCATACCGACAAGGTGCTGTGTGCATTGTCTGCTTTCTGTTATTAGCAATTATCACATGAGGGAGTTTTACGAGGGGACGGGGCACGATGCACTAGTCAGAGGCTGGTCCCGCACTGCGCGACACGGACACAGCCTCGCTGCGGTTTTGAGTAGCACGTGGTACGGCGCCAGAACCACTCAGCGTCCGTCGAAGATCGAGTTAATGCAGCGCGTCACGTGGACGCCTTGTCAGCCCTTCTCCTACACATTCTATGCGTGTCTAACCAATCCCGACGGGAGCGCGCACTTCCTGCTCTCTCAACCTTCCAGGTATCTCCGAAATAACCTCGTTAACCCGTCGGCTCCCTAATCTCGCGCGTAATCGGACGTTGTCATGTTGTTTGGAACAGCCTAAAGGGCCGTCCTTAATGGACCCCCCCCCCTTCAGCTCTCTCGCGACCCCGATATACGTGACGTCACCATTAGATATGTAAATAAGAAATAAAAACGAACCATCGCCTCCAGGTTAACATCTATTTATTTGTTTCCTGCTTACACCTGCCAGCTCCTCTTTCTCGTGGCGACAGGCAGAAGCGCCCTCCGACATTACACAAGATGGAAGGTTGTTTTAACTTCGCCCCGACTGAAAACAGAATGAGGAACCGGGTAAACCTCTTCACGAGGGGGATCCACAGAACGGTAATTACATACGACAGTAAATGTCCTCTAAGTAGGGTCTTCGGGTCAGTTATTAAGCACTAAGCTAAGGTGACCTTTTGCGCGGTGTTCGAACTCACCCAACCTCCGAAGGAAGTCACGTGGCCGCCTCCTGTGATCAGGCGCTTCAATAAACTTTATTCTGGTACTGACACCAACTAATATAATTAAATAATAGACATTCCAAACAATCTCAGAGTTTGCGAGTTTTAATATATAGATAGATGCTGACATTTCGACTGATGGCAGTTTCCAATTAGCGCGGTCTCTTCGCCATCTTGACACGTGACTGAAAGCGCTGGAGAAAAACAAAAAGCCAATCCTTGCAATAGTAGAGATATTCCGCCTGAAGTAATAGCCCCTCGTCTCTTCTTCTGCCCGACCGTTTGGGTTTTCTACCCAAGGTTACTTCTCCTTTATTTACATCGATTTGCGCCTCTCATATCCCTGACTGCAGTTGGCGTCCGCGCATGCGCCACCGGGTCGGAGGTCGTTGAGCTCCAGAAAGACGCCACTTCCGGCCACCGCCAACACGATGGATTTATCCCTCCACCTGTCCGGGGGCCCTTGGCTATGGCAGTCCACGGTGGTATCCACCTGGGACAGCCGGCTTTGCGAAGTCTGGATGGCGTCCAGCGGCCGGTTGCCGCGACGAGAGGTGGCGCTGAAGCTCGTCCCCAGCCGCCGGCTTCCGGATCGGCCCATTGAACAGAGAACGGCGATTTTCTTTCGGAAGGTCTGGTTGCTTATGGCGTAGAGCAGCGGGTCGAGCACGGTCGCGGCTTTGGCCATGATGCCGCAAATGGACGACACCTTCGGTGTGAGCAGGGACGTGTCCCCGAACTGCCCGATCATGGCGACCGTGGCGTAGGGCAGCCAGGCTCCGCAGAACAGCAGAATGGCGGCCGACGCGGCCTGCGTGGTCTTCAGCTCGACGTTGGTCCTCTTGCTTCTCGCTCGGCGCGTGCCGCTCTCGAACAGCCTGGCTGTCTGTCGCTCGTGGGAAACTATCGTGGCGACGATGCTCGCGTAGCAGATGACCATGGCGATAACGGGCAGGACGAAGGCGCCGAGCGTGATGGCCAACACGAACGACCGGTTTCTGGCCGACCGGGTGAGGTAGTCGAACGTGCACGAAGTCCCCGCGCTCTCGAGGACATAGTTCCCCCAGCCGCAGAAAGGAGACAGCGACCAGAAAAGGGAGTAGAACCAGACGCCTACAATGACCTTGATCGCGGTTCCTTTATGGACCTTCCGGAACGCCGTGAAGCACTTCACCACCACCATGTATCTGTCGATGGCGATCATGGTCAGGCTGCTGATGGAGACCAAGCTAACCAGAGTTATCACGCCGCCGTAGATGAAACAACCTGAAACAAACCAAGAAAATAGGGAAGTCTTGGGAAAAAAACACCGGGTCTGTCTGTCTGTCTGTCTGTCGCAGCACCAGGTCTAAGTTCATAGTTAAGCAGAGAGAAGCCATAATCTACGTCAGATATTTTGAGGCGGTAATCGAAGATCAAAGCAATGACGTTGATTATAGCTCATCTGTACGTTTTACCAGGAACTACTGGAGCTGTGATCTCTTGCGCCTGTAACAAGTACCTCCCGGTGTCACCTAGCATTAAACTGCAAGTGGAGTAGATGAGTTTTTCTGAGCCACCCGTCAGTGAATTACTGGCCCTGCCTTTATCAGATAGATTAACCTGCCACCTTCTTATTTCTTAACCTAACTTACTAATCGAAGTTAATCTACCGTATCTTTTCATTTTGAACCATCAACATTCCACTATTGGAAGATCTCCACCTTTATTATTACAACTTTCTAAATAGACAAATATATTTATCAGAAGACCAGGAAGTCTTCCTACAACCTACAAAAAAGTGGCACAAGTTTCCACTGAGACTGGTACTTCTAGTCACACGATAAGCAAGTGATTGCAAATTATAATAAATGACAGACCAGAGGAAGCCTGTCTTGAAACAGCTACGGCTTGAAGATGGCGGTGGGTTCATGCAAATTATGGAATTTTAAAAGCTGCACAAAGTTACGAAACGAAACATTAATAGAAAGTACATTTATTTTTTTCTTAAAATACTAAGAATTTCATATTTATAGCTTATTCGTATAATGTTCTTGAATTTCACATGATAATCATTTATATTAGTCACACAAATCATCCTCACAAGTAATTTTATAAACGAATGTGTTTATTTGCTGACTGCCGTGTATGGAGATGTTGTTCTTGTTAGTATATGTCTGGTAAAGAAATAATTCCAGTTATAAACTCAATTTCCCTGATCTCCCAGGACAGTCAGAAACTAACTGAGCAGAGTAAATCAGAGCTCACCATTTAAATGTGCTGCACTGACACATTTTCTTAGACATAGTGAGCTAAACTTACTACAACTGATACATATCAGATGATGACGACTTATACAGTTAGTGATCCATCCTTAAGTTCTCATCTAGCAGTAAAAAGAAAACAAACAATCCATGTATGTGTATAGTTGTCATCTATGCTGATGATGACAGATCATATAAAATCAGTTACAATGTAATGTACAGATTATATAGACAAAACAAACAGACAGATTGAGATTTTCAGGCATCTTCAATTGGCTCTTGTGTTCAGTTGAAGGTCAATCCTCCATTACTGTAATCTTAACTTTGTATGAGGGTTAATACCAAGACTTGCCTGAGATGAGAGAGTAAAGATGTTTTTAATTCTAATGGAAAACATCATCATTTAATATATATATATATATATTAATTTTAGAACAATTTTTCTAAAAAATCTGATAAGGAATAAGTTAGCTAAACACATTTCTTTTCATTTTACATAAAATTAATAACTATTTTTAAAGAAGTTTCTTGAATGTGTCCATAAACCTGGAAATTCACATCCACATGACAGGGAGACATTCTAGCTCAGCTTTTATTCTTAGGTTCTCATTAACATTACATGTGATCCACATTAATTGCGTTATTAGGCTGGGATGGATCCAAAAACGGCATCCACAGTAGCATGAGCTAGGGGTCAAAGTATGCATACTTTTGGAGTGTTTCTACTGTGCTGGCACACAGCTCCTTCAGATGTCCATCAAAGATATTTTCCGAGTCTGCATCCAGTTTTAGGGTTTTGACTTGGGTCTAAAAGCAAATAAAACATAAAGCATTTTACATAGTATTCCCTTAATTTACTTGTCCTTGATATGCACAAATTTGAAGCTACACTAATCTTTTTTATGCCAAATAATTTCTTTTGTACAGAATGGTTTGATGATGCACAGATTCCTCTTCCTACCAGCTGAGTTTAATGGCGACAGACACTGGCTGTCTATTTCTCCAACCGTTCTGTACAGCAAGAAAACAAACTGTTCTGTATGATGGATATCTTTAACCTTCATGCATAATAATGAATATTCATCAACAATATTTAATATGTAAGAGATAAAGATATAACTAAAATTATTTGTATTTTTATAGTCACTAATACCTTTATATGCTCTTGCATCTGGCAACAATGTGACTGTTGACAGACAAGAGTGAGTCCATCACTAGTTTGTATGAATACCCATAATTTGTACTGAGTGAGTGATATGAATGAGAAACAAGTAAATGAATACTTATGAGAATAATTGTACATAGACATGTTTCAGACAGCTGAACATATATTTAGTGTTGAAACGAGGAAACAATTCATTGGAGGTTGGAGACTGTTGGTCGTTACAAATCACTTGGTCACTTGCTTTATATACACCAACCACCACTCACTCAGCTGTTGCAGTGACGCTCGCTCACACACGCACTCCACTTTCTTTTGTAGGTGTGAATCATCAAAATTATGACATCGTAAAAGCACTGTCTAAGTTCACCGGACAAGCCCCTCATGAAGAAACAGAAAAAACCGCTGAATATCAGAAACTGAACTGGAGAAACCATGATTGCTTAAGTGTGGTAATGGGTCCCCTACACAGATTGATCACATGCCCAACCTAGATGATTCAACAATAGGTACAATCAAGAGCAATGCTACAAAGATAAAGGATTCTGTTTACAAATCAGCATCATCATCAACAAAATAACATCAGAGGCGAGGAATCCATCTGTGGAGAAAATGTTGGCCATATGGGTAGAGGAACAAAACCAGAAGAAGACAGTCTTAAGTTCTACAATTGTCTACGCAAAAGTGCTCAAGCCTGCAACAAGCTACAAGGGGGAACCTCAGCTGAGACATTCTTGGCAAGCAAAGGTTGGTTCGATAATGTCTGAAAATGGCAAAACCTGCACAACATAAAATCTACAGGTAAATCTGCCAGTGAGGACTATGCATCTGCTAAGCAGTTTCCTGATGAATTCAAATCTATTGTGGAAGGAGGGGGCACTTGCCATAGCAAGTGATTAATGGTGGCGAAACAGGTTTATTATGGAAAAGGATGCCAAAGAGAACATACACATCAAAAGAAAAAACAGCCCCTGGTTTTAAATTCCCTAAAGATAGGTTAACAATCTTACTGCGTACCATTCCCAGAAATCCTGGGCCTTGAAAGGCAAGAAGACCCTACCAGTTCATCGGTAGGAGAACAAAAAGGCATCACAGAGGACTGATTCCTGAACTGTTTCTGTGTTGAGGTTAAGCAATACTTTCAGGAGGAAAACTCAGCATTTAAGGCACTACTTATCCTCAACAATATACCGGGGCACTCTGCGCACCTCACTGATCTACACCCTAACGTAAAAGTGATTTTTTGCCACCCAACATCACAACTCTAATCCAGTCCATGAATCAGGGAGTTATAGCCAGTTTCAAGATGTGGTATATGAAGAAGACAACATTGTAACTCCTAAATGCTACTGATGGACCTGAAAAGCCATCAGGTCACAACTTCTGGTGACAATTCAATATTCTCCATGTAATGAATAGCATCAAGAGAGTGCGTGGAGTGGAATCATGAACACAAACACGAATAGTGAATGGGAATGCTTATGGAAGGAATGTGTATGCAGTTTTATGGGTTTTGAAAGTCTCTCTTCAATTGTTGTGCAAGTTGTTCAACTTGGAAAATCTGTTGACTTTGAAGACTCGAACGATGATGATGTGATATATCTGACTGATTCTCATCAAGAGGATTTGCTGGACATGACAAAACAAGAAAATTAAGCAATCAACTTTAATGCAATTTTTGAAGACTATTCTAGCACAGAGCATCTCCACCAGACCTGTGGAACTTACTGATGACCTTGACAGCACTCCATCTTCACCTCAGAATTGACCAGTGTGTTCTTTTAGTCAAAGGATTGTTTTCTCATGTTCATTACTTTACTAATCTGTTTACTAAATGTGTATTTCCAGCTAAATGATTTTGTTTTAAGCTATCTTTTACTAAATAAATGATGGGTAAATGTTATCTTTGTTACTGGATTGATGTTATTTTTTCGATAATGTCACCTGGTGGATAACAATAGTCTGTGTGTGTAAATCTATTTCTTTTAAACTTGTATTAATAAGCAAAGGTTACAAACAATTAAATATGGTTGTCAATAAGCCTGGCTAGAATTGCTGCTGCTGCTGGTGCTACATAATTATACTTGCAACTGTTAAGACAGGACAAGAGAATTATGTCAAAGTTTAAAGTTGCTCTTTATTGCAGGATTGTCTCTTTGAGAAAACTATTGAGGGCGGCTCTTACCGTCACACATTAAAAAAATGCATACATAAATTAGTCCCAGCATTTTCCCTCATAAATCCCTTTACATGTCAGTTTGCTCCTTATTTTCTTTCGAAAGAGTAATAAACTTGTTTTTGTCATCCACTGCATTCTCAGCCTTTTTGATGATGTCCTGCAGCTTGTTCCGAAACTCTGGCTCCATTTCTCTGTTCTCCTCCTCCAGCCCGCATCTATGCAATTCCAGATTATCTTTCTAAAAAGCCAGTCGTACAACACACGTGTCTTTTGAGCCTGCAGTTTACGAGAAAAATAACAAAAAGAGCCACTCTTTGGAATGGAAAATACTTCCTATCAATGAAACATTGAAAGCCAGAGATACTTCACCTCTTGAAATCCTCCCTTCATCCTCCCAAAAAGTAACAACTCTGAATAAACATCTTAGAGAACTAAATAGGAAACGGGTCTTCGTAGAATCTTGTTTGATTATGGAATTTTAATTACAAATGATAAAATAATTGTTTATTTATCTCACTCCTTCAGTGTTGACCTTTGTGTCTGCCATATGTAAATAGAAATATCAAATTATTTCATCCTCAACAAATGCTACATCACATATAGGGTTTTTTTAAAGAATACTTCCATCAATGAATGTAAACATCTGCCCCTTTAGGAAAAGTCACCATGAACATAGCGACATCTCACTCATTTATCACCTCAACGTTTACTGCACCTATTCAGGTTTTCAGTTACTGTATAAAGTCAATAGTAAAGAAAGAAAAAAATTTAGTTAAATTCTAAAGATAATAAACCTGTGATTTTTTATTTAATTTTGAAAAACTTTTATGTTTGTATTGATAAACCCATTCAGGGGCAAACTGTGATATAGAGGGAGGCTATCTGGATGAGGATAACGGAGCAGTCTTGGTGGAGTTATTCTGCTGATTATTTCCAGGGTTTGGCAATGTTAGGGTCTGTAAAGACAAAAGGGAAGGCTGGGCTGGGCTGGTCATACTGTCAGAGATCGGGAAGCCTGAAACATCGCTGGAAGACCGTAATGATCTGACAAATAACAAAAGATCCTGAAGGAACTGACAATGCTAATGAAAGAACTGGCACACAACTTGGAGGGAAACCCCCGGAAAGCTTCAGGTTTTTACTGATTCTTTAATGTCTAGTTCTTCGTTCTTTTCTATTCAAAAGCGATCAAATGATCCAGGGCTTAAGTTACCGTTGGCTTCCTAACGGAAGACGTACACTCATCGCTGAGGTCCTCCAGCTGTTTTGTCAGCCACTTCTTTGGCCATTGCTAGCGTAATCGAAATGATTCAGCACCGACTGGTTGAGATGATGGTTCTCGGTCCTCAGACTTCCATCTGACTGCTCGCCACCCGAAATGCACATGTCAACGTCTGCTAAGACTATCAGCTAATCTTAGCTATATGTGTACACATGACTGTGGAATCGCCAATAAAAGACCTTGTATTCAATATGTAATCGTTCTGTTAGTGCGAAAAGAATTTCATCAAGAACATTTTGTTTGAAAATTGGCTGAATGCCCAAAGACCCTTTTATCTAGGACAATTGTTCGCTAATCATTATGGGTAACACTGATCTTCGATTAATGTAACAAAAATAAATTTCTCTCTCCCATAAATGTTTCCAAAAACCAGACAACACGAAATATGTTACATAAGAGTCAAAAGTAGATTTCCCACAAAATGATCAGTTCGATACCGTATTTTCAAATATCGATGACATTGGCGAGGTCTCATAAGTGGTGGAGCTGCGAGATGACTGAACACGTGACGATCTAATTTGAAGTTCACGGAGGCACAGGGAAATCTGCGCACCTGCCAGGGTCAATTAGGCTCCCGTGATCGCAGTATTACTTCAGTGAGCATCCGTAAGGAGCTGATGTATGAGCCAACTCGTCCCTTCTCCGGGGAATGTTCTAAGCTACTATGGTAACTGCATCACAGAGACAGCAACAGGGACCTTCTCCGTAACTACCGCAGTGGTGAAGAGAGGAAAGGGAGCGTTAAGGGGCCATATGTCGATAAAATTTAAGATATTTATGAAAAGGGGTCTGATGTGGAAACTGAAATATTGTCTAACATTCCACTGAAAACCTGAATTGTGTACTGCACCCTTGTTATAGGCATGTGCTGATAAACCCAGCCCCTTCTTCCATTGTCTCCTCGAGGGGTAATGACCACGTTATGACGTCATCGTGACGATAACAACAAGAGAAATCTAAAGAGAACAACAGGGAAGACGACGAAAAACCAGTTATTATCACACTTTATTGTTTCTTCCCATTTTCCAGGCCGTTGTGGAGTCAGGGTAATTAAGGGGCGATCAAGGGGACATTTATCATCCTGAACGAGGCGGACTCCTGTAGCAGTTCACCAATAAAATATCGTGGATAACGACAGGGATAACCCGAGAACCTAGATCGATGTTGGTAACAACAGTCATCCCAAGGGCCACCTGTTGGTCCTGTCCACCTCCGTACCATCCATCCACACCCAACGTCCACCCTTCTGACGACAGCCGACCCAAGACTCACCTGAAAACAATAAAATGTCTAAGATGAATAAATGAGACAGGTGTGACAACTTTTCAAATTTATAACAGAGAACAACAAACATCCACAAGATATATCTGGACGAGACCAATGTCCGTTCTTGGTACAAAAGGACTTGTTGGTTCCTGACACGTAGTTATGTCCCTTGTCACAGGTGTCGGTGACCTCACACACCACGTGGTTCCGTTCACAGCCGTCAGAGTACTATAAAGCACGTGTTCTGACGGTCGGCCGCAATCTATTACTGTAGAGCGAAGTTGAAAAGTTCGATCAGCAATAAATCAATCAGATAAGGGTTTAAATATCTTGATAAATCAGACTGTCAAACCAGTATAATATATTGTAGTAATAACTATTCTCAGTGGTATTTATACTAAAATCTGTACATTATATTTTCTCTGTTCAAAGATTCATTCTATTTCATCTGCAGCTCAACGAAATAGAAATTACAAAGTATCCGAGTTGTTAACTGATCGACTTGCAAAAGACAAACCATTTTCTCTGTACATTTCTTCTGCTTCTGCGATGACAGCAGAACCATTGATCATCTCCCTTTTATAAAATGTTTATTTAAAGTTTAATGAAGCATACCTGTAGATTCACAATAATCGTATTTCTAGTACAAATCCATTTAATTCCATTCACCTTCTCCGCTATCCGTCCATTCAAAGGTTGAGTTAATGATTGGGAAAATATTCGGCCAATACTCGATTCCTCGATTAGCAAATTTGCTGCTAATATTCGACTCAATTTCTCTAATACGATAGACGACCAAAGTCAGGTGCCCGCTCTTTGTCAGAAATTATTACAATATTATTAAGGAAAACCTGAGTTGTAAATTGTAAATGCTGATTGATGTTTCAGTTTTTTTAGCTGTTCGGGCTCGAATTTCTCCAGGTCGCTTTTTAAATGCCAAATAATAGAATGCATTAAATTTATAATAAGTAGAAATTTAACTTTTCTATTCTGTTTATTTATAACCAGTTCTGCTGATGTGTTGTTACATTCTACATAGTTCAGTCAACTAATGTTTAAGAATAAAATTAGTAAATTAAAATCAACATACACAAGTTTATTTTCAAACAAATTTTCTTCAGTTTGCTATGAAAATACTAAAGTAAATAAATAAGTAATTAACAGTTGTACCATGTCCATAAGTTTACCTGTCAGATAACGATACTAATTAAATAATAATTAAGTCAAATAAATATGCAAAGAATTGACAGTTTCAAGTTTTATAGATACGTTGACAGGAAATATCTGGTTTGGTCCTTTTCCTTTTGCCCAGCCAGAAGCTGCCATAGAATATTCAACAAGGTGATAGTTGGTGGATATCTTAGGCTGCCATTTCAGATTCAAAATTAGTCACAGTCCCAGCGCCACCTGCAGGCAGATTCTACCTTGACCTTGAGAAAGCGAGCAGTCAAATTTGCCAGGTCAAATCAGCACAAGAAAACTATGACCAATCTTCATATTCAACATAATAAATTCAGGTTCGCGGTGTTTTTTTGCATTATTGCCATGGTAACTGTAAGCTCAGCTGAAACTTATATGGAGCCCACAGATATCTCTCGACAAACTGGTTTCTGATTATATCTTAGGAACCTTGCGGGTCATAGATAACTTTTCGCCAGGAATAACATTGTATAGTACAATGCAAGTTTAGCGAGGAGAGGTTTTGTACAGCTCGCATAATTCTCATCGTTAAAACCTCTGATAAATCTCCCCTCAGTTTGATAGGGGACTTCATCCCTACTACAAGGTTCCATCAGCAAGTGACCAGGTATCTCGTCTATACCCCTCCCTACCAAACAGGATAGACAGAAACTGGAGTTGCAATTTAAAATGAGAATAAAATCCAAAATTTTACCATAGACGATTAGTTCATTTGATCTTTAAACATTTCACACCTGCAGCAAATCAAACACCTGTATGTCTGTGTGTTTTTATTGTTCAGCTGATTTTTTATTTACTTAGGGACATCAGGTAAATAAGGTGTAGAGCCTGTATGTCATTACTTGTTCATACCTGTTAAGATGACAGCCCAGGATTCCTATGTGACTGCTGATGACACCTGGTGGAGTAGTTCACTGTGATGTCACATATGCAGGCATTAATGCACAATCATATCCATGTTAATCATGGGTGAGTGGCGTGCAAGCACAAAAAACAAAGTAGCCATTATCTTAACTAATCTGTGTGTGTGTGTCAGGTATGTATCAAGAAATACACCCATGGAGAGGTTACAATTTACCCACATAATTTCATAACTTAAGCCTATTTTATCCTGTGTCTCCTACAGCTGAAGATTCCATTCTGTTTATTACCAAAATTATCCTGTAGGGAAATTACACAGATTTCTATCAATTTACAGAAAACAAATTCCTGCTGTCAGCAAAGGTCTGCAGACTGACAGGAACTAACAGAGAAAGGTAATCTTTGGTTTTATCTCAAATGGTGGAACAATTAAAATTAAAAGCGACTTTCCTCAGTTTTATTTGTGAAACAGAAGAGAAAAACAAACCAAAGATTTATTTTGATAAAGAGATGGAGGGACTCGATCTGCCCTCCTGCATTTACACCAATAAGTGACATGTGAGGCTGAATTAATCTAATCATCCGGGGAGGAGGCTGAAGATTAAAAAAACATTTGTAAAATCGTCAGAAAATAGAGATTTTATAGAAATAGAAGAATGAATGATGACGGAACTGATCTGCTGATGTCGTCTGGCGGGGTAGGAGACCTGGGTGGGCAGGAAAGTTCTGCTGACCCTGAACTTATCTGCCACTGACCAAAGTCAATTATTGAAACCCCTTCGCTCTGCTAATATTCTCAGGAAACCAAAATATCTATGAATTACTTTTCCATAAAAGGTGTTAGAAGTATTTACATATATGAAGATAATCTTACATCACTGCCCTTTGTGACTGAAGATGATGCTGCCGATGATGTCCCTCTGACAGCCAGACTGGAGCCTGAATCGATCATAGAGGTGACGACTACAGACATAAACAACTGCAGATGACTTCTATGAAGTAAACTATAGTAACTATTCTGTCAGTTACCTACCTACAGGAAATACTATACTCTATCCAGGTATTTATGAGTGTACATGTTGAAGAAAGGTATTTGTTAGTAAAATATAATATTATATAAAATAGTTGAAGCCAGTAACTCACTAAGTTGTCTTTATTATGATTGATCTTTGTTTTCTACAATTATTAACTTGAAATTATTAAAGACAACATTCTGACAATTAAAGGGAACAGATGGCATGAGTACTGTTAAGTGCTAATTACTATTATTAGTGATTGTATATTAAATGAAACAAGGTTTAAGGTATGAATAATTAAAACATACAAATCTAATCTCCGTACAGTACTGAAGACTGAATTAACTGAAATATATCAACAACGGAAAGACCTTCATGACTTAAACGACTGAAAAGCAACTTTACAAATACTGATGGCTGATGATCGTGGAAATGCATTTCTTTTCCAAAAACAACTTTTAACTGAAATTTTGTAAATAAATTTAAGTTTTGTCAAATTGTATACATTTCAATAATGTTATCATAACTATAACAGTGTTAATACTATTATAATTCTCTAATACTTTGTCTAGGGAAATTCATGGAGCAGGGGGATTTTAAAGATATTTCATCTTTGTATTATGAAAGTCCTTTGCTGTGTCCATCAGTGCATTCCAGAGAATAAGGTGCAGCAAAGGGCAGACAACTACTGAGAAATGTTAGACATTAAGGCTCTTGGTGACCAGCTGATCATTCCAGGTTAGATGTGGTTATTAAAGAAGTGCAGCAGAAAATATTATATTCTGTTAAATGTGCCTATTAAAAGTACTAAATAACAGAGCAGATGGAGCTGAATCAAAAAGAGGATTAACCCTACTTATATTTTGACAGTAATGTGAATTGTTCCAGATTAAACAGGATTTTCCTTCATGTCCAGTCTCTGCAGACTAAACAATGTCCTGCTCTCAGATTGTTTAAATTCTTCTGAGTTTCTGTAATTAATGTCCTACTTATATTCTTCTGCTAACTTTCAGCAGTATTTCTTTCATTTTCAAATTAATTTTATTAAAAATAAAGTAATAAATTATGTGATATTAGAAATTCTATTTATGAGTAGATTTAATATTGTTTAATTTATGATGAAGTGAAGAATTATGATTTGTTTATGGAACATTCAGGGAAACAGCTATCTGCACATTAGGCAATTAAATAAAAGAGAGAGAGATGAGGGTTAGTTATATATTAATAAGTTAAATAATAAAATAGAAAATCAGGGCAGTAAGAATTACAGTTGAATGCAAAGAAGATAAAGAAAAGAAAGAGAAAGAATGGAAAACCAGTTTAAAATTCATACAATGACGGTTAATTTGCTTTTGTTAAAACTACCAGTTGAGCAGGTAGGGATCGATCCAACAACAAGTCAGTTTCCATCTCCCTGTGGCTGGTGAGGAAGCCAGGTGTAAAGTAAATTCTTACTCCACATGGTAAGGGTCCAGACAGAGCCCCTACTTGTCCTGGCTGGTAAGTGGATTGAAAAGAGGAGTTTATGGTGTAATGGTTATCTGGATAAGTTAGCTGATGAAATAAGAGGCAGACAGGGAAAGAGTCCTATTAACATACAATCAAATATCACCAGTTATTATTTTTGCAGGCCATGCATTAAACCAAAGCCCTTATCAGCAGAATACATATGTCAAAAGACACCATTAATACTGAATGAGAAATCCCTCGATGTCAGCTAATGGGAGAATGAGAGGGTTAATGGGAATGAAATGAATTGGAAGTAGCCATTTCCATGTGTGGAGCTGTCACTATTCTGAAAGTCTGTCATCAAATACAGATACACTAACTGGGACATTTTATTACTAACATTTAAATTTACCCTCTAAATCAACCTCCTCAATGTAGTTATATACCTCCTTACAATAAACTGATTTACCCTTTTTTAAAAACTTTCATCAGTACAAAGCCGGATGATTGTAGCAGCCATTTCTGATAATCCCCAGCTCAGCTACAAATGAGGATAACAGATAGATGTGGGTGAAATATTCAAAAAAGACTTTGGAGCTGTCTCTCCAACCTGGGCAGGTGTGGTTCTGATGACTGATTGCACAGGTTCAAATAGGAGATACAAGAAGTTTCCTACCTTAAAACATGGACCACTGACGGGCTGCAGCAGTCGTAAAAACCTTCTTCTGAAGTAAATAAGATTAAAACACTTGAAGATGATGTTTGGATAGGGGACACACCTGTTCGTGGGTCGATAAACTATGAGAATATCATATGATTATAAATTGTTATTACCTGTAATTAATGGGATCTTTCTATCTATTACAAACGGAACAATCCCAGACAGGTGAGCTCTCGTCAGTTTTGTTGCTCTGTTTCCTAACTGTTGTTTGTTGACTACATTTTGAAGGGAGAGATAATTCAACTATTCACAGAGGAAAATGGAAATAATTTCCGTACCATTAGCTTTCTGCTTGTGATGTTTGAACTATCGATGATCTCATCACCAATATGTTTTATCGATTTGCAGATTCAAAATAAGTTGCTATCTTTTCACCAGTTTCCATGCTGTTCATTATTCTGTCAGACACTGTAAGGAGGGAGAACTCTGCACAGAGTTATTTCCCCTGCATGATAAAGAGCCATCGAAAACCAACTGTACTAGAAACAAGAGAAGTCGGAAATTATCCTCGGCGTTCATAGGAAAAGTTTATTTAATACAAGGAATGAAATATAAACAAACATTTGTTTCTGTGATCAGGGAGAAAGCGACACCCGGACAGTAACGGGTAGAAGGAAGGTACGGTTACTACTTATTGAAGGAAAGCTGAGGACCGTCTGAACATGGAGCTGATTTATTACATATTTCAGATCAGCAGAAGTCGATAATAATCAGTAATATCTGCATACACATTAATATACAGGACAGCAGGAGCTTCTGATGTGGGTAAGGGCCGTCTATTTCCTTTATTTGCTGTAAAACGGTCCGATACTTGTTAATAGGGCCGAGGACAGGTCACACGTGGATATTGGAGACCAGGTAACCACAAACACAAGCGAATTAGTGCACAGAGGTCATTTACTTATGTCCAGATTTTTATTAAGAATAAGAAAAAACAAAGGAATCGTTTACATCATCAAAACTGTCTGGGTGTAAACTCCACAGTTTTACATCCTCCCCGAAATCATCGGTTTTAATCACCATCTTTGCAGGTGAAATTGTTGTTTTACATGAAATCAACCAAACAATTAACCCTTTAATACCTGCCATTGAAGGACGTGTAGATAATATCTCCTTTTTTCCACCTTACCTCCCATAACAAAGGATCAGCTGTTGGTATCTTCCGGCTGCTGAAGATGGTTTACATCGTTAAACAACAAACAACCTGGTTGTCGGTTATTTGACCGACCGTTATTATTTCTGATACAGAAGAGACCGAGTAACGTGGAAACGACATTTAGAAATATTATTCCGTCACATTTCGAGAAAAGGAACAATAAGGGGCCTTCAAAATGGATGGTACGAAGGATTGTCAACACAAATTATTCTCCTGATCAGTAAGAGAATCCGTAAATAATAGGAAGGTAAAAATTCTTTTGTCTTTGATTTTAATGAAAATGATTGGAAATGTTTCCAAATCTGTGAGTCCAAATAAAGGAGATGAGACCCGGATGAAGTAGATGTTTGTACATCAGTTTCCTTGTTGTAGCTTCACGTCCATAAAGATGCAGAAAACTATTAACAGGGGATCCATCAAGCTTCAAACAATCGGAATATTACATATATATAACTATAGGGCCTTACTAGGGACACTCCGCATAATCGACGGTTAACCCTTTGCCCTGTAGGCGGCCTAAGCCTCGTTAATCAGCCGGGTATTCACAAGTGTCGCCTGTCAAGCGGACTGGTCGACTCGACCCTGTATCCTTTACGCCACCCAGTGGTTCTCCAACTGGGGGTCGACCCCCCCGGGAGGTCGGAGGCTGGAACTGTACCGAGAATCATTCCAGCACGAGAGAGGTTTGGGATCACACAGATTTCAGGAAAACAAGTAGAATTAGGGGATGGGTACGGCCGGCCATGTTTGATATCCCAGATGATGGAAGGAGGAAATGTTAAAGGATTCGAATTAGCGAATATTTTGGTTTTGTTCATCGAAACAGAGACAAGTTTCTGCATTAATAAAATCAGCCCTTTTCTCGGAAAGGTGTCACCAGGTGGAGCTAAATAGGGGTCAGTATCATCTCTGCTCCCTTCTTTCTCTGATGATCTGCTAGAAGGTAACTAGAAAACAATAAATTCCCTACTGGTTTCTGTCACCACTGTAGCCCCCCCCCCATTAACTGATTTCAGTGGCTGTAGTTTAGTTTAGTGCCAAAACTGAGCCGGTCAGTTCTACTATCGGGGTCTTCCATTGAGGTCACCTGTCTGTGACCGTCCGGCTTCGGAAACTGATCTTCAGCAGATCCGCTGACCGACCAAACACCTGACTCCCTCCATTGTATTACTAGACACCGCAAATACACTGACCGGGAAGGGTTTTGTCGTATTCCAGTCCTGATTCTCTCAGAACGTTTCCTTTATCTGTGTCTAATGTTTCTCTCATTCTAATCAAGTTGGAATACCTGTCTCACCTGTAACAGTCAGGTAAACTCTCCTGTGAGCGAGAGCCGATAATTAATATATTTGAGGTTATAAAATAAGTGCTGCTGTTTCGTTCTCAATGGCAGGTGAGGTAAACTGTCTCACCTGTGTCCTTATTTCAAGGTTTTAAAGCCGTGAGCCACACAGAGAGTAATTAGGGATGAAATATTCTGGAAACCTGTCAGTTTGTAAGAGGGGCCGACTTCATCACTGTCTCACACGTTATGGATGATTAGAGGAGGGGGAAGAGAGGAAAATAGGGGAAAGTAGAGAGAAAGGGAAAAACATAGACGGAGGAGAGAGAGGAATAAAGAGAAGAAAGAAAGAAAAGGGAAAAGAAGAGAAAAAGAGGGAGATGAGAAGGGGAATAGAGAAAGTAGAGAAATAAGGAAAGGAAGAGGGGAAGATGAAGAAAAAGGACATAAAGATACAGGAACAGAGGGAAATTAACAAACAGACAAAGGAAGAAAGAGAGGAAAAGACAGAAAGCTGAGTGGCCCCTTCCTGTCTTTAGGGATCCGTGAACGTTGTATTTAGCCGAATTAATTTTCTTGTAACGAGGGGGAAATCGTGGAGCCCTGTAATGAGGACATGAAGGGGAGGGTAGAAATTAGGGTTTGGTTAAAAGGTATAAATCACCAGGTAAACGAGATGTGACGAAACTGTCAGGAGGAGGAGAACTCACCTGTACGACTGCTGTAAGTCAAGTCCTAGACCACGTGACACCACCTGGATTATTACCTGTCATGGTGGCGACAGACGGATGTGGCTGTACAATCATAAAGGGGCAGATATCAGGAAGTTGTGCTGAGGGGTTAGTGTAGCTCGCTTGCACGTGACCCCGCAGATTAGCAGTGACAAGGTGAACGTCCCCAGCCAGATATTTAGGGGTTTCCGCCCTAATTTCTACCCAGGTCCATATCCCCTCCAGTCGGACGGAGGGAGACATCAGCTGCTGTACATCTTCTGTCCCCGGAAGTCGGTCAAAACTCAGTTCACCCACCGAACAGCTGGCCCCTGTTTACGGGCACGTGCCCTCAGACCCTGGCCAGCCCCTTCCGGTGTCGACCGAGGGAGGATGACCAGGTTCTCTCGTCATCGTGACGATAACAACAACGGAGATGTAAAGAGAACGACGACGACGACTCGATTGTTACCTCACTTTATTATTTATTCCCTTTTCCTAGTCTTTGTGGGGTCAGGGTAAATAAGGGGAGAACAAGGGGACCGTTTGTGTTCCTGACGTGAGACCAGGACGATGGTTGTGAGGCGGACTACGGCAGCAGCTCACAAATAAAAGGTCCAGGAAATTGATCACAGGGCCGACCCCACAAATGAGATAGATACTGATAACAACAGCCGTCCCAAGGTTCACCCAGCCCCCATCCGGTCCCGTCCACCTCTGTACCGTCAGACCAGACCCATCTTCCTGCCTCCTTACGACAACCGACCCAGGACTCCCCTGAAAACAAGAAAACACCTGTTACCATGACAACAAACATTTGTTTACATGGAGCAACAAGCGAATGTCGCCGACCCCGCCCATTCCCGTTCTCACCTGTCAATCATGTGAGTGGGTGGAGGGTAGTGCAGATACCCTGAGGCGGTATCCTAGCAACAAGAAACAGTCTCCTTACACTCACCTATTCCGTGTTCGCTGATGAGGGAGTTGATCAGTTCTCTTCTGAGGGGAGAGTTTAAGGAGATCAGGGTCCCTCCCTCGTCCCTGCAGGTCTCGGCTGCTGAGGTCCACAGAACATTGTCACTGTACACACGGTACCAGAGTTGAGCCCTGTCGCTGAACCTGTAGCCCCGCTGGTCTGTAACAGATCGAATAACATCGGTTATTGACAGACTGATCGATCGATCGATCGGCTGAGGAATATTCTACCGTAGACAAGTGATTCACCAATAAATCAGTTCACCGGCGGTAGATCGATAAACTATTCTTTCGGAAGGTCATCACGGTGTCCACAAAAAACAACAACAACAACAACAAATAATATAGAAAACAGGTGAACACGACTACCATGGCAACGGAAACAATATATGAAATATAAATATCTAAAGATTATTATTATTATTATTATTATATTATTATTATTATTATTATTATTATTATATTATTATTATTATTATTATTATTAATTATTATGACTGGTTAACAAAGCCCCGAGGTTTTCTCAATGTTGTGTACCGTCAGTTCCCGACCTCTGACCTTCCGCTGGAATTCTCACCGGTTTCCCCTAAATAGATAAGAGGTAAAATGTCCCGGGGCCGATTCCCCAGAAAGTTGAGGGACACAAACCTCGACAGAAATAAAGGAGCCTTTTCTGTTTCTCTCCACCGTAGCAGCAGACACTTAAATACAGGAGGAAATCATGAAGATCTCCAGCAGAATTTCGTCAGATGTAAACTATGAACAGATAACAGCTTTCATACCTCAAACTGGGAGAACTGCATCCACAGGAGAGATCTCGGAAATCAGTTAAATTACGATGTTAATTATTGTTATAGTCAATTAATTATTAATAATCTGTTAAAGATCCAAAACGAGAAATGGAGAAAAGATTCACAATTTATTTCAGAATTCAAAACCTACATTGGCAGGAAATATCTGGTTTGGTCCATTTTCCGTTTCCTGAACACCTGGATTTGTTGTTTCCCGAAACGTATTTATGTCCCTTGTCACAGGTGTAGGTGGCCTCGCTACTCCACGTGGTTCCGTTCACTGCCGCCAGTGTACTATTGAGCACGTGCTCTGACGGTCGGCCGCAATCTATTACTGCAGAACGAAAATGAAAGTAAGAAATCAATCAGTTGTGACCTCAGATATTTGTGAAAATCAATCTGTCAAATCAATCAGTACCGTAGGTAGATCTGTTTATTCACCAACAGAACAATAACGGGGTAAAAGGAGGTCCACAATTAAAATAACAATGAAGTGATTAAAGATGATCAAGTGGACCTGTAACTAATATTGTGGCAGCATCGTCACTGTAAACCATAATTTCAGAGTAAATTTTCAGAATAATATTTATACTAGAATCTATAGATTATATTAAATTATTTCGTCTAAAAATACATTCTGCTACATTTGAAGAATAACAGAATAAAATATAAAATATCAAAGTATTTACGAGTTTGTGGTGTTGACTGATCGACATTAGAAAAGGCAGACTGTTTCCTCTGTACAGTTCCTCCTCTTGTACGATGAGAGCCGAAATATCTGATGTCTGACTCTTATAAGAACCTTATTTTAAATTTAATTTCCCTCAAGTACAAATTGTCGTTAAATTATTTTTATTGTTTAATTTAGTGAGCCGTCGCTGCCATTCTTCTTTTTGAAGTTCAATTAATTATTTGGAAATATTTAATTCAGTATGAAAATCTGTGAAACTATTCGACGTAATTACTGTTACAAGATAGAAGACCTAAGTCAGGTGCTTGTAATTTTTTAGAGATTTTAAAAATTACTACAATACAACTATGGCCAAACAGAGATGTCATTTGTTATAACTAATGATTTTTTTATCCGTTTTGGCTTCAATTTCAGCAGCTTGCTTTATAAAAATAAGAGAAAATTATTTAATAATAAAACAGTAATGAAATAAACTAATTTCCAGGATAGATAAATATTTAACTTCCCAAGCTGTGTATAGACAGTGAGATCCAGTGATGTGCAGTGTGTAGAATGATTACTTTTGTAGAAGGCAGGAAATTGTCGCGTGATAAATTTCTTCAAGTGAAATCAAGTAAAGTTTAAGAAAAGAAATACAATTCAGTCATTTAATATCGCCATATTAATACTTTAAAAACAACTATTTTCCTGTTCAGATAAAAATATTTCAATTGTTAATTACATGATGGAGAGACGAAGTCCATAAGCAGACTTTTGTGTTTTGGTTCCGTAAAATGGAAATGAAGGCAGCACGAAAATAAAATAAATAAGAGAACAAAAGATAAATACAAAAAACTGAGGGTTGGAATTCAAAGTAAAGAAAACAAAGGAATAGATACGTTGGCAGAAAATATCTGGTTTTGTCCATTTCCCGTTTCCTGAACACCAGGACTCGTTGCTTCCAGAAACGTAGTTATGTCCCTTGTCACATGTGTAGGTGGCCTCAGTTCTCCACGTGGTTCCGTTTACAGCCGTCAGGGTGCTGTTAAGAACGTGGTCTGCCGGTCGGCCACAATCTATTTCTGAAAAACGAAGTTGAAATATTCAATCTGCAGCTAATTAATCAGATGGGATTTTAAAAATATGTTACAGGTAAAATAATAATCTATGCGGCTGAAGGTATTCAAAGGATAGAAATAGGAGATATAGGGGGGGTCATTGAATGTAGGAAAACTCTAAAATTCCTGGATACAGAGATGGACCTGAGGGCTGAATTGTGAATTTCAAGCCGACACCCAGACTACATTAAGATAGGTGGGTGTCAGTGTAATATTAATATTTCTCAAACCATTCATCACACACTATAGATGTGCATTCATAACGTTAAAATCCATTGAAAAACTAAAATTTTCAAAAATTAAAGTTTCTATCTGTTGTCAGCATCCATCGACAGCCTCACATCGGAAAGAGTCAGAGCACTGATAAGTACAGGTCACCAACCAAAGAGATCTACACTGGGCAATGGCTGTCACAGGTAATGAGCTCCAAAGATTAACTTGCAAAGTTAGTTGCATAATAAAGTAAATATCTACCTGTAATCAAGTCCAGTCTTAGTGCAAGTGTCGTCAGGTTACGTCTATTTTCTAAAACTGATGCATTCAGATGAATAATCTTTGAACTGTGGTCATCCGCCTGATCATACAGTATCTCAACGTCTTCCCCTATACTGTTATAAATGCCCTTAATCCCTCTGTAGTACAGTTGGTTAATCCAGTGGGTGTTATTTAATACCGACTTTTGTAAACGGTCCAGCAAACTTGGATTGTCTCCAGTTCCGTTAGATGGAGAGACGTCCCGTTTAGGCCGCCTCTTATAGATGTGTAATCTGGGAGCATCTCCACCAGATTTGTCCTCAGTCCACTGATGTAGATCGTCCATCACCTGGCTGCCCTTATTTGCTGATCTTTTAAACGTCTCCAAGTCCGTGTTTAACCTGAATATTTGTCTACTTTTTCTCCTCCAGCTCCCGCCTGATGGCAGACAGCTGTTCTCTGTGTTCCTGTCGCATTTCGTTCAAACCGTTTTCCAGCTGGAGGAGTCTCTGACCGACTCTCAGCTGGGATTCTTCGCTTATCGATCTTCCGTTAAACAGGTAGATGATTAAGAAGATGACCAGATGTAAGTCGCAGACAGACATCTCCGTTAATTCTGTCCGAATACAGTCGTAAAAGGCAACTGGTCTACGTCAGCAGCTGTTCTATAAACGTGGCTGATATCAGTCCACGTAGCCTGTTACAGACATCACCTTAAAAGGAAGTTTGATTGTCGATGGTAGAAGGGAACATCGTCGGTTACTTTCGCTGGGGCGGTGCCAGATTTTGGTTTGATCACGTGATGTCAAATCAGGGCATTTGGTACTTCAACAACAAAGGAAACATTGAAGTGGAGATTATAATTTTGTTCGGTCGTCTTTACTTTTGGGAATATTAATTTATTGTCCTGTTCCGATTTATTATGAATATTTGAGGAGCATCAAATTCTCTTGATCTTCTCAGCTGGATATGTTAAGTTCTTCTTCCCGTCTCTCCGCCAGAGCTGGAATAGAAGGCGGGTTCAGCTGATGGGGTCAGTAAACGAGAGATCAGGGTCCCCTGGGTATTTACGTCACAACATGTTGTGTCCCCTGTAATAACACTTCCTTGGGTCCTGTCCGTTCTTGTACTTTATATAAGAGACATTATTCTATTCTGTCATCTTCTATACCAACATCCACCATTCTTTGTTAACCCAAAGACTTCACAACAGATTAAAGGGAACGAGATTTTAATCTTATATTATTATTATTATTATTATTATTATTATTATTATTATTATTATTATTAGGAATGAACAATTCTTAGATGATGCACACGGTTCTTAAATATTTAATTTATCTTGAAATATGTAATTATATTTCAGTCCGAACTTAGGGCCGGAAGTTGGCCCTTTCCAATGGACCCTGAGGTGTTCACCCTCAGCAGCACAACATCGAAAGTTACCTCCAGTATGATGGAATGAACGGAGATTTCTCTTCAAGTTCAGGTGTAATCAGTCTACCTGTACCAGGTGAAGAGATTAATTGAAAATAAGTTGGTTTCGGAGCAATGTCGCATAAACAATTCCACTAAAATTAACAATTTTTTATCACAATTTTAATGTAAATTTATAGAACTTTCTCTGTCCACGAGGAATATTAAAAAATTTACCTATATTACATTCATCAACAAGACTAATGTTTATCACGTGACATTAGGCAGCCCCTTGATCCCACACGAGCTATTTAGTGCACAGCCCTCACGTCAAAGGGGAATTCCGAGTGAATAAGAGAAAATTACCTGCTGTTCTGTTTCCGTACAATCATTCCACCAGCCACAGGTGAGATGTCCCCCAATCAGTAGATTACAGATTGGCGAGATTTACTGTTCCACCTGGCTGAGGTACCTGTGTTACAATCATTAACAGGTGAAATCTGCTTTGTTCTAACCAATGAGCTCAATGAACAGCAAACTTCGCAAATATCACGATATTAATATTTCTGCTTCTTTTAAAGATCACAGAGATTTTTAAATATAAAAAATAATTAAACGAAAAACAAGATGCATAATGGTGTGAAATGGAGTGTATGAGGGTTAAAATACCTGCCTGCACAAAATAGACAAATTGTTCAGACAAAAGACTCGTTGTCCTCCCTATCGATATTTCTTGCTGATGATGATCTACAGATCCAAATTAGGAAGGAAATTATAGGACTTAGAACATGAAAATCTAAAGTCTGTCACGTGACCGCGTAAATAAATCAAAGTCAACAGATCCACAGAAATCTTCTGTCCCGAGAGTAAATGAAGTATTTATGCAAATAAATTTACCTAATCAACTTCGGCCACCATGATTGTATCGATCAGATATTGGTTACGATATATCGATATGTCTTTTAAAATTGTAGCTAACGGACAGAGACATCTCTCACGATGTTAGCTATCATCATCAGCTCTGCTGCTGACGAGTCTCTCGTCAACTTCTTCTATTGCTGCCTGAGGAAAAGTGATTAACCCTTCAGTTCAGTTGTTATGAAGGGGAAATTCATCTACCGCTATAGATACAGCAAATGATTCTTCATCTAAACAACCTGATAATGAAGGATGATGCAACTTGAACTCGGTAAACGAATCTCATCAAACGTACTTTTCTTCCAGGAGGTAGTCGCTGATCAAAAGATGGAGGAGACCTGATGTGGAGATACCTGAACAGAAGCCAGTAGATTATTAGAGATGGCAGACAGAAGGATGAGAGTACAAACTTCACAGTCGCCGGTTCTCTTCTACAAGCCGAGCTTAGCAGTTTGTGAGGTAGAACTGTCTCCATGACATTGGCCAGGAGGTGACATAAATATTCTGTCTGCTTATCTTTACTCTATACAATCGACTGTCGGAGTTCTAAAGGCGATCAGACCTCAGCACAATCCCAGGTATTTTTTGACAACGAGAAGAGGAGTTCACACTTTGTGATATCCCAGCAGACTTGTTGAGGATGAACGCTGTGTACCTGCCAGGTGGTAGAGGTGTACAACAATTCTCCAGGCTAAATAAATGGAGTAGAGCTGGTAAATGTTTAGGTAAATAATAGGGGTCATCATGTCGCTGTCTTCCTCTCTCTCCACTGACTTTGTTATCACTGAATTGGCAGCTTATTGTTATTTAATACCAAACTGGATATTGTCTCAAAGACTCGCTCCTTTAGCGAAATCCTGGCTGAAGAACAGAGCAACAGAGAAGACACCAGGAAGAATCTGGTAAATGGGAGGAACTGATAACGAAAATTGATGAGGTTCTTGTTTCACATTCTCTAATAATGTCTCTTCCTTGCCGTCGACTGACCAGACGCTGACGGGGTCCATGGAGGGGAGACTTACAGCTCCAGATGAAGAGGGAGGGAGGTATTGTCGGGTGAGCTCTCCGGCTCCACCGACATCGTTCTAGGGAGACCTGCAGTATGTAAATCAAGAAGGGGCGACCCTGGATTGACTTAGTTCGGTGTAAACTGATCCTTGTGTTTACAGCCAGGATTTCGTTAAAGGAACGAGTCGTTGAGACAATATCTGGTTTGGTATTAAATAACATTAAGATACCAAAACAGTGATAACAAATTCAGCGGAGAGACAAGAAGTCTGCGACATGATGACCCCATTATTTCACTTAACATTTACTAACTGGTGTCGTCTTTGTTGCGCTGTTCTCAGTGTCATTGTATTCCAAGCTCAGACCTCCCGGCCACCGGGGGACTGATGTCCTGTCAGACGGCAGCGAGCGGGCAGATCTATTTACGGTCCGGGGACCGACTTCCTCTTTAAATGTATCGGGTCCAGGCTGACACGTGGGTGGGGGGACTGGAATAACGGGACCTGGGGTCCTTCCTGTCCTACACTGTCCAGCCGATAATAATAATAATAATAATAATAATAATAATAATAATAATAATAATAATAATAATTGTTAAGTTAGAAAAGTTCTAACGCATAAAGGTAATAAAACACCGTAAGTTCCCCATCAACTGACCGTTCGCTAAATTTGTCCTCAGGTTCTACAAAATGTAGAGGGAAAAAACTGTGGTCCAGTTCATCCCAAATGTCAGAGAGTCGGACCTCGACAGAAATACATCAGGTCATCAGAAAGGTAAACAACACAAATCTAGAGAAGTAGAAAATCTCTTTATTATTATTATTATTATTATTATTATTATTATTATTATTATTATTATTTTTATTATTATTAATTTTCTCCTCGACAAGTTCTTGATGATTCTATGATAAAATGAGATGTAGTAAGAGAAATTCATACTTAATCGGTCTTCATCTCGTACATTTAAATTTATTCACCTCATAAAAAGCAGACAGAAAGTCATCATCAGGGATGAGGGAGCCAGTTCTCCAGTAGTGGAGAGGAGCTCGTGAATTATGTCAGACGTGAGAGGGTCAACTTTGATTCGACTTCCGTAAATTAGTCCGCGTGAAGAACCCTGAAGTAGGAGGAGGTAACTCTGCCAGGAGAATAGATATGAGACTTCTATATTCCAGTTGGCTAATCAGAGGTTGATGTTTATGCCTACGATTCTTTGTTATCAGTTTAATATCCTCAGCACGTTTACAGGTATTCCCAGTAAGGGTTAATTTTCTCCCTCTCCCCCTACAAACTTCTAAGCCATCTCCATGGAGTCTAGAAAGATCGATACCTAATCACTGTTGGTGGCCGATCATCCTGTTATCGGTATTCGCTCCGGCTGTAAGTCATTACAGGTGTTTGTCTGCACACAGGTGTATCCATCCCTGCTGCCCTCATCAGCTGTTCTACTCTCCCCGTTAAGACGGTGGAATGGACGCAGGCAGAACTCGTTTTAAACAGACACAGAATGCAGCTGGTCCCTGCGCCGTCCCTGCAGTCGATCACCCGGCCGGATACTGGCGGAGACTTCCCTCTGGGGTCGTTATCACCGGTTGGATTTGATCCGCTCTCCTGGTATTTTCCTCACAGGATCCTTCTAGATAAAACCACGGCCCAGTAGAACGGGGATCGTGTCCTTATGTGAGATACATAACCTTAGGAACCTTATCAGAACTCTTTCCAACATGTACAGTGACCCCATCAATAGTCTCAAACATTTATTGCCAGCTCAGTGCCAGCCATGAATTCTTTATAACGTCTCTGAGTATTCACTATACACAGTAACTTTAACAAGGGGACATAATTCTGCGTATTCTAATCGATATTTCGCTTATATTTAATTAACAAATACGTCACAGATGAAGGTGGTACATCAAAGTGTTAAAATATCACTGAATTAACCGACTTACATTTAGTTCACGGAATCTTTCTGAACGAAACAGTTCGAACTTAGAAGGGCAGCCATGGCGCCCACAGACCTCCACAATAGAAGATACAGCGAACTGTTATCAATAAAGAATGGATACCTGTAATACTTATCACTGGCTCTCGTGGTGATATCGAGCGTATAGACAGTGATAGTCTGTGTGATAAATCGTCACATTAACAATGACCGAAATATTTCCCCCGTCTCAGGCTGACTTGGTCAGGGTCTTTGATTAGTAGATAAAAAGGTAAGCGCCCGTATTCAGAAAGTTACTTCGTTACCTTTCGTACGTGACACCGGGAATTTACTTAATTAAAGGTATTCGGGTATTATTCAGACAACACATTTTTGAAAATCATTGCTTACTTGCAGGCGCCACTGTATGTAACAACAGGGGTCCTGACGATAACCCATTGGCACTGAACCACCGCTGATCTCCCCTGATGGATCTCCTTCACCAAACAAGAATTAATATTTTAAAGTAATTATTATCCTATTTTACACCTGTGGATGCACCAAAATATGGCCCGGGACAGGATGACGATGAAAGATGTGTGGTGCAATAGTGAGAAATCATGATAATGATGATGATGATGATGATGATGATGATCAGAGATCAGAAGTGAGGAAGATGACTGAATTATTTGAAACAAATGGTGGTCTGCTTCCACTAAACTGCTTACACGACTAATAATCAGTCTCACCTCTGTGGCAGCCACACGGACATAAACCGTCACTGATTGAGAATCAGTCGGATCAACATAAAAGTCAGATTTACCTGAGATGTTCACTGTGTCCGTTATGAATGAGAAGAAACGTATCCAGAAATAAACAAACATATTTTTAGCCTAATGTACTTTCTCCTAAACTTTGCAAAATAATTAAATGACTCAAATTAAACAATTTTTTCTCCTTAATTAATGCAATAAAAATGTAGTGAATAATTTGTGTTTCTCTCTTCTTTCATTGTTTTGTTATCTAAAATTAGTAATAGCTGATCAGACGGTCTGTCTTTGTTCAGCTCTGGGTTTCTATAAATCTCATTAATCCATCAGCTCGGTTGTCAGCAGCCATCTCTCATCCTTCGGTCTGCAGTAGAATTTCTTCTACACACAAACACTGAGGAGGATCAAAGTTCTAGAGAAAACAGGTTACTGTGTCTCCAATACACTCTGTGGTTCTTGGACGTAAATATCGAACCTTTACCTGTCGGTGGTATTACTTGTTTGTTGTCTTTACTCATAGAAATAATGACAATAATGACAGGATACATTGGAGAATACCGGCACCAGTAATAAACCAGAAAAAATGTATTTCTTTTTAAATTTAATTTCAGTGTTATTCTCTACATTTGTCTAAAATTCTACGAGTGAACGAACAGGTGGCTGGTTTATATCTGTAGGCTGGTAATTCATCTGCAGATTCTATAGCAAGACTCATTGGCCGAAAGGCCTCTCTTCCTGATGAATAGTTATTGCTTTACTATATTATTGGATTAGTTTTAGTATACTGAGATTAATAATGATGATTTGAGTAAAATGATAGTAATGTTTTGTTTTTTGCCTTAAGTTTTTTTTTTTTTCTTTCTATTAACTTTTTAAATAATTTGGATAAGGGAGATAATTCTGTATTCCCGATTACCTTTTCTCAAAAGAACAATGAAAATCAAAGGCACAACATTTATATGAAAACTTGGAGCATCCTGAGCAGATATAGTATATAACTGTTTGTTAAAAATCATCTTCTAGATATAAACTTTCTGGTTTGCTGGCCATACAGTTACAACCGAGACAGAGATTCATAGGTTAGCAAATTCTCTGAAATAAAGATAGCACTGATAATTGTACTGGATCAGTGATATTTAGTCAAACTTTCCACGTATCTTTTCTAGGTTTTGTTAATTTTGTGGGTTTTCTCAAATATTTATACAATCTGTTCCTTTTATGATTAATGTTTTTAATGAGGAGGACTATGTGTCCACTGTAACTAGAAAGGTCCTCATCTGATGGAGAGACTTAAAACTAGAAAACATACATGTGTTTTAGAGTTTACTCGGTTTGTGTTGTACCATTGAAAGTTGTTTTCTCTTTAGCGTCTACTAACCTGCATTCGGAGATGATGAATATGTAAAAAGGGAGGATGACCAACTCGCTGATTTACTTTTATTCTTTCAAATTGAGGAGTTTTCTCTCTTCCTTAACATGGTATGAGAAGCCACCATGAGTGGAGGAGGAAGAGGTATCATGGAGTCCCATCACCACCATGTGATTATAATTATATCAAATGCCTTCAGATACCAGTCTCCAGCATCTTTACTCTATTGCTATTCTCTGTATCAGGCAAAGTAAATCTTTAGTGAAATGAAAATAAGGGAAGGAAAAAAGTTATGTAATTAAAATGATTAATATTATTTTTGTTTATGTAACGTATTTCTAGATTATAAATCTTTTTTTAAAAATTGCACTTTATAAAAGGGTAACCTACCATTTCTTTTGTGCAGTTTCTAGGGATATAAAGGAACACTGGCTGGATACCATTGTGATGATGCTATTCCAGCTGGGTGTCACATGGATGTCAATATTTCAGCCAGCTTGATTACTGGGTAGACGTTGACAATTTCCTTCCTTTTATCTGTACAGAATTGTTTCCTTTTTGTGGTAAAAGTTCAGTTTATTTTTTGGGGGGAGATTTTATTTAATATTGTACAAGAATAGAAATGGGTGAATTATCTTGTTAATATGATTAGTGGGAATTTAATGTTTTCTTATTTAGTCCCCACAGTGCCAGCTTAGGGCCAAATCTTTCCTCTTTCTCTTTAATAGGAATAATGACCCTAAAACTTCTCAAAACCTCTCCTGCTAAAATCCAGGAAAGGGAATTTTATTTTGATAGAATTTCTCCAGATTTGTGTGATATAGATAAATATTGTCTGTCAAAGGTCCAGACCTTGTAACATGCACCCTGTCTGAAGCCACATTACGGCCAATAAATAAATATTAAATTCATAAAAATGTTTATTCTGTTCTATTTTAAATGTTTTTTTTATGAACTTTGATTTGCTAATGAGGTGTTTCTCATGATGATAGGCACCACCGATCAGGAGAGAGAGAGAGAGGTCGGTATTTTCTGGAGACCTGGAGTGGCTGTGCAGACATTTAACGACAGGCAGCGTGGGAAAACTGTGATAAAACTGTCTCTTTCTGACCAATAATTATTCCAAACATCACTTTTGTTCTAAACTGATCATCTAATATTAAAGTGCAAATAAATATGTTAAAACTTACTTTAATAAATATGTCTCTCTATGTCAGCAAAACTCTCTCGTTCATCTTTTGTGTGTTTGCATTAATATTAAATCCTCGGTGAGCCAGGTAATTAATGATGTTGCTTCTGATGGATATTTGAAGGTGAGTGAATTAATTAAAAATAATAGGTGCATTATTATCAGGTAAATAGGTAGCACATTCTAATCTTCCAACTTGAATGTTGTTTTAGACTGATGAGGGCAGCAGTGTGGTCCAGAGGTAAGCAACTGGATGGATACCGTTAAAGGCCCAAGTTTGAATCCTGTTCTGTACTCACTCAGTTTGTTGCTCCCCTTAGCATAGTTCTTCCTTTTCTCCACCAGCCAACTGTGAGAGAGCCTCTAACTGTGCCCAGGTGATTTGTTTCTAATCATCAAGGTAAATTACACACCTCCTCCCTTCTATCTTAATCCTCTCTGCTGTGTTCTTAACAGAAGTCAGGACTCTCTTGGAGAGAAGGCTGCAAAACAGGCAGGTGAAACTGAGTTTGCAGTTGTGCAGCAGGAGGTGTACAAATAAGAAAAGAGTTTATGAACCTCATTATACTGTTGTTATTTAAATTGAAAATTAATATTATCGATGCTGTTTTATTTATAAAATTGTTGGTTTTATATAATTAAAGCTGAGTTTGATAAATAAGTGAAAAAATGGAATTCTCCTTTGCTACAACACCATTGAGGTGGCCAATTTACTAACAATTGTCTTCCTCTTTTGATAATCCAATGAAGAAAGAAGAGCAACTGTATGTATGGATCACCAGAGGTAGCACCTCGGCATGACTGCTTCTCACCTTTCTTTACCAGTTGGCTATGTGGGCCTCTTCCGGGTACTACAGTTTCATTCCACATCTGAAAATGAAAAGTTCTTAGAGGGGGATTTTCTTGGTGACCTGCCATACTAAGAAGTGTTTGTGAAGATCTGCTCAGTGTGATAGGACACAATACCTACTCTTGTAACCAGGGAAGTTTATGATAATGGAGAATTAAAGTTGAGTTTGTGAGTTATGCGCTCTTTGATCTGTTCGCTTAATTTATAAAGGGCATATTTCATGGATTGACGGATCTTAAAGAAAATAATGAAGGACAAAAGAATTCAATCTTTGTTTGTTTTCTGGAAGTGGGTGGGTAGTTACCTAAGACTGCATTCATATGGAATGGAGCCAGAGATGGTGTGCTCAGAGTTACTTCTCTTTGGAGAGACGGTTTGAAGAGGGTCTGGAACTTGAGGAGAGCTGCATTCAAAGCATAATTTGATCGTTCCATGTTTGTGCATTGAATAGGTCAAAATCTCTGGCATTTGTTCTTTCAGGTTTCTCAGATTCCTTTCTTGCCCAGGTCTGTATTCTTACCTTTTCCTACTCATCAATCCACAAGTTGCAACAGCTGGTTGGGATTTGTCGTCAGCCAGGGGACAGGAAGGAGGCCTTTTAAATTACTGTTGCCATGAGAGATGTGGTGAATTCACTGATTTGCGCAGCTTCATGTCTTGATGACCTGCACGTGTCATCTTCTTCTTGTAGTTGTCTGAGTTTACGAAGATTTGAACATCTGTTCCTCGCAGGCAATTAAGTAAACATTAATTGTCGAGAAGATACCCAGACATCTCATCAGTGCACACTGGAGTGTGGTGGTGTGGTGAGCATACAGTGGGATTGCAGACTGCTGCTGGCACTGGTGTCTCGAGCAGGTGAAAGGAATTAAGTTCACCGTAAACTTTGCATTAGATTTTAGGATAAATATTCCCTTCACAAGTATTTGATGAGAGATCTATATGGTTACTACACCTTACACGGGGCATTCCAGGTGGGCTGAGATGTAAGAAGATTCACCCACCTGATCAGTCAGAGTTACCTTCCTCATCCGTCAGTTTTCAATGTTTCACTCTTTGCCAGATTATTAATAATAAAATGTCATCATTTTTATGAGATAACTTGTAATGGAGGTCTCAGGGATTATTTCCTTTTCCTTTGTGGTACTATTGAAGGGATAATGAGGCTCTTTGTGACCATGTGACTGTTAGCAGCAAATGATTAAATGAGGAGCTGGCTAATTTCTAGCTGAGTTGATGGCAGCTGATTATGGACGAAATCTATTTAATATTAACGTGGAATTATGTACAAATGCTTTCTGCATCTGCTGAATGAAGATAATCAATCTGTCAGATTAGATCTGCATAAACATTATGCCTAATACCAGTTTTTTATTATCTTTTCGTGAAATCATCTGAAATTCTTTTTAAATAAAAAAAACAATCTGACAGCAGCAAAATGTTTTGCATAGTTTCTTCTACCTGAAGATATAAATATATAGAGAGAGAGGTAGGGTAGCTGTTAATTTGTCAACCAAGTCGCTCATCTCATGTCCACATCTCCCCGGGTTTGGGGACAGCAGAACTCTTCTATTGTTCAGGGGAAGCCGTCTTTTCCAAAACACAAGTATCTCTCATCTCCAGGAATTGATGGCATCGAAACCTGAATAAAATAGGTTTTTTTTTTACAAAAAGCTTTCTTTCAGTATAAATGTTTTTATTTTCTCATACATTTAACATTTAATTAGCTTTTTGTTGTTATTTGAAAATTCTTTATCTTTTATTACTTCTATTTCTCACATTGATGCTCAGTCAGTCACTTCCCGCCCTACTCCGAGTCACGTGATCGCTACGCCGCCATCCCGAGCTGATCGGACCCCTATGGCGAGGACGCACGGACGCCTTCTGTGCCAGCCGGCTCACCGGATCGCCTGTTGTCATCGCGGATTTCACCTCCTCACCATTCCGGTGTTTAACGATATCCTCGGTAAATTTTACTCCCTATCCCACTGAAGGTTTACCTTCCCGTGACCACAGCCCGGTTAGTGGTTGGACCCATCGATAATCGCTGTTTATCCCAGTATTCGCACAAACACCTGTTGACTGTCACCATGGTTACCGCAGCATTGGTCTGGAACAGACGGAGGATGGTTGGCCAGACCTGGTAAAGGAGCTGTCTGTCGGGGGCCTGATCACATTCTACACACAACCATCGTATTTTCTCTCAGATTAACTGTATCTTCATTCTCAGGTATCCGTCGTCTGCCTTCCTCTCCACCATTCTGTTTTGTCTGAATAAAAACGAGTCCGCGGAAACTAAGGAAAGGAAAGTTGGTTTTGGGTGCCGCATTTTTAACGAAGAATGGACTCCAAGCCACTTTTCCAGTGAGCGCCCAAGAAAACGTGTTTGCCTGATTCGTCAACAAACCGTTGGTGTGAAGAAAGGTTCAAACATTAAACGGCATTATCAGACCCGTCATAACCATTATGACGATTCCGCTGGGAAAGCACGAGAAGAGGGAGTCGAACGGCTGAGAAACATCCTACAGAGCAGTCATCCTTTTTCACTAGAACGGTTACAGAAACATACAGGAACACACTGGCTGGCTACGAGGTGTGGAAACTAATAGCAGAAAGGATGGAGAGTTCTTCAAAGAATGCGTGTTGAAGGTAGTTGATGTTGTTTGTCCAGAAAAAAAAGCAAATATTCTCTTCAATTAGTTTATCGGCAGCATCAGTAACCAGGCGAATTGGAGAAATGGCAACAAATGTCAGAAATGGGTTAGGCGGCATTTAAAAAATCTGGACTACTTTTCCATTGTTACGATGAAGGCTCGGATATGACTGATACCTGTCAACTCGCTGTATTTGTGAGAGGTGTAACACCAGCTTTTGATATTGTGGAAGAATTCGTACAATTGATTACAATGAAGGACACTAGTACAGGAGCAGATATTTGTGAAAGTGTCATAAACTGGATGATGAAAACGAATCTTGATGTATCAAAGCTTATAGGAGTAACCACAGATGGAGCTCCGGCGATGATCGGAGAGAAAAAGGGGTTTGTAACATTACTCCAAAACCACCTTGGTCTTGAGCACAAATTAATCAAATTTCATTGCATCATCCATCAGGATGCATTATGTGCCAAGTCATTGAAGTTTAAGGAGATTAGATTATGACAGTGGTCACGAAAACGGTGAATTTTATCCTGTCAAGAGGATTAAATCATCGCCAGTTTCAGGAATTCCTAAAACAAGATGAAGCAGAGTATGGCGACCTTACATTTTTCTCAAATGTCCGATGGCTTAGCCGCGGAAAAATGCTAGAACGAGTCTATGTGTTGAGGGAAGAGATTGCCAGATTTTGGAGAGCAAAGGCCAAGATACTTCATACTTTCAGGATTCACAGTGGATTGTCAAATTAGCACTTTTGGTGGATATCACGACCCACATGAATTCTTTGAATCGCGAGCTTCAAGGGAAGAATAAGCTGATATTTGGGATGTTTGGTCATATTACAGCTTTTGAAAGAAAACTTAAATTGTGGGAATTACAACTTCAGGAAGGAAATTACTCTCATTTTCCAAATCTACAAAACCACAAAGAAGAAACACTACAAGACATGTTTGTGAGGTCTATTAAGGATTTGAGAAGTGAGTTTTCTTCCCGTTTCGCTGACTTCCGGCACTATGAATACCAATCTGAACTATTGGATCTCCTTTCGACATAGATGTGGAGAAAGTGGCAGAAAAATATCAGCTTGAGTTAATAGACTTACAATGCGACGATATTTTGAAATCAAAATTTTATTCAGAATCAACTGCTGACTTCTACAAAAGTGTTTTACCCAGCGGAAAGTATAAAAGCTTATTGCATAATGCGCAGTTGATGGCATCATTATCTGGAGGTACTTACGCCTGCGAACAACTTTTTTCGAAAATGAAATACACGGAATAATCGGTTAAGAACAAGGCTGCGCTATGACCACCTGGATGATGTTTTGCTCCTGTCATCGACAACTATTTCACCTGATGTTGAGAAATTATCGAAAAATAAACAGAATCAGGTGTCTCATTTAAAAATTGCCTATTCTAACAGTATTTTGTTTGTGGTTTTCGTTGACTGCATTAGTCCTTAACCTGCTATTCTTGCAGTACAATAGGGTACCTTTTTTTTACCTAAAATTACATAAAATTAGTTGTTTTTCCTTTAAACCTACGGAAAAAGCAACTTCCTGGACAGACCCCTCTGAAGTCCAGACAATTTGCTATAGTATTAATACGGAATGTATATATTCTTTTATATGTACGATGTATGTAATCTGAACATAAATGTACATTAGTAGTATATATATCGTACACTGCACAGCTATCCGGCCCGAAGACCCCAAAAGGTTGTCGACCGCTGTTCTATACCACATCCACCATTCTTTCTTAACCTTCAAACACCGGTATTATTATTTTTATATTTATTATTATTATTATTATTATTATTATTATTATTATTATTATTTATTATTATATTATTATTATTATTATTATTATTATTATTCCTTATGCAGAAGGAACAGAGCATAGATAATTGCCATCTGGCTGCTATTACACTGGAGATGAGGAAGAAAGAACTCATTTTTCTTCATACAGAGATAAAGCTGCTGAAAAATTAATCCTGCTCCTTTGATGTAGAAGCAATTGATACAGAAGGAATAAGGTAGCGCACCCATCGCCCTTCTTATACATAGGAGCAATGAACTGGAAGGTTCTCGGTTTCCTTACAGCAGCATCACACAAAACTTAGATATCTGTCTGTGTAAGGGTTAATGAAGCCAGCAATTTCTCCAAAGATAATCCAACCTGTGTCGTGAATTTTATATTTCATCTCCTATCGGACGACTGATTTCAGATGTGTAGCAGCTGACAAAGATCCAAACAGCTGCATTTGTTGGTTGACAGAAGTGGCTGATATTTTTGGGTGAGTTAATCACTTCATCACAAGAAAGTGGCACCTACCATGTTCTGGATTCTACTGCACCATCATCTATCATCATCTAAATCAAATTGGTTGCTGAGGTGGAGCAACATAAATTGGCCTGTGAAGTGCTTAATATCAAATATTTGAGTTTGTAGGGTCAATCCATTCTCTGCCCCTAGAGCCAGGAAAGAAAGAAAATATGTTTACCTGTCTCCCTCAGGTGAGTGTCTGAGATGAGGACCTCAGGAAATCCTCAGGATCAGATAACCGACCAGTCATTTCAGGAATATCCAAACCTATTCTGCCATCACAGAAGTAAATGTAGGCAGCTCACTGATTACCAACTTGTCAAACAAATCCAGAACCAAGAAAAATCATCAGTAAATTGCAGATACATCTCTCCCTGATGCTGTTAATTTGAGTCACACTTGGAAAATAATGTCCACAGTGTGTAAACTGCCTGCACATTCAGCAAGAATTTGTATTCACCTCAGGCAATCAACACAGAGAAAATATCTTCACGTACATTAACATATATTACACGTCCTATCATCATCGTTGCCTGTTTCCTAACAGCCGTGTACTTGTTATATGCATACAAGAACCTGACTAAAATTTGGTCTCACAACTTCAATTGAGTAACAAAGGTAACACAAAGACAACAAAAACTCCTGTCCATACAGAACAATCAGTGTTCACCACCAACAGATCAAACATCCAACATTAAATACACAACAAATAAGGTAGAATTCTGACAGGGAAATATGTAATATATATTAGTGTAAGTTTGGATTAATAGCTTTATACATTTCAAGATACATCAGGAATGTAAAATTGTATATTTTGCAAATATATTATAAAAAACATTTTATCATAAGAGTTACTCCCCTTGATATCTCAGGAGCCAATGATACCCACTTAATTGTCTTTATTTCTGTGTTTTCTGTTATGATACAATAATATTTTAAGAGAATCTTCAAGGTGGGTGCAGATGTTGGATGAAAGGCAGGTGGTTGTCATGGTGTCACTGTTGAGGATGTAATTAAACACCAGTGACACATGTGAAAATGGTCAGCAATGAATCTGACATTCCTGAATGTTCTTGAGGACACAGCTCATTGTTTTGACCTCTCCATGACTGGATGGTGTCAGGCTACAGCTTTCCTCAGGTTACTGCTTGTCTTGCTCACCCTCTATAAGGGCCATGGGAACAATGGTGCCTGTTTTATCCATTAGCCAGGATTTCAGAGACTATAATTTTTGTTGTTACAGTTCTTTTAGAATTATATTGCTACACCTTCATTTGATTTATTGTACAATTACTAAACTAAAAATACTCAATGGTAACGACCTGGAAACCTTCACACTTTGTTAATGAGCCCCTTATGTGCACTCAAAAGGGAGCAGAAAGGGCTGAACTCTGGGAGACCATTTCCCAATTTTATCTACTTATTCTTCTTACCTATTCATTTGTTTTGCTTGTTTTTTTTCACTAGAAGAAAATTCAGAGTACAAAAAGTTCTTCAGACAGATTCATGTCTAAAACTGCAGTTGATAGCGGTGGACCTCTGGCTGGAAGAATCTGCTGCTGCTTGGCTGATTTATTTGTCCCTGAATGTGTTCAATTCAACATATGAATTGCTCCCACATAAAACTGTCAACGTCTGCTGCAGGTACCGGCCTAGTTAAGCCTTTCTGGAGAACCACATTCTCCCCATCAGTTCTCTCTGATTTTTGAGATTGTGAATTAGTAAAAGGTGAAATTCTAGATTTGATTGGCAGCCATTCTTCTTGGAGAATAAAAGAGGCTGGGCTAATCCGGTGAGGTTTGGATTACCTTTAATCTGTGCCCCAGCATTTTGATAAGGAAACAGAAAGGTTCCACTGTTTCTGTTGGGTCTGGATAACAGCATCAAAGAAACACAGACAATAATGGCGCTCAGAGGAGCGTACCTTTCTCAGGTGTTCTGTAGTCTACACCGTGTAACTTAATATCACAATTTCTACCAAGACAACATCAGTGACATCAGCCATTATCTTAACTAATCTGTGTGTGTGTGTGTGTGTGCAGGTATGTATCAAGAAATACCCCGGGAGGTTACAATTTACCCACATAATTTCATAACTTAAGCCTATTTTATCCTGTGTCTCCTACAGCTGAAGATTCCATTCTGTTTATTACCAAATTATCCTGTAGGGAAATTACACAGATTTCTATCAATTTACAGAAAACAATTCCTGCTGTCAGCAAGGTCTGCAGACTGACAGGAACCAACAGAGAAAGGTAATCTTTGGTTTTATCTCAAATGGTGGAACAATTAAAATTAAAAGCGACTTTCCTCAGTTTTATTTAGTGAAAAGAAGAAAAACAAACCAAAGATTTATTTTGATAAAGAGATGGAGGGACTCGATCTGCCCTCCTGCATTTCCACCAATAAGTGACATGTGAGGCTGAATTAATCTAATCATCAATCATCCGGGGGAGGCTGAAGATTAAAAAAAAATTTGTAAAATCGTCAGAAAATAGATTTTATAGAAACAGAAGAATGAATGATGATGGAACTGATCTGCTGATGTCGCCTGGTGGGTAGGAGACCTGGGTGGGCAGGAAAGTTCTGCAGACATGAACCTATCTGCCACTGACCAAAGTCAATTATTCAAACCCTTCGCTCGATTAATATTCAAAGGAAACCAAAATATCTATGAATTACTTTTTCATAAAAGGTGTTAGAAGTATTTACATATATGAAGATAATCTTACATCGCTGCCCTTTGTGACTGAAGATGATGCTGCCGATGATGTCCCTCTGACAGCCAGACTGGAGCCTGAATGAATCGATCATAGAGGTGACGACTACAGAGATAAACAACTGGAGATGACTTCTATGAAGTAAACTATAGTAACTATTCTGTCAGTTACCTATCTAAGGAAATACTCTATCTAGGTATTTATGAGTGTACTTGTTGAAGAAAGGTATTTGTTAGTAAAAATATATATTATATAAAATAGTTGAAGCCAGTAACTCACTAAGTTGTCTTTATTATGATTGATCTTTTTTTCTACAATTATTAACTTGAAATTATTAAAGACAACATTCTGACAATTAAGGGAACAGATGGCATGAGTACTGTTAAGTGATAATTACTATTATTAGTGATTGTATATTAAATGAAACAAGGTTTAAGGTATGAATAATTAAAACATACAAATCTAATCTCTGTACAGTACTGAAGACTGAATTAACTGAAATATATCAACAACAGAAAGACCTTCATGGACTTAAGATGACTGAAAAGCAACTATACAAATACTGATGGCTGATGATCGTGGAAATGCATTTATTTTCCAAAAACAACTTTTTAACTGTAATTTTGTAAATAAATTTAAGTTTTGTCAAATTGTATACATTTCAATAATGTCATCATAACTATAACAGTGTTAATACTATTATAATTCTCTAATACTTTGTCTAGGGAATCCTGGAGCAGGGGGATTTTAAAGATATTTCATCTTTGTATTATGAAAGTCCTTTGCTGTGTCCATCAGTGCATTCCAGAGAATAAGGTGGAGCAAAGGGCAGACACTACTGAGAAATGTTAGACTTTAAGGCTCTTGGTGACCAGCTGATCATTCCAGGTCAGATGTGGTTATTAAAGAAGTGCAGCAGAAATTATCATACTTGTTAAAATGTGCCTATTAAATGTACTAAATAACAGAGCAGATGGGGCTGAATCAAAGAGGATTAACCCTACTCATATTTTGACAGTAATGTGAATGGTTCCAGATTAAACAGGATTTTTCATTCCAGGTCCAGTGTAGACTGAACAATGTGCTCTCAGATTGTTTAAATTCTTCTGAGTTTCTGTAATTAATGTCCTACTTACATTCTTCTGCTAACTTTCAGCAGTATTTCTTTCATTTTCAAATTAATTTTATTAAAATAAATTAATAAATTATGTATGATATTGGAAAATTCTATTATGAGTGAATTTAATATTGTTTAATTTATGAGGAAGTGAAGAATTATGATTTGTTTATGGAACATTCAGGGAAACAAGCTATCTGCACATTAGGCAATTAAATAAAAGAGAGAGAGAGAGATGAGGGTTAGCTATATATTAATAACTTTAAAAAATAAATGGTAAAATCAGGGCAGTAAGAATTACAGTTGAATGCAAAGAAGAGAAACAGAGAGAAGAATGGAAACCAGTTTTAAAATTCATACAATGACTGTTAATTTGTTTTTGTTACATCTACCAGTTGAGCAGGTATGGATCGATCCAACAACAAGTCAATTTCCATCTTCCCTGTTGCTGGTGAGGAAGCCAGGTGTAAAGTAAATTCTTACTCCACCTGGTAAGGGTCCAGACAGAGCCCCTACATGTCCTGGCTGGTTGTGGATTGAAAAGGGAGTTTATGGTGTAATAGTTATCTGGATAAGTTAGCTGATGAAATAAGAGGCAGACAGGGAAAGAGTCCTATTAACATACAATCAAATATCACCAGTTATTATTTTTGCAGACCTTGCATTAAACCAAAGCCCTTATTAGCAAATCATGTCAAAAGACCAAATAGATACCATTAATACTGAATGAGAATCCCTCGATGTCAGCTAATGGGAGAATGAGAGGGTTAATGGGAATGAAATGAATTGGAAGTAGCCATTTCCATGTGTGGAGCTGTCACTATTCTGAAAGTGTACCATCAAATACAGATACACTAACTGGGACATTTTATTACTAACATTTAAATTTACCCTCTAAATCAACCTCCTCAATGTAGTTATATATCTCCTTACAATAAACTGATTTACCCTTTTTTAAAAACTTTCATCAGTACAAAGTCGGATGATTGTAGCAGCCATTTCTGATAATCCACAGCTCAGCTACAAATGAGGATAATAGATAGACATGGGTGAAATATTCAAAAAAGACTTTGGAGCTGTCTCTCCAATCTCGGCAGGTGTGGTTCTGATGACTGATTGCACAGGTTCAATAGGAGATACAAGAAGTTTCCTACTTTAAAACATGGACCACTGACTGGCTGCAGCAGTCGTAAAAACCTTCTTCTGAAGTAAATAAATTAAACACTTGAAGATGATGTTTGGATAGGGGACACACCTGTTCGTGGGTCGATAAACTATGAGAATATCATATGATTATAAATTGTTATTACCTGTAATTAATGGGATCTTTATATCTATTACAAACGGAACAATCCCAGACAGGTGAGCTCTTGTCAGTTTTGTTGCTCTGTTTCCTAACTGTTGTTTGTTGACTACATTTTGAAGGGAGAGATAATTCAACTATTCACAGAGGAAAATGGAAATAATTTCCGTACCATTAGCTTTCTGCTTGTGATGTTAGAACTATCGATGATCTCATCACCAATATGTTTTATCGATTTGCAGATTCAAAATTAGTTGCTATCTTTTCACCAGTTTCCATGTTGTTCATCATACTGTCAGACACTGTAAGGAGGGAGAACTCTGCACAGAGTTATTTCCCCTCCATGATAAAGAGCCATCGAAAACCAACTGTACTAGAAACAAGAGAAGTCGGAAATTATCCTCGGCGTTCATAGGAAAAGTTTATTTAATACAAGGAATGAAATATAAAACATTTGTTTCTGTGATCAGGGAGAAAGCGACACCCAGACAGTAACGGGTAGAAGGAAGAGTACGGTTATTACTTATTGAAGGAAAGCTGAGGACCGTCTGAACATGGAGCTGATTTATTACATATTTCAGATCAGCAGAAGTCGATAATAATCAGTAATATCTGCATACACATTAATATACAGGACAGCAGGAGCTTCTGATGTGGGTAAGGGCCGTCTATTTCCTGTATTTGCTGTAAAACGGGGGGTTTTGTCGTATTCCAGTCCTGATTCTCTCAGAACGTTTCCTTTATCTGTGTCTAATGTTTCTCTCATTCTAATCAAGTTGGAATACCTGTCTCACCTGTAACAGTCAGGTAAACTCTCCTGCGAGCGAGAGCCGATAATTAATATACTTTACGTTATAAAATAAGTGCTGCTGTTTCCTTCTCAATGGCAGGTGAGGTAAACTGTCTCACCTGTGTCCTTATTTCAAGGTTTTAAAGCCGTGAGCCACACAGAGAGTAATTAGGGATGAAATATTCTGGAAACCTGTCAGTTTGTAAGAGGGGCCGACTTCATCACTGTCTCACACGTTATGGATAATTAGGGGAGGGGGAAGAGAGGAAAATAGGGGAAAGCAGAGAGAAAGGGAAAAACATAGACGGAGGAGAGAGAGGAATAAAGAGAAGTAAGACAGAAAAGGGAAAAGAAAGAAAAAGAGGGAGATGAGAAGGGGAATAGAGAAAGTAGAGAAATAAGGAAAGGAAGAGGGGAAATGAAGAAAAGGCATAAATACAGGAAAAGGGAAATTAGCAAACAGACAAAGGAAGAGAGAAGGAGGGACCGAAAGCTGACTGGCCCCTTCCTGTCTTTAGGGATCCATGAACGTTGTATTTAGCCGAATTAAGTTTCTTTAAAGAGGGGAATCGTGGATCCCTGTAATGAGGATATAAAGGGGAGTTAGGAATTAGGGTTTGGTTAAAGGTATAAATCACCAGGTAAACGAGATGTGACGAAACTGTCAGGAGGAGGAGGACTCACCTGTACGGCTGCTGTAAGTCAGCTCCAAGACCACGTGACACCACCTGGATTATTACCTGTCATGGTGGCGACAGACGGATGTGGCTGTACCATAAAGGGGCAGATATCAGGAAGTTTTGCTGAGGGGTTAGTGTAGCTCGCTCGCACGTGACCCCGCAGATTAGCAGTGAAAAGGTGGACGTCCCCAGCCAGATATTTAGGGGTTTCGCCCCTAATTCTACCCAGGTCCATATCCCCTCCAGTCGGACGGAGGGAGACATCAGCTGCTGTACATCTTCTGTCCCCGGAAGTCGGTCAAAACTACCAGTTACCCACCGAACAGCTGGCCCCTGTTTACGGTCACGTGCCGTCAGACCCCGGTCACTGGCCCCTTCCGGTGTCGACCGAGGGAGGATGACCAGGTTCTCTCGTCATCGTGACGATAACAACAACGGAGATGTAAAGAGAACGACGACGACGACGACTCGATTGTTACCTCACTTTATTATTTATTCCCTTTTTCTAGTCTTTGTGGGGTCAGGGTAAATAAGGGGAGAACAAGGGGACCGTTTGTGTTCGTGACGGGAGATCAGGACGATGGTTGTGAGGCGGACTACGGCAGCAGCTCACAAATAAAAGGTCGGGGATAATAACAGGGCTGACCCCACAACTGAGATCGATACTGATAACAACAGCCGTCCCCAGGGTCAGGTTCACCCGGCCTCCATCCGGTCCCGTCCACCTCTGTACCGTCTGACCAGACCCATCTTCCTGCCTCCTTACGACAACCGACCCAGGACGACCCTGAAAACAAGAAAAACAACTGTTACACTGACAACAGACATTTGTTTACAATGAGCAACAAACAAATGTCGCCGACCCCGCCCATTCCCGTTCTCACCAGTCAATCATGTGAAGTGGGTGGACAAGAGTGCAGATACCCTGAGGCGGTATCCTAGCAACAAGAAGCAGTCTCCTTACACTCACCTGTTCCGTGTTCCCTGTTGAGGGAGTCGACCAGTTCTCTTCTGGGGGGAGAGTTTAAGGAGATCAGGGTCCCTCCCTCGTCCCTGCAGGTCTCGGATGCTGAGGTCCACGACCCTCCACTGATCCATGTACACACGGTACCAGAGTTGAGCCCCGTCGCTGAACCTGTAGCCCCGGTCTGTAACAGATCGAATATCATCGGTTATTGACGGACTGATCGATCGATCGATCGGCGGAGGAATATTCTACCGTAGACAAGTGATTTCACCAATAAATCAGTTCACCGTCGGTAGATCGATAAACTATTAACAACAACAACAACAACAACAACAACAATAATAATAATAATAATATAATAATAATAATAATAATAATAATAATAATAATAATAATAATAATGTTTAAAAAAGCCCCGAGGTTTTCTCAATGTTGTGTACCGTCAGTTCCCGACCTCTGACCTTCCGCTGGAATTCTCACCGGTTTCCCCTAAATAGATAAGAGGTAAAATGTCCCGGGGCCGATTCCCCAGAAAGTTGAGGGACACAAACCTCGACAGAAATAAAGGAGCCTTTTCTGTTCTCTCCACCGTAGCAGCAGACACTTAAATACAGGAGGGAATCATGAAGATCTCCAGCAGAATTCCGTCAGATGTAGACTATGAACAGATAACAGCTTTCACACCTCAAACTGGGAGAACTGCATCCACAGGAGAGATCTCGGAAATCAGTTAAATTTACGATGTTAATTATTGTTATAGTCAATTAATTATTAATAATCTGTTAAAGATCCAAAACGAGAAATGGAGGAAAGATTCACAATTATTTCAGAATTCAAAACCTACATTGGCAGGAAATATCTGGTTTGGTCCATTTTCCGTTTCTGAACACCAGGATTTGTTGTTTCCCGAAACGTATTATGTCCCTTGTCACAGGTGTAGGTGGCCTCGCTACTCCACGTGGTTCCGTTCACTGCCGCCAGTGTACTATTGAGCACGTGCTCTGACGGTCGGCCGCAATCTATTACTGCAGAACGAAAATGAAAGTATGAAATCAATCAGTTGTGACCTCAGATATTTGTGAAAATCAATCTGTCAAATCAATCAATACCGTAGGTAGATCTGTTTATTCACCAACAGAACAATAACGGGGTAAACGGAGGTCCACAATTAAAGTAACAATGAAGTGATTAAATGATGATCAAGTGGACCTGTAACTGATATTGTGGCAGAATCGTCACTGTAAACCATAATTTCAGAGTAAATTTTCAGAATAATATTTATACTAGAATCTATAGATTATATTAAATCGGTTCGTCTAAAAATACATTCTGCTACATTTCAAGAATAACAGAATAAAAATATAAAAGTATTCACGAGTTTGTGGTGTTGACTGATCGACATTAGAAAAGGCAGACTGTTTTCTCTGTACAGTTCCTCTTCTTGTACGATGAGAGCCGAAATATCTGATGACTGACTCTTATAAGAACCTTATTTTAAATTTAATTTCCCTCAACTACAAATTGTCGTTAAATTTATTTTAATGTTTAATTTATTGAGCCGTCGCTGCCATTCTTCATTTGAAGTTCAATTAATTATTTGGAAATATTTAATTCAGTATGAAAATCTGTGAAACTATTCGACGTAATTACTGTTACAAGATAGAAGACCTAAGTCAGGTGCTTGTAATTTTTAGAGATTTTAAGAATTACTACAATACAACTATGGCCAAACAGAGATGTCATTTGTTATAACTAATGATTTTTTTATCCGTGTTGGCTTCAATTTCAGCAACTTGCTTTATAAAAATGAGAGAAAATTATTTATAAATAAAACTGTTATGAAATAAACTAATTTCCAGGATAGATAAATATTTAACTTCCCAAGCTGTGTATAGACAGTGAGATCCAGTGATGTGGAGAGTGTAGAATGTTTACTATTGTAGAAGAGAGGAATTTGTTGCGTGTTAAATTTCTTCAACTGAAATCAAGTAAAGTTTAAGAAGAAAAGAAATTCAATTCAGTCATTTAATATCGCCCATATTAATACTTTAAACACAACTATTTCCTGTTCAGATAAAAATATTTCAATTGTTAATTAAATGATGGAGTGACGAAGTCCATAAGCAGACTTTTGTGGTTTAGTTCCGTAAAATGGAAATGAAGGCAGAACGAAAATAAACAATAAATAAGAGAACAAAAGATAAATACAAAAAACTCAGAGTAGGAATTCAAAGTAAAGAAAACAAAGGAATAGATACGTTGGCAGAAAATATCTGGTTTTGTCCATTTCCCGTTTCCTGAACACCAGGACTCGTTGCTTCCAGACACGTAGTTATGTCCCTTGTCACATGTGTAGGTGGCCTCAGTTCTCCACGTGGTTCCGCTTACAGCCGTCAGGGTGCTGTTAAGAACGTGGTCTGCCGGTCGGCCACAATCTATTTCTGAAAAACGAAGTTAAAAGATTCAATCTACAGCTAATTAATCAGATGGGATTTTAAAAATATGTTACAGGTAAAATAATAATCTATGCGGCTGAAGCTATTCAAAGGATAGAAACAGGGAGATATAGGGGGGGTCATTGAATGTAGGATAATTCTAAAATTCCTGGATACAGAGATGGACCTGAGGGCTGAATTGTGAATTTCAAGCCGGCACCCAGACTACATTAAGATAAGTGGGTGTCAGTGTAATATTAATATTTCTCAAAACCATTTCACACTATAGATGTGCATTCATAACGTTAAAATCCATTGAAAAACTAAAATTTTCAAAAATTAAAGTTTCTATCTGTTGTCAGCATCCATCGACAGCCTCACATCGGAAAGAGTCAGAGCATTGATAAGTACAGGTCACCAACCAAAGAGATCTATACTGGGCAATACCTGTCACAGGTAATAATCTCCAAAGATTAACTTGCAAAGTTAGGTGCATAATAAAGTAGATATCTACCTGTAATCAAGTCCAGTCTTAGTGCAAGTGTCGTCAGGTTACGTCTATTTTCTAAAACTGATGCATTCAGATGAATAATCTTTGAACTGTGGTCATCCGCCTCATCATACAGTATCTCAACGTCTTCCCCTATACTGTTATAAATGCCCTTAATCCCTCTGTAGTACAGTTGGTTAATCCAGTGGGTGTATTTAATACCGACTTTTGTAAACGGTCCAGCAAACTGGATTGTCTCCAGTTCCGTTAGATGGAGAGACGTCCCGTTTAGGCAGCCTCTTATAGATGTGTAATCTGGGAGCATCTCCACCAGATTTGTTCTCAGTCCCTTGATGTAGATCGTCCATCACCTGGCTGCCCTTATTTGCTGATCTTTTAAACGTCTCCAAGTCCCTGTTTAACCTGAATATTTGTCTACTTTTCTCCTCCAGCTCCCGCCTGATGGCAGACAGTTGCTCTCTGTGTTCCTGGCGTATTTCGTTCAAACCCTTTTCCAGCTGGAGGAGTCTCTGATCGACTCTCAGCTGGGATTCTTCGCTTATCGATCTTCCGTTAAACAGGTAGATGATTAAGAAGATGACCAGATGTAAGTCGCAGACAGACATCTCCGTTAATTCTGTCCGAATACAGTCGTAAAAGGCAATTGGTCTACGTCAGCAGCTGTTCTATAAACGTGGCTGATATCAGTCCACGTAGCCTGTTACAGGCATCACCGTAAAAGGAAGTTTGATTGTCGATGGTAGAAGGGACCTCATCCGGTTACTTTCGCTTGGGCGGTGCTAGGCTTTAGTTTGATCACGTGATGTCAAATCAAGGCATTGGTACTTCAACAACAAAGGAAACATTGAAGTAGGGATTATAATTTTGTTCGGTCGTCTTTACTTTGGGAATATTAATTTATTGTCCTGTTCCGATTTATTATGAATATTTGAGGAGCATCAAATTCTCTTGATCTTCTCAGCTGGATATGTTGAGTTCTTCTTCCCGTCTCTTCGCCAGAGCTGGAATAGAGGGCGGGTTCAGCTGATGGGGTCAGTAAACGAGAAGATCAGGGCCCCCTGGATATTTACGTCACAAAATGTGTCCCCTGAAATAACACTTCCTTAAAGGCGATCAGACCTCAGCACAATCCCAGGTATTTTTTGACAACGAGACGAGGAGTTCACACTTTGTGATATCGCAGCAGACTTGTTGAGGATGAACGCTGTGTACCTGCCAGGTGATAGAGGTGTACAACAATTCTCCAGGTTAAATAAATGGAGTAGAGCTGGTAAATGTTTAGGTAAATAATAGGGGTCATCATGTCGCTGTCTTCCTGTCTCTCCACTGACTTTGTTATCACTGAATTGGCAGCTTATTGTTATTTAATACCAACCTGGATATTGTTTCAAAGACTCGCTCCTTTAGCGAAATCCTGGCTGTAGAACAGAGCAACAAAGAAGACACCAGGAAGAATCTGGTAAATGGGAGGAACTAATAACGAAAATTGATGAGGTTCTTGTTTCATATTCTCTAATAATGTCTCTTCCTTACCGTCAACTGACCAGACGCTGACGGGGTCCATGGAGGGGAGACTTACAGCTCCAGATGAAGAGGGAGGGAGGTATTGTCGGGTGAGGTCTCCGGCTCCACCGACATCGCTCTAGGGAGACGTGCAGTATGTAAATAAAGAAGGGGCGACCCTGGATTGACTTAGTTCGGTGTAAACTGATCCTTGTGTTTACAGCCAGGATTTCGGTAAAGGAACAAGACGTTGAGACAATATCCAGTTTGGTATTAAATAACATTAAGATACCAAAACAGTGATAACAAATTCAGTGGAGAGACAAGAAGTCTGCGACATGATGACCCCATTATTTCCCTTAACATTTAATAATTGGTGTCGTCTTTGTCGCGCTGTTCTTCAGAGTCATTGTATTCCAAGCTCAGACCTCCCGGCCACCGGGGGACTGATGTCCGGTCAGACGGCAGCGAGCGGGCAGATCTATTGACTGGATCCAGGGACCGACTTCCTCTTTAAATGTATCGGGTCCTGGCTGACAGGTGGGTGGGGACTGGAATAACGGGACCTGGGGTCCTTCCTGTCCAACACTGTCCAGCCGATAATAATAATAATAATAATATATAATAATAATATAATAATAATAATAATAACTTACTCGTTGTTAAGTAAGAAAATTTCTTACTCACAAAGTTAAGAAAATACCGTAAGTTCCCGATCAACTGACCGTTCGCTAAATTTGTCCTCAGGTTCTACAAAATGTAGAGAGACAAACTGTGGTCCAGTTCATCCCAAATGTCAGAGACTCGGACCTCGACAGAAATACATCAGGTCATCAGAAAGGTAAACAACACAAATCTAAGAGAAGTAGAAATCTCTTTATTATTATTATTAGCATTATTATTATTATTTATATATTATTATTATTATATTATTATTATTATTATATTATTATTATTATTATTCTCTCCTCGACAAGTTCTTGATGATTCTATGATAAAATGAGATGTAGAAAGAGAAATTCATACTTAATCGATCTTCATCTCGTACATTTAAATTTATTCACCTCATAAAAAGCAGACAGAAAGTCATCATCAGGGATGAGGGAGCCAGTTCTCCAGTAGTGGAGAGGAGCTCGTGAATTACGTCAGACGTGTGAGGGTCAACTTTGATTTGACTTCCGTAAATTATTCCTCTTGGAGAACCCTGAAGTAGGAGGAGGTAACTCTGCCAGGAGAATAGATATGAGACTTCTATATTCCAGTTGGCTAATCAGAGGTTGATGTTTATGCCTACGATTCTTTGTTATCAGTTTAATATCCTCAGCACATTTACAGGTATTCCCAGTAAGGGTTAATTTTCTCCCTCTCCCCCTACAAACTTCTAAGACATCTCCATGGAGTCTAGAAAGATCGATACCTAATCACTGATGGTGGTCGGTGATCCTGTTATCAGTATTCGCTCCGGCTGTAAGTCATTACAGGTGTTTGTCTGCACACAGGTGTATCCATCCCTGCTGCCCTCATCAGCTGTTCTACTCTCCCCGTTAAGACGGTGGACTGGGCGCAGGCAGAACTCGATTTAAACAGACACAGAGCGCAGCTGGTCCCTGCGCCGTCCCTGCGCCGTCCCTGCAGTCGATCACCCGGCCGGATAATGGCGGAGACTTCCCTCTGGGGTCGTTATCACCGGTTTGGATTTGATCCGCTCTCCTGGTATTTTCCTCACAGGATCCTTCTAGATAAAACCACGGCCCATCAGAACGGGGATCGTGTCCTTATGTGAGATACATAACCTTAGGAACCTTATCAGAACTCTTTCCAACCTGTAAATGTACCCCATCAATAGTCTCACACATTTATTGCCAGCTCAGTGCCAGCAATGAATTCATTATAACGTCTCTGAATATTCACTATACACAGTAACTTTATCAAGGGGACATAATTCTGCGTATTCTAATCGATATTTCGCTTATATTTATTCACAAATACGTCACAGCTGAAGTTGGTACATCAAAGTGTTAAAATATCGCTGAATTAACTGACTTACATTTAGTTCACGGAATTTTTCTGAACGAAACAGTTCGAACTTAGTAGGGCAGCCATGGCGCCCACAGACCTCCACAATAGAAGATACAGCGAACTTTTATCAATAAAGAATGGATACCTGTAATACTTATCGTTGGCTCTCGTGGTGATATCGAGCGTATACACAGTGATAGCCTGTGTGATAAATCGTCACATTAACAAGGACCGAAATATTTCCCCGTCTCAGGCTGACTGGGTCAGGGTCTTTGATTAGTAGATAAAAAGGTAAGCGACCGTATTCAGAAAGTTACTTCGTTACCTTTCGTACGTGACACCTGGAATTTACCTAATTAAAGGTATTCGGGTAATATTCAGACAACACATTTCTGAAAATCATTGCTTATCTGCAGGCGCCGCTGTATGTAACAACAGGGGTCCTGACGATATCCCATTGGCACTGAACCACCGCTGATCTCCACTGATGGATCTCCTTCACCAAACAAGAATTAATATTTTAAAATAATTAATTATCCTATTTTACACCTGTGGATGCATCAAAATATGGCCCGGGACATGATGACGATGAAAGATGTGTTGTGCAATAGTAAGAAATTATGATGATGATGTTGATGATGATGATGAGAGCTCAAAAGTGAGGAAGATGACTGATTTATTGGAAACAAATGTTGGTCTGCTTACACTAAACCTGCTTATACGACTAATAATCAGTCTCACCTCTGTGGCAGCCACACGGACATAAACCGTCACTGATTGAGAATCAGGCGGATCAACATCAAAGTCAGATTTACCTGAGATGTTCACTGTGTCCGTTATGAATGAGAAGAAGGGTATCCAGAAATAAACAGCCACATATTTTTTAGTCTAAACTTTGCAAAATAATTAAATGACTCAAATTAAACAATTTTTTGTCTTTAATTAATGCAATAAAAATGTAGTGAATAATTTGTGTTTCTCTCTTCTTTCATTGTTTCTTATCTGAAATAAGTAATAGCTGGTCAGACGGTCTGTCTTTGTTCAGCTCGGTGATTCTATAAATCTCATTGATCCATCAGCTCCGTTGTCAGCAGCCATCTCTCCTCCTTCGGTCTGCAGTAGAATTTCTCTACACACAAACACTGAGGAGGATCAAAGTTCTAGAGAAAACAGGTTACTGTGTCTCCAATACACTCTGTGGTTCTTGGACGTAAATATTGAACCTTTACCTGTCGGTGGTATTACCTGTTTGTTGTCTTTACTCATAGAAATCTCAAGTAGAGGAATCATCATTGAACTCCAAAGGCAGAGCAGACAGGTGACCAGAACTGGTTTGGCAGGCAGAGAGAGAGAGAGATGAGGGCGCAGACAGAAGAGTAAGGAATAAAGGTCCTTAGACATCCCTGGTCCGACTTCTCCTGCAGTATCCGTCAGGTACGACACTCGTGCCTACACCAATCTCTTAGAATTACATTAATCTCCGTGAAGAGGAAGATGCGGGACGGTTCATCCATCACCACTCCGTGTAACCCGATGCTGCAATAGAGAAAACGCCAGACGTAATCCTAGGATCAGGTGGACGAGACGATGGAGCTGTGAGCTCTGTTCAGAGGTGTGAACGGCACCGAGACCTACTGCATGAAACTACTCCTCCCGCAAACAGGGTAATTTATTGCTTCCCTACCCTGATCGGGTTCGCCGGTGTACCGCGGTCACCATGACAACGACGAGGAAGACACCCGATAACAATAACTGCATAATAGAAACGATGCTAAGCAACTTTTCGCCCCATTATTGTCCGAATCTAATTCTTTCCTTCAAAGAAGCCACCCTGCAGGAATCCCGTAACATCCACCACTGATGCACCGTGAGGTCCTCATACCTTGACGACAGCCACACACAGAGTATTTAAAGTCACCTCTTAGCGGGAAAAAAATAGGATTTTACATGTAAACGAGTTTGGTCCGTGTTTTGCTGTTGTTGCTGTTGTCGCACTTAACAGTTTTATTTAAGCTGGAAAAGTTTCAGACTGCGGTGTAGAGTTGTCTGGCTTTGGTTAGACTGGTTCCAGATTTGGCCGCCGCGGCCTGTTTATAAGCGAGGCTTCGGAGGGGAGATGGATTTACCTCCCCCCATGTGCTTGCCTCAGAACAAGAGTTCTCTCCCTGCACGTCCCCTCGGTCGCCGTCTTCTGAAGCCATCCGAGCCCCGAGCAGCTTTAGAGAAGTTCCCGTCGGATAACTTTGGAACCTAGAACTGCTGCGAGGAGCAAAGACAAGCGACCGGAGCTCCCCCTCCCGGGCGACGCATTCCGATAGAACTCGGGCCGGTAAACAAAACCCGGGAGTCACGTGCCATACTTTTACCTGTCACGTGATATTTTACAGGAACTTAAGATAACCCAGATCGCGGGAATTACTACTTCACCTTGTAAGTCACGCTCTCGATGTCGTCGTAGCCGACCCACTGGTCTCCACGGTAGGCGTATGGCACCAACTGCTCTCTCTGCCATTTCCTTGTCCAATTCCCGTTTCTGATGAAGGCACAGATCTAAAGGGATGCAAAAGGAAAACTCTTGAAACAATCGTTTTAACTTCCCTCTCTACTTCAGCCAAAGTCGGCCGATAGCCATCTCCGTTACACCAGGTTCAGTAGACACATCTACCTGTCTGGTTTAGATGCGGTAGTCTTCCTGTCAAGGAGAGCACCAAGAACTCTGCGCGAGGTCAGGGTTCTGCCAGATTACAGTACGTAAGAAGGCATCTGCCAACAGCATTATACTCTTAATTCGAAAAACAGCCAAAACGACCAGATTCTGGCCTCCAAAATAATGGTAATCGGTTCTTATTACTTTTAACACCAGGCCTGAATCGTAAATATTGGTAGCAGCGTATAAAAGACTTCTTTTACTTTCACGTCGGATCTACAAATCGGCCCGTCTCGTCATCCGAGGAATTGTAACGAATGAGAACTTAGAAGAAGTCTGGAATTGTACTTAGGTTTACTTCTCCTGCAAGACCCTCAGTGAGAACTCGAATATTGGCGGTGGCACACACCTCGTAATATGCTAGAATCCCTTGGCTGAGTTTCCCGGACCGTCCTGGCCCATTCGCAGGAGCTCCGGGCTCGGTCTCTCCAACGATTTCCAAAGTGTAGGAAGTTCCGTAGGCAGGAATTCCCAGCACGAGCTTTTCTGAAGGTAAATCTTTCTGCAGTAAATAAGTCACTGCCCAGTCCTGTATAAAAACCAAAGTCAAAAGGCGAAAAAAACAAAAAACAACATCTTATTATGTTAGGTTTAAAACTAAATTGAGATAATTATGTACTTTATTTCATGCAATTTCATAGTGGTGAAAAGGCAGGAGAGACGCCATCATGGCTTACACAAAGCCCCGAACCGAGTTACGTTGTCACCATCTCTCTGTTAGAAGCTCCGTCTTACCTGGTTTAGGGTTTCCGTCGTGTACACTTGATTCCTTCTGGCATAAAGCGGACTATGGTTATCGACGTACGATGTGCTCATAGAGAATCTGTGATAATCATACGTCATCAGGTTTATGAAATCCACGTACCTGTTGATTTTTTTTTTTAAAGAAAATCGATTCTGATGCTTCAGGTTTTGACAGACATTTATAAATCACTGAGACAGTTCTAGTTTTAACAATAATAAGTAAAAATGGTCTACATTGTAGGCGGACCAATACAACATCCAAGAAGAAAATTTTAGATGTAATGTTAATGTGATCGATGTTAATATACAGTGTGTATATATATATTCTGACAGCCATATGTTAGTATACAAGTTACTGCACACACTAATATGATGAATGCCAGTTTATAATATTTCATTATGCTGATGGATACATATCCATGGCAACTGGAGTTCCCTAACAACCATCGGAAGTTTAAATTTAGCTCTTTGTGAATAAGAAAAGTAAAGGGAAGAGAGATCGTAGGATAGAACGCAATGGACAAACCTCGCTATGGAAGGGATCTCGTAGTATCCAAACAGGTGCTTGGAAGCTCCAATGGCTGCCGTGAGGATGAGACGCTCCAGTCCTGTTCGCGAGGATTCTGATTCAAATTCTTCATACATAACCTACCACAGAAACAAAGATACCACCCTCATGCCAAATCGTTTCGATTAAAGAAATTATATATTGATCGCGACAGGTGAGCTTTAATTTTTAAAGATTGAAATGAATAAAAATACAAACAAAAAACCCATCTTCATTAGAATAAAGGATGATCTAAGTAGCACTTACACGAAGAAGCTGTGTGAATCTGACTGTGTCTTCAGGTGTCCCACCCCTCGCGACATCGCCGGGGTATTCCCAGTCTACATCGATGCCGTCGAATTCTTCTTCTCAGAAAACCCACCGTGTTAATGGCAAACATCTTCATATTGTATCCGCTGCTGGCGATATTCGAAAACAGGGTTTGATTTGCGCTATAGCCACCGATGGCAAGCAGGATTTTTAATCGAGGCTTCTTCCTTAACTCCATCAGCTGCATGTATTTACCTGAAGTGTAGAAAACGCTGAGCTCGGCGGGTGATAGATGAGATGATGCGGAGTAACTGACCGAGCTCTCGAACAACCATATTTTACTCCCATCATGTAATCCTCTTCCTGTTTGTCCCCCCGAGTAAATGCAGAGCATCCACACACACATATTTTCTCTTTTTTAAAGAAAATGTTAAAATAACAGAAAAGTCCAGTAGAATTCTGTAAAATGTTTCTCGATTTTACTCATTTAAAATGAGGATATCATAGCATTAGGATTAACTACTTTTAGGTTTAGAAGTTCTGTTTTATTCGGTTATCCGTCACGCGCCCGTTTCTTCCGGATACTCCGGTTTCCCCTGTTTCTGCCGATGAAACTTATCATAGCATTAGGTTTAACTACTTTTCAGTTTAGAAGTCCGTGCTACAGAAGTTCTGTTTTATTCGGTTATCCGTCACGCGCCCGTGTCTTCCGGATACTCCGGTTTCCCCTGTTTCTGCCGATGAAACTTCTCTCCCCCCCCCATAAACGCTCTGCTGGTGCGGCGCCACATCAGCCGACCGACCGACTGACTTATGCCGCCGCCGATGTCTTCTGATAGGCAGAAGCTTGTCTTTGGGTAATTGCGAAGGTTTCTAAAAGTCAGGCAGCCATGACGGCCTTAACCCTTCTCCACCAAGCTATATAAACATACCTCTGTCGAGCACACTGGAGTCCGCCACAGAATTTCCAGCGACCTCGCCAAAGGCGAAGATGATGTGGGTGCAGAGAAACGGATCAACGTCGCAAGAGGTGAAGCTGTCGCCGTCATAAAGACTGTAGCTCCAGGCGCCATTGTAGCAAACCCGCTTGAACTGTGGGCGAGCACCTGCAACAAGAGAATCATCGCACTTGTCAGAGGACAAACGAATTCAAATACGCAGGGTTCCTTTAAAGGAAATATATAAATATACCAAGGAAAATCTTTAAAAACTGATAATATGTTTATTTGATGCATAAAAGCTTATTAAGGCATCTTTTAGAACTCTAACATATGAATATTTAGAAATGTGAGTGGGACCTCTTGAAAATCTCACACAGGTAAGAGTCAGAAAGCGCCAATAATAATAAAATTAATTCCATTAACTCATCAGTAACATCGTGATCCACACGGTGTGGGATTTTTACCTGTATAACTGCCAGGGTTACATGAAAAATCATTTTTAATAAATAAACCACCTGGAAGCCACCAAAAACAATTTCTAAACTCACTTAGGGTAAGGACCACATTATACAAAGTCTAATGTTGCTGGTGACAACATGAAATTAGTTGCAGTAATACAGATGTTCTCTAACGTGTGCGCAAAGAGTCGGTTATCACACACTCATCTCCATCTTAAATGGCTGACATTAAGGACCAAAGCACCCGTCTTTTCAAGCTTGCTTATCTAAGATCACGTGAATACCACATCGCGCTCGGGGCCACTAATCCCTCGGTTGGCTAAAGCGTTCTCTTCGCTGTTTTCCAATCGCCGGTTTCCCTTCGGTTCAAGATTTCTAGTGGGGACTTTCCGCTACCCGCGTCCGGTTAACCCTGCCATGTCGTTCTTCTCCGCTTGGTTTAGGAAACTGACGCCAGGGGAATTTTATCTGGTAGGGATGGATGCCTTATGTACCGGTGCGGGCTCAAAGGAAATTATCGCGTATCCCCTACTGGTTTATTTAAGTAATTTATTGAAAAACTATATAGAGAAATTCCCTTCTTCTCTTCTTCTTTCTTCTCTTCTTCTTCTTTCTATTATTATTATTATTATTATTATTATTATTATTATTATTATTATTATTATTATTATTATTTATTATTATTTTGCCTGGCTTCAATTGGATTTTCTCTGACCAAAGCAAACAGCAGAAACGCAATAAAAACCAGGAGAGAGAGAGAGAGCAATTTAGCCAGAACTCAGTTCCCTATAAGAGACTAAACGGATTTTCTACATGAAAACATCCGAATTCTGCGAGAAAAGGATAACTGAAACACCGGCTGAGAGCTTCTGAATCCAGGCGATGTCTCTTAGGCCAGAATTGTCGGTCGGTATTGTAAGTTACACAGATCTAACACCTAAAGGTCGTTATATATGAACGGTATCTGGCGAAAATCCGGCGGCTCAGCCCCGGAGCCCTTAGGGCAGCATTAAATATCTCTGTACCGGAAACCCCTCCTCTCGCCGGACAGGGAAGCTGCCGTGGACCGACAGGTGACGCACGTGTTACCTGGGCGGCGGTCGGACGGTTTTCTCTCGAAAGACAAAGAAGCAGAAGAAACGCGAGTCGAAGTTACTATGAATCCAAGGAGGGAGGAGGGAGGAGGAGGAACTCGGTCATCTAAATCTTTTAAAATGAATTGGGCGTTTCAAAAAGTCAGCTCATTTTCGTTTGCCAAACGCAAACACAGTCCGTTTGATTCGTGGTATTTCTAGAGGCCGATGGAAGTCGGGGCTTGGTTACCATCACACCTCACCGTTCGTCTTTTTGATGTCGGCAGATTAATTACCTCCCCCCCACACACCTTTATTGGGGGAGAGAGAGAGGAGAGAGAGAGGAGAGAGAGAGAGAGAGAGAGAGAGAGAGGAGAGGAGAGAGAGAGAGAGAGATGAGAGAGAGAGAGAGAGAGAGAGAGAGAGAGAGAGAGAGAGAGAGAGAGAGAGACTCTCTCACTTAATTGGTTTGTTTCTGTGAGTTTATGACAGAAATAACGATGTGCTCAAACACACGGCACAAAACAGTCGACAAGTCGCTGAACGGTCTGTTCCGCTCGACTCTGGCATCCGACGGCTCAGCGTCTGGGCCGAAGATAAAAACCAGAACACCGTCACTTCTGCTTCCCTCTTGTACGAAGGAGTTCAGGTCAACAGGAAACCACTTCGTTATGACCGCACGATTTAAAAACCAGAAACGTTCTCTTTTGGCTCGGTGCCAATGGCACTTTTACCTGTTTCAACACATCCGGTTTTGTTAGACAGTTCCCCTTAATTTCTGATTTTGTTCTGTTCTTTACTTCCTCCAAACTGTCCGGCCAAACGCTCTAAAGATTAATCGTAATGCGGATAGGATAGCGAACCCAACCTGACACATGCAATAAAAACCTTACTAAGATAGATAATTGTATTCATTATAAGATTTGAGATTTAGTGATAATCAGAATCATGTTTGCTGTACTAAAAGCAAACATTTTTTTCTGTGAGAGAGAGAGAGAGAGAGAGAGAGAGAGAGAGAGAGAGAGAGAGAGAGAGAGAGAGGGAGAGAGAAGAGAGAGATTTTCCTGGTCACAGACCAGTTATTACGATTATCTGTTCATTTTCACAACATCGATTTCTTCTTTCGACTTTCTGCGCTGCAGATTTTGTTCATTCAATATAAAGATTAAATGAAATATTCCAAATGAATTATTTGATATAAAACCCTTTTTGTTGTTTGTTGCAAGCCTACAATGCTACATACACACACAACGTCCACCCATACATATAAACACCTAAATGTGCACCATATAACCATCTATAAACATCAATATATTCAAAGGTTATCACTACACAGACAGTTCCTTGTCGTTTTCGTGAGCTGCTACTTGAAGCGTTGCCCAATGTAGGCTACGACGAACTAAGTCGTCTTTCAAATTTCTACGAACAAGTTAAAACTCCGGACTGCCGTTGGTGAAGCTGACTGACAAACCCGTCCTAGAACAGCGCAGCTGTTTTGGTTCTAGATAACTATGAAGAAGGACTATTCTATAGCGAAAATGTTTTATTTTAAAATCGTTTCCTATCTCAGTTGGTCACCAATTATTCACCGAGTTTTTTCCTTAAAAAGAAAACAACAACAACAAAAACCACCCCAAATCAGTCGTACGACAGGTGGACTGACGCGCCCTCAGGTGAGTGTGTGTGAAATCTACCGGCGATATGGCGGCACACATCACCGACAGGAATTTACCTGTTTTAGAAACTGGGAAAGAGTTGCTCTGGCTACAGTTGTTAAGCATACAAGATGGCTACCACCTTCGTTTGCATTAGAAAATCCTGAATTACCTGCCCTTCCTTCAGCTTTGGTGCGAACCGGACAGCAGAAAAGAATCGTCCAGACCAGATGCACTAAATAAGTGAGCATCATCTACAAAATTGAAAAAGAGAAGGGGAAAAAAGGCTTGCGCGTGCTCGTGCACGAGTCAAAAGACGATCTTTACATACCAAGTAAATAAGCACCTAATTTCTGTGGCTCTTTTACCTCAAATATTAAAAATGTTCATAGAACTCGTAAAACCGTGAGCAGGGATCGGATATGTCCACCCGGGAAGAGCACGTGCTCTGTGCAAAAAACACTCCCTTTCTTTATGCATTAATATAATCATGCACCGACATCTCTCCAGGGATGGTAGTTCAACTTAGAGCTTCTCTGCTCCCTCCCCCAACCAGGCATTCATCGGGTGTTTTGGACTGCTTAAAGATCCACCTGTGACGAGTCTACTCAGTCAAAGCCATCCATGGAGTAGATTTATTTAATCAGTTTTCATATTCATAGTTTTGGACTTCTTGTGGCCTCACAGAAACTGGCGCTCGTGGGCGTGAGATACCAACGTCGTGGGGTGTGGTAGACTGGCATACGAAACGTGAAGCCAGCATCTGTGGCCCTTTTGTGTCTGTCGTGTACAGTGACTTAGAACAGAACGATTAAAGATGTTAGCGTTACCGAGCTTTTTGTATAAGTGAATAAGACAGTTCTGTTTTTATTTAGTTGTACAACTAATTGGTGTGAAAATGGCTTCCAGTTCAAATTATTTAAATTTAGTAGTAGACTTGATGTCTTCAGGTTTTCTGCTCACTGTGAAAAGCTCATCACCAGTAATCTGTTTTCACGATGGCCTGGACCAACTTTATGAGCAGTGGCTATCTGAAGGGTTTACGACTTACAAACTTTCTACTTTTTCTGGATAATAAAAATCTATAAAACAAACAACAAATTTGTAGATAATGAAGTAATATTAAACTTCCCACCTCCAACTTACTCTTCAGAGATAGATATATATTAAAAATAAGCGGATAATCACTAAATAGATACAAAGATTCATTGACTTACCTGTATTGTTAATCTCAAAGAAATTTAGGTAAATTTTGACTTAGGGAATAAATTAGATAGTTCTTTCACGAAAACCTTGTGCGAAACTTCTCTCGAGTTCTGATGATTGTGTGTAGTGTAGAATGGCGCCAAGTTGAGTCATATTTGCGCAATATGCAGATATAATAAAGTTCCTACAGCACATATATTAAACACCTTGTTACCAGACAGTCTAAACTACACGAATTTATTTATCTAAGTTTCTATGCACAATCAGGAAAGTAGTAAGTTGAAGAAAATAATCTAAAAATGAGGTTTTTTTCTTTCCTTTTCCCGAGCTTAGATGAAATCAAGAAAACAAAATGACTCCGTTGTTGTAAAAGCAATTTCGAGAATACAAAACCCGAAGATCCCCAATTTAAGGATGTCATTACTAAGAAGTAACGTTGATGGAGGTTGTTAAGGTTAAGCTATACTATGACGAGAGAACAAGAAAAGTAACAACGAGATGCCTTGCAACAACAATAAATAAATCCTAAGACCAGTCTTAAATGGCGGGGGAATCTTTCAAATTACGGTCAGTTTAAATCGCTTGGAATTAAGAATGAATTCGAATATATTTACCAAAACCCTAAAGAAGAGTAAACAATTGGAGTTTATGCAGAGCTGGAAGTATAAATGCATTGATGTAGATCACCGTAAGAGGCGCTAGGTTCGCAGCTTGACAGGGCTATCCAGCAATGGCGGGTTATCTACAGGCCATACACGGTTAACTAGTGATACGTTCACCCAATCAGACCGGCGACTGGCCGAAGTGATGTGCACGGCTGTAACATGGTCTCTACAGCACCTATATTAAAACCAGGTTCGCCACCCGTAAGTTTCAAGTCGCTATACACCGACACAATATTAGTAGATCGAAGAAAAAGTGTATAAATAACACTGTTTATTATTATTATTATTATTATATATCGCGTTCACTTACGATAATTTTACCAATTATTTCCTTCTTATAAGTATTTTTATAGCGGAAGTTTTGTAGATTCTTCATACTTACTTTGAGGATGGGTGTCGAGCGCGAAAAAGCACCTGGTCCGGTAATGGTGGCCTCGGCTGGCTGTTGATGCATTTATGCAACCCTCAAAATATCTCGGTTACCCGGGCAAACAACTTCGAGTAGAAATCATCTCTATGATAAATAGCATCGGCGATAGAGTTTTAAAAGACCGGCTGGGACGCGACGCGACGCGACACCTGTCAGCAAATATTTCGGAAAAGTTTGGGAAAGTTGTTCGCCCTGCGACCATCGACGGTGATCTGGCTTTTGAAAAAAAAGACGCCGACTTTTTGTTTATTTTTAAGATCATTCTCTAGTTGTGTAATCAGTTAATTATCGATGCGACCAATTCTATCAAATTGCGTTTCCCTAAAATCTGAATAAACCAAAAAAAAGGAAAATTCGATTGTGTTGATTTTATTTTTGAAAAACCAGCTGTAAAAAGATAAGAGAATGCATTATGTTTTATTCTTCCTGATTTAAACGGTTTATTTCCTCTCTAGACATTTCTAAAAAAAATTAGTTTTACTGTCAATAAAAAATTAATCTGATTCATTGAATTACGCACACAGAAATTCCTTGTCGTTACTTAGTCGAGATAATCATTGGCAGGCTTTGAATCAGGGATATTTTCTGTCAAGAACTGTTCTACGTCCTCCACATCTACTCGGGAGCTCTCTTCATTTCTATCACAGTGGCAAGACTTAAGATGAGTTGCCTCCGGCTCAGTTGAGTTCATATCAGGGCTTTGGAGTACCAAGGGAAGAATCCAAATGCCTCGATTCCTTTCCCAGACTGTGGTCACGCGAGGGGTGCGTCATGCAGCTTCATCCGCCTGAAGAATATTGGTATTGAATATCACTATTCCTTTAGTACAATGGTACATCTGTTTTTAACTGGCATTGTACCAGCAGAATTGAGATGCCCCTTCAGAAAGCATCACTTCTGTTTTTCCACCAATTGGAGTCTCTGCCATAACACTCCACCTCCATACACTAGGTTTGAAGAAGGTCTTCTCCAAACCCGAGTGCTACTTCCAAACGTAAATATCTGAAACTCGGACTCATCGGAGAAAAGTATAGGCTGGCAATAGCAGAAATTCTTGCCACACAGGACCAGATATGCTTTAAGGCCCAATTTATACTACAGCATCTCGAAAATACTCCTCGACATTACGAAATCCAAAATCTCGCACAAAAATCCATGGAATCCAGACGTAGAAGCCCTAAACCTTGATAAAGGCAGCGGCAATAAGGCAAATGGAAATAATGTCAAAGATGACTTTATTAGTACAAATGGATTAGCCTTCGAGAAGAATATAGGTGCGGTTTCTGCAGGCAAAGATTCGGCATCTAAGATAACGAATGACTTTAAATCATAAAAAAGACATTTACTACACATCAGTATGAATGAAGCATCTGCCATCCTCGTGTTGTTCTGAGAATAGTGGAGTCAGGGTGATTTTACTGAGCCGCGTTTGGATACCTTCAGTTAATTCGTGTTATGAATCACCAGAAGAGGGGGTGTGGCTACAGCCTAAATAGCAGCGCGTTAACACAAGTATCTCGACAATTTTTACCAATCACCTCGAAAGGAACACCATTCTGTTAACTGCGGCACGTGCTCAGCCGCTGGAGATGTTTCAGTATCTTATTCCTTAGTGGATTTCCATGCGTTATTCTACTTTGGGAGGAAACTCTCCGATTTGTCCGTCTCGCGTGGCAGGCACCTAATTGCGTTCAGAACATCGGCATGTCTGTCCCTATCTTCTACCTCCTCCCACAAACACTTAGCTCAGTCGGGCTGAGCCGAGGCCACTTTGAATATCTGTTCGATCATTCAGTTGATTATAGTCAAAAAAGGAGGAAAATACTGCTCCCTTCTTTGCTGTCCTTCAAGTTTTTTGTGTCTTCTTTATTCCCAACTTCACTGTTGGATATTACGATTTTTGGAAGCAGAAAACCGATTAATTCACACTTTCGTTTGTAAAGATAAAGGGATTCACCATCTCTCTGTTTAGGTGTTTATGACTGTCTGAGGATTTGTAGGTCTGTGCAAAACTCCAGAGAAAGCAAAGCTCATTTTCATCAGAATAAAACTGTCTTTGTTGCAGTGTTAATAAACTAACTTAATAAACAAATAATGAATTAATGAGGTAGGTATGCACTACATTTGCTGTGATCTTTTCTTTTGGTAACCGCTACTGTTGATTGCACCTGCCTACAGACATTCGACCTGGTGCTTGCCAACTTTCTAGGATCAGCTGATCAGAGAAAAACGACGAGCTACAACTTCACCAGATGGGCCCTGTATCGCCTCTTGATATGCAGGCCACCCCACAAAACTAAAACAGCAGGAGCTTATTTAATTTATAGAAAAATTCGTAAATAGAGAATCAGTTGTAAAGCATAACAGTTTCTGGAAAGGATGGCGGGACAATGTAGCAAACTCACTTATTACGGTTGTAGCTGAGATTCATTCTGATGGATCCAGGTTACGTTCACTGTCAACGATTTTCCTTCATTCTTTGTCGATCCATTCTCTGTGCTTTTAAAATCAGAATAGGATTTCTTGGATGACTGGTCACACTGAGTTATGATTTCCCATTCATAGTTGTTCCATAAACAATCTTGTCAGTATGAGGTGATATCGAAATAATGTTAAGTTAAATCTTTTGTACAGAGACGGATATCAATTTCTGCCCGTCCTGTCTCCAACTATTAAATATTAAACGTCACTTGATTACTTTAAAAGTCAACAAAGATTTTCTAATCTTTACTCATTGTGAACATGAATCAATTTTACAGTTTTGAGCAGAATTATTAATACAAAGCATTTCAAGTCTCCCCGTTGTAGTTCTACTATAAAAATACAGGCCGTATTACCCGAATTAGAGGGTTTATTCAGACATAAACCAAAGCATACAAGTAATAGCGACCGCCATGATGAATAATCGTCAGATCGCGCGTGTCGCTTACAACAAACACAAAAGCACAAATGTCGCTTACAACATTACTACAAAACTATGACATTCACCCCTATCTTCAAAAATGAACAATCATTGAGGGGTAAAATTAAACATAAAGATCTAAACGGTCTGGGGCACGGCGACTACGCCCAGATCTGCGAACTGTAGGTATACTTGACGAGCTATCCACATCTTGGGGTTCTGAAGTTACTCTTTGTGGCTCAAGTACAGTTCTTTTAATAGATACAGAATCTGTTTGGTCATTAGAAGGGACAATGGATGACAAAGAGTTTTCCAGAGTAGGCACGAAAGAAGGATGTCCAGAGTTGTCGGTAAGGACGTCCTCAACAGGTGTGGGGGCTGGTACACTACCAGCTGGGGCCAGGTGTTTGACCGGACCGTCTGGATGACGTATGTGTGCATATTGAGGATTAGCATCTGATAGATGAACCTCATCAACAAGTGGGTCAGTCTTATTGTATCGGACATGCCTCTCTAGCAATACAGGACCAGGGACGCATAACCATGATGGAATAGAAGCCCCAGTTGTGGATCGCCTGGAATAGTTAAACATACGCCCATGAGGAGTGGTATTTGTGGCCGTACAAAGTAAAGAGCGGATGGAGTGTAATACATCAGGCAAAACCATTTCCCAATTTTTAACATTTAAGCCTCGAGATCAAAAGTCATTGAAATGGATTTCCCAATAATGCCATTATAGCGTGCGTTCGATTTGCCCATTTCCTTCAGGGTTATATGCAGTCGTACGGCTACATGCAATCCCTTTAGAGGTCGAAAATGTCCTTAGCTCTCTACTAACAAATGCAGATCCACGATCAGAGTGAACGTAAGCTGGCGTGCCGAAAAGTGAAAACAGTTGATGAAGACATGCAATAACTGTTGGTGCAGATATGTCATGGCGAGGAGATGCAAAGGGGAAACGTGAATACTCATCTACTATGCAAAGTAAAAATCTGTTCTTACTATTAGTAGGAAGGGGTCCTTTAAAATCTACGGTTAATCGTTCGAAAGGTTGAGTAGCTTTAATGAGATGGGCCTGTTCCGGCTTGTACATACTCTTGTGACCCTTCTTACCTCTTCCAAAGAATGAGGAAGATTCCGGGACCTAACAAAATGGTACATGCGTGTTACTCCAGGGAGACATAATGACTCATGAATACTTTGCAAGTGACCTTCACTAGAAATAAGGGAAGCACAATATGACCTTGAAAGGGCATCAGCTGAGACATTATCCTTGCCAGGACGATAAACAATGTCAAAGTCAAAACAAGAAAGTTCTGCCCTCCAACGCACGATCTTGTCGTTCTTAATCTTCTTTATTCTGGTCTTGTCAAACATATAGCTCACAGAGAGCTGATCAGTGTTCATGGTAAAGTGCCTTCCAGTTAAGTAATGCCGCCAATGTCCAACTGACTCTATGATAGCTTGGGCTTCCTTTTCAACAGCAGCACAGTGTCGTTCCGATCCTTGGAGAGTACGAGAGAATGCCACGGGACGTCCAGCTTGGTTTAACGTAGCTGCTATGGCATTGTCTGATGCGTCTGTCTCGACCTCAGATGCTAAATCTTCATCAATAGCCTGTACTACTGATTGTATAATATCATCCTTGATTAGTTTAAGTGCCCTTTGTGCTTCATCTGACATTGGAAAGGTTGTGGTAGTAATAAGCGGGCGGACTTTCTCTGAATAGTTATAGATACAGTTCGAGTAGTATGCAAAGAGTCCAAGACAACGACGAAGCATCTTCATATCACTGGGTATCGGCAATCCTTTAAGAGGTCTCAGACATTCAGGATCAGGTGGTAATTCACCATTCTCGATCACATACCCCAAAATACAGAGTTTCTTTGTTGAAAAGATGCTTTTGTCTTCATTGAAAGTGATATTTACTTTCTCTGCAGCCACTCGAAATCTGTTCAGATTAAAATCATGCTCCTCTTGCGACACCCCACAAATCGTTGTATTGTCTAATTAAGCATATGTTCCATCAAGATTATTGTCTTTAATGAAGGTATCCATGATGCGTTGGAAACATGCTACACCATTAGAAACCCCAAATGGAATTTTAGTAAACTGGTAAAGTGCTCCACTAGTCTCGAAAACAGTATAGGGTTTGTCTTCAGCACAAATAGTCACTGGATGGTATGCACTCTTCATTGTCACACTTTCTTGTTGGCTTTGAAAATCTTGACCTAAAATCACATCAGAACACAGGCCAGGCAATACTGATAGCTCAATGTCTTTATATACTACACCCTGTGTCTCAATTTGCACTTTGCAGTATCCATCTGGTTTAGAGGCAAGGGAGGATGTTGCCATAGATACGGTTTTTGTAGAATTAAATACTTGAAATGAGTGTTCCTTCCCAACATCTGAGTGTATAAAACTACCAGTGCTACCACTGTCGACAACATTTGCTCAGCCTAATGTGGTTCATTCCTCTCATTCTACCAGGCTGAGTGATGTAATGGTTTTGTTGTCTTATTCCAGATAAAGGGAGGGAGCATTATCTTCCTTTATGTTGTGAGCAACAATACACTACAACAAAGCGTCCTTAATCTCCTCCTCTTTCGTCCTTTTTTCTTTTATCAACTAAAACACTGATTTATAAATGAAAACTCGTTCAAAGTCTAACCCACCAACTAAGAGTAAATCTAAAACAAATCAGCTTATAACGGTGGTATCAGCTACTTTATTTTTGAATTTTTATTCACAACGTACTTTTGAAAATTGTATTAACTGGCCAAAATCTGCATCCAGATATTATAGCTTATTCGTATAATGTTCTTGAATTTCACATGATAATCATTTATATTAGTCACACAAATCATCCTCACAAGTAATTTTATAAACGAATGTGTTTATTTGCTGACTGCCGTGTATGGAGATGTGTTCTTGTTAGTATATGTCTGGTAAAGAAATAATTCCAGTTATAAACTCAATTTCCCTGATCTCCCAGGACAGTCAGAAACTAACTGAGCAGAGTAAATCAGAGCTCACCATTTAAATGTGCTGCACTGACACATTTTCTTAGACATAGTGAGCTAAACTTACTACAACTGATACATATCAGATGATGACGACTTATACAGTTAGTGATCCATCCTTAAGTTCTCATCTAGCAGTAAAAAGAAAACAAACAATCTATGTATGTGTATAGTTGTCATCTATGCTGATGATGACAGATCATATAAAATCAGTTACAATGTAATGTACAGATTATATAGACAAAACAAACAGACAGATTGAGATTTTCAGGCATCTTCAATTGGCTCTTGTGTTCAGTTGAAGGTCAATCCTCCATTACTGTAATCTTAACTTTGTATGAGGGTTAATACCAAGACTTGCCTGAGATGAGAGAGTAAAGATGTTTTTTATTCTAATGGAAAACATCAATAATTTAATATATATATTAATTTTAGAACAATTTTTCTAAAAAATCTGATAAGGAATAAGTTAGCTAAACACATTTCTTTTCATTTTACATAAAATTAATAACTATTTTTAAAGAAGTTTCTTGAATGTGTCCATAAACCTGGAAATTCACATCCACATGACAGGGAGACATTCTAGCTCAGCTTTTATTCTTAGGTTCTCATTAACATTACATGTGATCCACATTAATTGCTCGTATTAGGCTGGGATGGATCCAAAAACGGCATCCACAGTAGCATGAGCTAGGGGTCAAAGTATGCATACTTTTGGAGTGTTTATACTGTGCTGGCACACAGCTCCTTCAGATGTCCATCAAAGATATTTTCCGAGTCTGCATCCAGTTTTAGGGTTTTGACTTGGGTCTAAAAGCAAATAAAACATAAAGCATTTTACATAGTATTCCTTAATTTACTTGTCCTTGATATGCACAAATTTGAAGCTACACTAATCTTTTTTATGCCAAATAATTTTTTTTGTACAGAATGGTTTGATGATGCACACAGATTCCTCTTCCTACCAGCTGAGTTTAATGGCGACAGACACTGGCTGTCTATTTCTCCAACCGTTCTGTACAGCAAGAAAACAAACTGTTCTGTATGATGGATATCTTTAACCTTCATGCATAATAATGAATATTCATCAACAATATTTAATATGTAAGAGATAAAATATAACTAAAATTATTTGTATTTTTATAGTCACTAATACCTTTATATGCTCTTGCATCTGGCAACAATGTGACTGTTGACAGACAAGAGTGAGTCCATCACTAGTTTGTATGAATATCCATAATTTGTACTGAGTGAGTGATATGAATGAGAAACAAGTAAATGAATACTTATGAGAATAATTGTACATAGACATGTTTCAGACAGCTGAACATATATTTAGTGTTGAAACGAGGAAACAATTCATTGGAGGTTGGAGACTGTTGGTCGTTACAAATCACTTGGTCACTTGCTTTATATACACCAACCACCACCACACTCAGCTGTTGCAGTGACGCTCGCTCACACACGCACTCCACTTTCTTTTGTAGGTGTGAATCATCAAAATTATGACATCGTAAAAGCACTGTCTAAGTTCACCGGACAAGCCCCTCATGAAGAAACAGAAAAAACCGCTGAATATCAGAAACTGAACTGGAGAAACCATGATTGCTTAAGTGTGGTAATGGGTCCCCTACACAGATTGATCACATGCCCAACCTAGATGATTCAACAATAGGTACAATCAAGAGCAATGCTACAAAGATAAAGGATTCTGTTTACAAATCAGCATCATCATCAACAAAAATAACATCAGAGGCGAGGAATCCATCTGTGGAGAAAATGTTGGCCATATGGGTAGAGGAACAAAACCAGAAGAAGACAGTCTTAAGTTCTACAATTGTCTACGCAAAAGTGCTCAAGCCTGCAACAAGCTACAAGGGGGAACCTCAGCTGAGACATTCTTGGCAAGCAAAGGTTGGTTCGATAATGTCTGAAAATGGCAAAACCTGCACAACATAAAATCTACAGGTAAATCTGCCAGTGAGGACTATGCATCTGCTAAGCAGTTTCCTGATGAATTCAAATCTATTGTGGAAGGAGGGGGCACTTGCCATAGCAAGTGATTAATGGTGGCGAAACAGGTTTATTATGGAAAAGGATGCCAAAGAGAACATACACATCAAAAGAAAAAAACAGCCCCTGGTTTTAAATTCCCTAAAGATAGGTTAACAATCTTACTGCGTACCATTCCCAGAAATCCTGGGCCTTGAAAGGCAAGAAGACCCTACCAGTTCATCGGTAGGAGAACAAAAAGGCATCACAGAGGACTGATTCCTGAACTGTTTCTGTGTTGAGGTTAAGCAATACTTTCAGGAGAAAAACTCAGCATTTAAGGCACTACTTATCCTCAACAATATACCGGGGCACTCTGCGCACCTCACTGATCTACACCCTAACGTAAAGTGATTTTTTGCCACCCAACATCACAACTCTAATCCAGTCCATGAATCAGGGAGTTATAGCCAGTTTCAAGATGTGGTATATGAAGAAGACAACATTGTAACTCCTAAATGCTACTGATGGACCTGAAAAGCCATCAGGTCACAACTTCTGGTGACAATGCAATATTCTCCATGCAATGAATAGCATCAAGAGAGTGCGTGGAGTGGAATCATGAACACAAACACGAATAGTGAATGGGAATGCTTATGGAAGGAATGTGTATGCAGTTTTATGGGTTTTGAAAGTCTCTCTTCAATTGTTGTGCAAGTTGTTCAACTTGGAAAATCTGTTGACTTTGAAGACTCGAACGATGATGATGTGATATATCTGACTGATTCTCATCAAGAGGATTTGCTGGACATGACAAAACAAGAAAATTAAGCAATCAACTTTAATGCAATTTTTGAAGACTATTCTAGCACAGAGCATCTCCACCAGACCTGTGGAACTTACTGATGACCTTGACAGCACTCCATCTTCACCTCAGAATTGACCAGTGTGTTCTTTTAGTGTCAAAGGATTGTTTTCTCATGTTCATTACTTTACTAATCTGTTTACTAAATGTGTATTTCCAGCTAAATGATTTTGTTTTAAGCTATCTTTTACTAAATAAATGATGGGTAAATGTTATCTTTGTTACTGGATTGATGTTATTTTTTCGATAATGTCACCTGGTGGATAACAATAGTCTTGTGTGTAAATCTATTTCTTTTAAACTTGTATTAATAAGCAAAGGTTACAAACAATTAAATATGGTTGTCAATAAGCCTGGCTAGAATTGCTGCTGCTGCTGGGTGCTACATAATTATACTTGCAACTGTTAAGACAGGACAAGAGAATTATGTCAAAGTTTAAAGTTGCTCTTTATTGCAGGATTGTCTCTTTGAGAAAACTATTGAGGGCGGCTCTTACCGTCACACATTAAAAAAATGCATACATAAATTAGTCCCAGCATTTTCCCTCATAAATCCCTTTACATGTCAGTTTGCTCCTTATTTTCTTTCGAAAGAGTAATAACTTGTTTTTGTCATCCACTGCATTCTCAGCCTTTTTGATGATGTCCTGCAGCTTGTTCCGAAACTCTGGCTCCATTTCTCTGTTCTCCTCCTCCAGCCCGCATCTATGCAATTCCAGATTATCTTTCTAAAAAGCCAGTCGTACAACACACGTGTCTTTTGAGCCTGCAGTTTACGAGAAAAATAACAAAAAGAGCCACTCTTTGGAATGGAAAATACTTCCTATCAATGAAACATTGAAAGCCAGAGATACTTCACCTCTTGAAAATCCTCCCTTCATCCTCCCAAAAAGTAACAACTCTGAATAAACATCTTAGAGAACTAAATAGGAAACGGGTCTTCGTAGAATCTTGTTTGATTATGGAATTTTAATTACAAATGATAAAATAATTTTTTTATTTATCTCACTCCTTCAGTGTTGACCTTTGTGTCTGCCATATGTAAATAGAAATATCAAATTATTTCATCCTCAACAAATGCTACATCACATATAGGGTTTTTTTAAAGAATACTTCCATCAATGAATGTAAACATCTGCCCCTTTAGGAAAAGTCACCATGAACATAGCGACATCTCACTCATTTATCACCTCAACGTTTACTGCACCTATTCAGGTTTTCAGTTACTGTATAAAGTCAATAGTAAAGAAAGAAAAAAATTTAGTTAAATTCTAAAGATAATAAACCTGTGATTTTTTATTTAATTTTGAAAAACTTTTAATGTTTGTATTGATAAACCCATTCAGGGGCAAACTGTGATATAGAGGGAGGCTATCTGGATGAGGATAACGGAGCAGTCTTGGTGGAGTTATTCTGCTGATGCATTTCCAGGGTTTGGCAATGTTAGGGTCTGTAAAGACAAAAGAGGAAGGCTGGGCTGGGCTGGTCATACTGTCAGAGATCGGGAAGCCTGAAACATCGCTGGAAGACCGTAATGATCTGACAAATAACAAAAGATCCTGAAGGAACTGACAATGCTAATGAAAGAACTGGCACACAACTTGGAGGGAAACCCCGGAAAGCTTCAGGTTTTTACTGATTCTTTAATGTCTAGTTCTTCGTTTTTTCTATTCAAAAGCGATCAAATGATCCAGGGTTTAAGTTACCGTTGGCTTCCTAACGGAAGACGTACACTCATCGCTGAGGTCCTCCAGCTGTTTTGTCAGCCACTTCTTTGGCCATTGCTAGCGTAATCGAAATGATTCAGCACCGACTGGTTGAGATGATGGTTCTCGGTCCTCAGACTTCCATCTGACTGCTCGCCACCCGAAATGCACATGTCAACGTCTGCTAAGACTATCAGCTAATCTTAGCTATATGTGTACACATGACTGTGGAATCGCCAATAAAAGACCTTGTATTCAATATGTAATCGTTCTGTTAGTGCGAAAAGAATTTCATCAAGAACATTTTGTTTGAAAATTGGCTGAATGCCCAAAGACCCTTTTATCTAGGACAATTGTTCGCTAATCATTATGGGTAACACTGATCTTCGATTAATGTAACAAAAATAAAATTTCTCTCTCCCATAAATGTTTCCAAAAACCAGACAACACGAAATATGTTACATAAGAGTCAAAAGTAGATTTCCCACAAAATGATCAGTTCGATACCGTATTTTCAAATATCGATGACATTGGCGAGGTCTCATAAGTGGTGGAGCTGCGAGATGACTGAACACGTGACGATCTAATTTGAAGTTCACGGAGGCACAGGGAAATCTGCGCACCTGCCAGGGTCAATTAGGCTCTCCGTGATCGCAGTATTACTTCAAATGAGCATCCGTAAGGACGCTGATGTAATGAGCCAACTCGTCATCCTTCTCCGGGGAATGTTCTAAGCTACTATGGTAACTGCATCACAGAGACAGCAACAGGGACCTTCTCCGTAACTACCGCACTGGTAAAGAGAGGAAAGGGAGCGTTAAGGGGCCATATGTCGATAAAATTTAAGATATTTATGAAAAGGGGGCTGATTGGGAAACTGAAATATTGTCTAACATTCCACTGAAAACCTGAATTGTGTACTGCACCCTTGTTATAGGCACGTGCTGATAAACCCCAGCCCCTTCTTCCATTGTCTCCTCGAGGGGTGATGACCACGTTATGACGTCATCGTGACGATAACAACAAGAGAAATCTAAAGAGAACAACAGGGAAGACGACGAAAAACCAGTTATTATCTCACTTTATTGTTTCTTCCCATTCCATTTCAGGCCGTTGTGGAGTCAGGGTAATTAAGGGGCGATAAAGGGGACATTTATCATCCTGAACGAGGCGGACTCCTGTAGCAGTTCACCAATAAAATATCGGGGATAACGACAGGGATAACCCGAGAACCTAGATCGATGTTGGTAACAACAGTCATCCCAAGGGCCACCTGTTGGTCCTGTCCACCTCCGTACCATCCATCCACACCCAACGTCCACCCTTCTGACGACAGCCGACCCAAGACTCACCTAAAACAATAAACTAAGATAAAATAAATGAAGATGAATAAATGAGACAGGTGTGACACTTTTCAAATTTATAACAGAGAACAACAAACATCCACAAGATATATCTGGTCGAGACCAATGTCCGTTCTTGGTACAAAAGGACTTGTTGGTTCCTGACACGTAGTTATGTCCCTTGTCACAGGTGTCGGTGGCCTCACACACCACGTGGTTCCGTTCACAGCCATCAGAGTACTATAAAACACGTGTTCTGACGGTCGGCCGCAATCTATTACTGTAGAACGAAGTTGAAAAGTTCGATCAGCAATAAATCAATCAGATAAGGGTTTAAATATCTTGATAAATCAGACTGTCAAACCAGTATAATATATTGTAGTAATAACTATTCTCAGTGGTATTTATACTAAAATCTGTACATTATATTTTCTCTCTTTCAAAGATTCATTCTATTTCATCTTCAGCTCAACGAAATAGAAATTACAAAGTATCCGAGTTGTTAACTGATCGACTTACAAAAGACAAATCATTTTCTCTGTACATTTCTTCTGCTTCTGCGATGACAGCAGAACCATTGATCATCTCCCTTTTATAAAATGTTTATTTAAAGTTTAATGAAGCATACCTGTAGATTCACAATAATCGTATTTCTAGTACAAATCCATTTAATTCCATTCACCTTCTCCGCTATCCGTCCATTCAAAGGTTGAGTTAATGATTGGGAAAATATTCGGCCAATACTCGATTCCTCGATTAGCAAATTTGCTGATAATATTCGACTCAATTTCTCTAATACGATAGACGACCAAAGTCAGGTGCCCGCTCTTTGTCAGAAATTATTACAATATTATTAAGGAAAACCTCAGTTGTAAATTGTAAATGCTGATTGATGTTTCAGTTTTTTTAGCTGTTCGGGCTCGAATTTCTCCAGGTCGCTTTTTAAATGCCAAATAATAGAATGCATTAAATTTATAATAAGTAGAAATTTAACTTTTCTATTCTGTTTATTTTATAACCAGTTCTGCTGATGTGTTGTTACATTCTACATAGTTCAGTCAACTAATGTTTAAGAATAAAATTAGTAAATTAAAATCAACATATACACAAGTTTATTTTCAAACAAATTTTCTTCCAGTTTGCTATGAAAATAATAATAAATAAATAAGTAATTAACAGTTGTACCATGTCCATAAGTTTACCTGTCAGATAACGATACTAATTAAATAATAATTAAATCAAATAAATATGCAAAGAATTGACAGTTTCTCATTTTATAGATACGTTGACAGGAAATATCTGGTTTGGTCCGTTTCCTTTTGCCCAGCCAGAAGCTGCCATAGAATATTCAACAAGGTGATAGTTGGTGGATATCTTAGGCTGCCATTTCAGATTCAAAATTAGTCACAGTCCCAGCGCCACCTGCAGGCAGATTCTACCTTGACCTTGAGAAAGCGAGCAGTCAAATTTGCCAGGTCAAATCAGCACAAGAAAACTATGACCAATCTTCATATTCAACATAATAAATTCAGGTTCGCGGTGTTTTCTTTGCATTATTGCCTTGTAACTTTAAGCTCAGCTGAAACTTATATGGAGCCCACAGATATCTCTCGACAAACTGGTTTCTGATTATATCTTAGGAACCTTGCGGGTCATAGATAACTTTTCGCCAGGAATAACATTGTATAGTACAATGCAAGTTTAGCGAGGAGAGGATTTTGCACAGCTCGCATAATTCTCATCGTTAAAACCTCTGATAAATCTCCCCTCAGTTTGATAGGGGACTTCATCCCTACTACAAGGTTCCATCAGCAAGTGACCAGGTATCTCGTCTATACCCTCCCTACCAAACAGGATAGACAGAAACTGGAGTTGCAATTTAAAATGAGAATAAAATCCAAAATTTTACCATAGACGATTAGTTCATTTGATCTTTAAACATTTCACACCTGCAGCAAATCAAACACCTGTATGTCTGTGTGTTTTTATTGTTCAGCTGACTTTTTTATTTACTTTGGCCATCAGGTAATTAAGGTGTAGAGTAGAGCCTGTATGTCATTACTTGTTCATACCTGTTAAGATGACAGCCCAGGATTCCTATGTGACTGCTGATGACACCTGGTGGAGTAGTTCACTGTGATGTCACATATGCAGGCATTAATGCACAATCATATCCATGTTAATCATGGGTGAGTGGCGTGCAAGCACAAAAAACAAAGTAGCCATTATCTTAACTAATCTCTGTGTGTGTGTGTGTGTGTGTCAGGTATGTATCAAGAAATACACCCATGGAGAGGTTACAATTTACCCAATAATTTCATAACTTAAGCCTATTTTATCCTGTGTCTCCTACAGCTGAAGATTCCAAGCTGCTGTTTTCTGCTTATTACCAAAATTATCCTGTAGGGAAATTACACAGATTTCTATCAATTTACACAGCAAACAAATTCCTGCTGTCAGAAAGGTCTGCAGACTGACAGGAACTAACAGAGAAAGGTAATCTTTGGTTTTATCTCAAATGATGGAACAATTAAAATTAAAAGCGACTTTCCTCAGTTTTATTTGTGAAACAGAAGAGAAAAACAAACCAAAGATTTATTTTGATAAAGAGATGGAGGGACTCGATCTGCCCTCCTGCATTTCCACCAATAAGTGACATGTGAGGCTGAATTAATCTAATCATCCCAGGAGGAGGCTGAAGATTAAAAACCATTTGTAAAATCGTCAGAAAATAGATTTTTTAGAAACAGAAGAAGAATGAATGATGATGGAACTGATCTGTTGATGTCACCTGGTGGGGTAGGAGACCTGGGTGGGCAGGAAAGTTCTGCAGACCCTGAACCTATCTGCCACTGACCGAAGTCAATTATTCAAACCCCCCTTCGCTCTGCTAATATTCTCAGGAAACCAAAATATCTATGAATTACTTTTCCATAAAAGGTGTTAGAAGTATTTACATATATGAAGATAATCTTACATCGCTGCCCTTTGTGACTGAAGATGATGCTGCCGATGATGTCCCTCTGACAGCCAGACTGGAGCCTGAATCGATCATAGAGGTGACGACTACAGAGATAAACAACTGCAGATGACTTCTATGAAGTAAACTATAGTAACTATTCTGTCAGTTACCTACCTACAGGAAATACTATACTCTATCTAGGTATTTATGAGTGTACTTGTTGAAGAAAGGTACTTGTTAGTAAAATATAATATTATATAAAATAGTTGAAGCCAGTAACTCACTAAGTTGTCTTTATTATGATTGATCTTTGTTTTCTACAATTATTAACTTGAAATTATTAAAGACAACATTCTGACAATTAAAGGGAACAGATGGCATGAGTACTGTCAGTGCTAATTACTATTATTAGATTGTATATTAAATGAAACAAGGTTTAAGGTATGAATAATTAAAACATACAAATCTAATCTCTGTACAGTACTGAAGACTGAATTAACTGAAATATATCAACAAGGAAAGACCTTCATGGACTTAAAACGACTGAAAAGCAACTTTACAAATACTGATGGCTGATGATCGTGGAAATGCATTTATTTTCCAAAAACAACTTTTAAACTTAACTGAAATTTTGTAAATAAATTTAAGTTTTTGTCAAATTGTATACATTTCAATAATGTTATCATAACTATAACAGTGTTTAATACTATTATAATTCTCTAATTACTTTGTCTATGAAATTCAGGGAGCAGGGGA